>MU174340.1:51768282-51785661 GCA_016696395.1 Antechinus stuartii
CTCCTCTCCTCTCCTCTCCTCTCCTCTCTTCTCCTCTCCTCTTCTCTCCTCTCCTCTCCTCTCTTCTCCTCTCCTCTCCTTTCTTCTTCTCTCCTCTTTTCTCCTCTTCTCTCCTTTCCTCTCTTCTTCTCTCCTTTTTTCTCCTCTCCTTTTCCTTTCCTCTCTTCTTCTCTCCTTTCCCGTTCCTCTCCTTTTCCTTTCCTCTCCTTTTCCTTTCCTCTCCTTTTTCTTTCCTCTCCTTTTTCTTTCCTTCTTTCTTTCCTTCTTTCTTCCTTCCTTCCTTCCTTCCTTCCTTCCTTCCTTCCTTCCTTCCTTCCTTCCTTCCTTCCTCCCTCCCTCCCTCCCTCCTTCCCTCCCTCTCTCCCTTTCTTTCTTTCTTTCTTTCTTTCTTTCTTTCTTTCTTTCTTTCTTTCTTTCTTTCTTTCTTTCTTTCTTCTTTTTTTTCCTATTTTGTTACCTTTCCTGGTCTCCTGCACCTTCTTTCTGAGATTGTCTCCCATTGACCTTGTATATATTTTGTACGTACATAATTGTTTTAATCGTCTCCTCCCTATTAGAATGTGAGCTCTATGAGAAAAGGTGCTGCATTGTTTTCTTTGTATTCCCAATGCTTAACATAGTTCCTGGAATATAGTAGAAGATCAATAAATATGTATTGATGTTGAAGTTATTTGCTTATTTCAGTCAAGAGAAGAGATACAAATTTTTTCATCTTTTTTTTCTTCTTTAAGAAAAAGTTTTGGCATGATAATTATGTCACATTCTAGTTTAGTATTTTTTTATATCATTTACATTGCTATAATCTTTGTGAATATTATTTTCTTGATTCTGTTCACTTCATTTTTTATAAGTTCATAGAAGTCTTCCCATCCATTTATGAGTTTTTATATCATTATTTCTTAGGATGAAGTAATATTCCATTATATTTAGATATTATATTTTGCTTAGCTATTCTTTAATCAAATACACATTTACTTTATTTCACGTTGTTTAGTATAACAGAAAACATTTCTACAAATATTATGGTCTATTTGAAATCCTTTTTTCTGACTTGAATCTCCTTGAATAAATAAGCAGTTAGAAAGAGCAGTGCCCATGAGCATGGATTCTTGAAGACCTGAAGCCAGAAATCTGGTTTGAGACACTTAGAAGATTTGTAACTCTAGAAAAATCACTTAATCTCTGTCTGCTAAAACCAATTACTTCCAAAAGATATTGTGAGGATCAAATGAGATAACATTTGTAATGTACTTATCATAGTGTCTGGCTTTAATAAAAGCTAGTTCTCTTTCTCTTCCATGGTCCAACACTGAGAAAAAAAGAGGCATCAAGTTACAGACATGATACAACCTTTCCATAAAGAAGCAGTAATGACAGGCAAAAAACTATCATATTCTGATAAAAACAAAATTGATTGAAAATGTCCCAGCTATCATTGCAGCACCTAGAAATATAGTTTTTAGTGGTGAGGAAAGCATTTTGTCAACATGACATACTATATAAATGTGAATTATTATTATTGTTATTATCATTATTTTGAAATACTATATAAAGCATGATGAATCTCACTCTCTCTAGATGATAGAAATTTTCTAGGTAATCTAAGTACTTTCTAGGTAATTTTTCCAAGGCCTTTAAGGAGAAGGATCTTTTCTTTTCTACATTCCATTCTTCAGAGTATCTAGTAGAAATATGCAATATTAATTGAATAAAAGAATGACTATCATTATGAAAAAGTCTATAACTTCCATGTAATTTAGCAACAGAATCTTAATTTATTTTTTAAATGCTAGAAAGATTAATGTTACAAAACATTTACAAAAGTATATGAAATATTGAAGAAATGTGCCTAGCACACATAAAAATATCTCTAAAATTTAGCTATTTAAAACCAGCCCAATACTGAACAAAAATCAGAGTGATAACAATTGAAAGAGCACTGATCCTGGAGATGGAGGAGCTGAGTTTAAATCTCATTTTTGACACTGTGCAAACTTGGATAAATCACTTAGTCTCCCTGGGTTTCAATTTTCCCATCTATAAAATGAAAGTTGGACTATATGGCCTTTGTCCTTATGAGCTATATATTGGAGCCATCATATCATCAGAGGTCCTAGTCATGCTACTCACTTCCATCACAGCTTATTCTCCAGATTGCTCCAAATCTATACTTTCACATCTTCATTCTAAATGCCTTCTCCTTCTGAGGATGACTCCACTCTGAGAGCAAATAAATGATTAGTGATTTTTTTATTGGAATTTCAAGATCAACAAACATTCTAGCCATACTCTTCACTTTCCTTCTGACTCATTCTTCAGTTCATATCATTTACTTTGCTCCTAATGGATTAAACTTTCTAACCCCTTCTCCCCCTTCCCCCCCCCCCCCAGATCTTAGCTCTTGGCACAGTTCCAGGCACACAGTAATCACTTAATAAGTGCCAAATCTATCTATCGTATCTATTTCAAATATCTTCTGAAAATGAACTACAAAGTCCTAATTTCAAAGCCCTACAATTTAACGACATAATTTATCAATTTAGTTTGTTACATTGGTTTTTTACATCTTACAGTAGGACCTGTATATTATGATCCTATAGGTGAAAGACAAGAACAATTTGGTAATTATAAGACCCTCCCAAAGTTGAGCACCAAGGGGGATAATAAAGAATGTTACATAATATAGTTCAAAATTAAGAAATGAAAGAGGCCAAATATCTGCAGATTATTTAGAAGTCTCATACTTATATGTGATGAATATTTTCTTTCAGAATAAATATGGAAGGAACTGGGCATGACAAGCATTTAACATTAGCAAAAAAGAAAATTATTGTCTTAATAAATAGAAAGCAATCACTGATAAAAGTAATTTTTATTCTATTGTATCTAGGAAATCAAAACATCAATTCTGATAGAACAGACAGATTTAAGAAAGTAAAACACATACATATATTTATAATAGTTCCAACCTACTAACCAAATTGATAATTGCTAAATATGGGAAATACACAAAAGCAAAGACATTGACCCTGATTATTATCACTTTCTCAAGAAATTTAATCATTAAATGGCTATCACAATAAGGAGGCTGAAAAAGTTCACAAACTGCACTCATTCAATAAACACTTTATTTCTTCAGCAAACAGAGATACCTGATAAATAAGGACTACACCAATTTGGAATCCAAGCTTATGTGGAAAATATAAAGGAGGTGACAGAAGATTTCAGGCATTATTATCTTACCAAAGAAAACTAAAATGGAGGGAAAGAAAAGATGCAAAAACCTTGCATTAATTCAAACTAAGCAGATTATCTCCAGACTACTGTCTATCTGTCTGTCTAGCTATCTATCTATCTATCTATCTATCTATGTGTGTATGTGTGTATTTCTTATTATGTTATCTCTTCTCAGCTTCAGAGACACCATACTCCCCTGTTACCCCCATGTCTCTCTAAATGATTCTTTTCTTTCTCTTTAGTTGCTTCCCCCATCATCTTCTTTGTCTTCATTCTATTCTTTGACAATCTCATTCATTCTTTTGGCTTCAATTATTACCACAAAGTAGATGAGTCCTAAATCTATAGTTCCATTTCTGATCCCTCTTCTGAGCTTCAAATTCATATATCCACTGTCTACATAATTTCCCTGTCTGAATAAGTCACTGGCAACTACACCTGATATGTGCAAGACCAAGCTAATTACTTTCCCTCTTAGCCTATTCCTTCTAATTTTTCTTTCCCTCTCTTAATATCCTCCCTGTCATGGCACAACTATTCACTTATTTTACCTTGTTCATAATCTTAGAATTATCTTTGCCCTTCTCTTTCAAATATCTCTCACAGCCAATTAGTTGTTTTATTCCATTTCATCAAAATCTTTTGAATAGGTCTATTTATTCTATTACCACGCTAATATAGGTCAGTACTAAGTATTCTTCATCCTACTGACAAAATAATTTTTCTTACATGTAGAGCAAATCATATGAGTCATTTGTTAGAAAAAAATAGACTTCCTAGTATTTGAGGCTATAATTACTACCATTGAACATTTCTAAACTTATTTTTATTACTTTTCTCCATCCATTGTACAAGCCAGACAACTCTATTTCTGAATATGCTCTATACTTTTTATGCAGGCTATTTACTATTTGGAATCTTCTTTTTCCTTCCTTTGTCTTCTAATTAGAGAAAGTATAATGAATTAAATATTAGATTTGGAGTAAGGCAATCTGAGATCTATCTCAATTATTGTAAAACTTTGAACAAGTCCTTTTGCTTCCAGAGCCTCAGTTTCCTCATCTATAAAAATAGGATAATTATATATGTGCTATACACTTTACAAAGTTGTTATGGAAAAAAAGATATACAAATATGATCATTTATTGTTGAAATAGTGTCCATTCTTTTAAGTTCTATTCAAATTTCATTTTGTCTTGAAGTTTGGTCTCCTCTAATTGGTAATGACTTATCTTCTCACTTCATATTGCATTATTTTTTATAACTATCGCCAATACAATTTCATATCATATATAATAGTTATTACAATTATTGTTTTCCCCTCTTACTATACTTTAAGCTCTCTGAAGATCAGGGATATATTTTCAAACAATATTTAATCTCTCTAGTGCTTAGTTCTGTAGATTCTTATGCACCATAGAAATGAATAAATGCTTTACTCCTTTTTTTTTTTTTTTGCATTTATAGTTGACAAATAGATGGGAATTTGAACAGATTTACTAGCATTTTAAGGTAAATTGTTGTACAATATAATAAACATTTATTATATTAAATGCCTGCTATTTATTAGGCACTGTTGAGAATAAAAAAAGGAAAATGAAAGACAGTCCCTAACCTCAGGGAGCTTAAATCTAATGGAGGAAGACAGTTCACAAAGGGAAATTAAAAGGGAGGAGAGGATGATGGTGGAATCAAAACCAAGCAAAACAGATAGTAAGAGATGAATAGGTAGCTGGAAATTATAAGCCCTTTATAATGAAAGCTCTGGGAATTTTTACAAATGAGAGGAGTGGAACAATTGACAGTACTGCTGATATACACTCATTATCAATTATAATATGATTGTAATAATTAAACATAATTATTAATACAAACAGATATTATTAATGGTGGGATTACCACATTTGGATCCTACCTCAGTACTCCATGTTATATGAAACAAGATAAATGACATTTAAGAGGATCAAGTGAGAAAGGATATATAGTCCTGACCAAATGCAAAAATAATTTCATGCTGAAGGTCATATAGTTTCGAAAGATGTTTAGGAATTTATATAAAAATAATTCAAAGTTGAAAAACACTTCAAAATAATAGAAAAATCTATAGGCTATTAAAAATGATGAATCAAATACTAGTAACTATCAACCTACCTTCCTTACTGAGTAAACTGGCTCATAGCTTTTGGTTATTTATTGACTGAACTATAGCTAGTGGTATACTGATTAATGTTTAATAAATAGCTATCAGAAAAAATTAAAAAAATACAACACAGCTTTAAATTTAATCTGTATAATTAACATTTTCTCCATCACTTTAAGTTTAGATGATCAACAAAATAATAAATAATAAACCAAGCCCTTATTCATAGTACTGCCTATATGTTGCAAATGCTCACACTGGAATTTTACAAATTGGCTCTTCTGAACTACATTCCTGAACATAGCTTTTTGATCAGGGAGAGCTTTCTAACTACTGCAATTCAGCAGATCTTAGTAGGGAACTGGCCTTGAAAAAGCTAAGTAACTGGAGCCCAGTAGCTGGTAGCAGACAATACTTTAGTGACCACTTGAATATCAGAGCTGATGGAGATGATGACAACATTAGTGATGATACATCAAAAAGTGAAGATATACTACTGACCAGTAGAGAGCAATATGATTAGGTTATCAGAAGAAATCTACAATTCTGCAGTGCTGAAGATATGAGTTGTCTCCTATGGATGTGCATTGGCTATAGGGATTCCATGTGTAGCTCTTTTCATGTACCTCCTATCCAACTATCTTACTTATTCAAATATACTTTTTCTCTTTTGGTATTGTGGTAACTCATGGTAGAATGTACATTAGGTATGCTTATGGAGATCTTTTCTTATAGCTTTATTTCCTGTGCTGTTTGATTCAGTATATTTTCTCTTGAAATGATGTGCTCTCTGGATAGTTGGCAAGAGCAAACACATTAGTTTCGAGTGAGTGGCAACCCACATGTTAAGTTTGAACTTGGAATAACTTTTCAGGTATGGGAGTTATGGGATGCATGTGCCTCAGATGCTATTTTTTCCAGGAATAGGGAATTACAAATACCTGCTACCCATCCCCATCTTACCCTCAACCTTAAGGACACAAATGCATTTGCCTACTCTTCTTTCCTTATCATTGTTTTTCCAATCTTCTGACACTAAGTGAATGTGAGTTAATGAAATCCACAGGCAATCTAATTTGGACAAATAGTTTCCTCCCCCCACTCTGAAACTTTTACCAGAAAAACTAACAAAATCAAATTCTGTTCTTCTTCTCCCTGCTTCAAGGCATAACAATGAAAGGGCATAAAAATAGAGAGGAAGTGAACCAGGAAATGAGAAAAGAGAAAGATAGAGAAGAGGTTTAATTTCAGATCCTGGAAACTGACTCCTTTAAGACATTAAAGTTGAGGGAAGAGGTAGTCTTCCATATAGCATATACCAGCCCTCTGTCAAAAGGCACCTATGGAGATACATATTATTTGACAATTTATCTTTCTGCTTATAAGCTCTCTGAACTTCTTTTTCTACTGTTGGATTTCTGACATCCTGAAAGCTAGTTTCCATCAGAGTTCTTTTGCCTTTTGGCTGTCAGGCACTTGCTTCCTCTCCACCTATTTTATAATTCCTTCCATGCCACTGAAAGGGATAGGGATTGAACCTGTGATTTCATTGCTGGAGTAGGAAGCAGGAGATATAAACATTAAGTACCTACTCTTTGCCAACTCAGGTTAGCAACTTCTCTGCAGTTAAGAATCTTAGAGCATTTCCTAGAGAAATGAGAGATTACATGACTTGCCTAGGGTCAGTTAGCTAGTATTTGTCAGTCATGACTTGAATTCAAATTTCTGTTTTCAAGCCTGGTTCTTTATCCTTACTACCATGTGGGCATTCCTAATATCACAAAATCATTCACTCCGAATAATTCCAAAAATCTATGTATCCAACTCTAACTCTTTATGGAACTTTAACCTGTACCTATAATTCTCTCCAAGATGTTTCCACCTAAATGTCCCACCAGTGCCTCAAATTTTAAGTCCAAAACAGAGTTCAGTATGTTTCCTACAAAAATGATTCTCCTTCTGACTTCATTATCAACTCCATTTACCCTGTTTCCCAAATCTACCATCTATCTCCATTCTCAAATTCAATCAGCAGAGTCTATCAGTTTTCTTTCTGTAACATCTCTTAGACATCCCCTTCTCTCTAGTTTCACTGCCACCATTCTACTGTAGAACCACTCTCACTACCTTTGTCTTCTCCTGGAATCATTGCAATAGCCTCCTAATTGATATCTCAGCCAAATTTCCTCTAAGTTATTCTTCATATCTCTAGTAGAATTAGCTTTCTAATAAGTATACCGTGGTTTAAAAAAAGTTTTCAATGGTTTCCTGTAACCAAGTAAAATTAAAGTAAAATTCAAACTCTATATATCTTGGCACTATCTTACCTTTTCAATTCTATTTGACATTACTTAGCCTACATGCAACTTAATCTCCAATCAAATTAGTTTACTTTATAAACCTTTAACAAGTACTGGACTTTTATACCTCCATGACTTTATTCATGAGTGACAGCTTGACATAACAGATAGAATGTGAAATTTGAGTTATAAAGACCTGAGTTTACAAATCAACTGGCCTGAACCTCTTGGCCTACAGAGGCCAGAGTGGGCAGACAGAGTAGAACAACTGTGCAGATACTAAGACAGAAGTTTATTTTCTAGTGAAGAAAATGGTTTGCAAGCAAGAAGGGGCACTAGCCACAAGTGCTATCACCCTCCCAGTAGGGACACACTTTAGTGTAGGCAAATCTCAAATCTATTATCTATATCTATCTATATCTACATCTATATCTATATCCATATCCATAGCTATAGTTACAGCTAAAACTATCTATATTCTAGCAGCTACACTGTAACCCTACAAATGAAGGGTAACAACAAGAATGAAACAAATTTGATTCATACAGAGATTCATGACCAGTACTGCAGGTGCTTCTCCAAGCCTGAAGAATACCAGGTATTGGTTAAAGCAATACAATAATTATATGAAACAATTCTGGCATTTGCTATAGCTTAGTTCATCCAGAGGGTGAGTGCAAAGGATTTTTGTTATACTAAATTTAGGGCATAATTTGCTTGTTGAATCTGAGCTCTGGAAAACAAAGTGTCTCCTAATAGTATCTTGACATACAAATTTTGCCTTTTACACTGATCAGGTCTGTGCCTCTAAACAAGTCATCTCATCTTTCAGAATCTTAGTTTCCTTTTATGTAAAAATGATGCTAATAATATGCATAGACTCTCCCTTTCAAGGATAATGTGAGACAAATGAAATAATGTACATGAAGCACTTTATAAACTTTTGCATTTATATAGCAAAGTATTATAAAAAATTCCAGGGGATATTATTATTAATTCAGGCTACTACTCATACATAGAAGGCCCTCTCTTCCCTTCTTGCTTATTAATTATCTACCTATTCCCTAAAACCCAAATCAAATATCATTTCCTCAAGGAAACTTTTCCTGATCCCTTTGTTGATAAAATGAACTAACAATGGTAACAATAACGACAACAAAACAACAACAACAACAAACATTTTTCCTTAGGCTTTATATGATTCTTCTTCTTCTTCTTCTTCTTTTTTTTTTTTTTTTTTTTTTTGTATGACTCTCTTATACCCCTAGCACGCAATACTGGATACTATAGCTGTCTGTAGATTATAGCTTTCTTATTCCCCATTAGACTATAAGTTCCTAGAGGACATATACTTTATCTTTCCTAAATTCCATATCTGTGTTCAGTGTTTAACACGGGCTGCTATAAAAGCTTGCTAGACATTTTTGCATTAATTTTTATGACACTGTCTATGACAGTAAGTGTGGATATGGAATCCATCCAAATGTCATCTCTAAAATATAAAATAAAATTCCAAAAGCCACCTCAGTCCTGTGAATGAAGTGTGTTTAGTACTATGTAAAACATCTGCCTAATTTATTTATCTTTATTCTAAGAGCAATTATGCAGAAGAAAAACAACTTAGTAAAGCAAAGGTCTAGAATTGAGGTTTAATTTATTCAGACTTCATAATCTCCAAGGATAATAAAAGGTAGTAAATCCCAAACTAAACAAAGTCAGCAGCAGGAAGCCTTTTAAAATTTATTCTGTTCTAGATTTGCAGCAGTTAAATCATACAGTGATTTATCTTAGAATACAATGTTTTCAGTACTGCATATGTTTAAAACATTAGCTGTTTCCCTCATTTTAAAACAGAGAACATTTTTGATTAACAAGACTTTTCTTCTTCTCAATAATGGAGAAAGAGTTTTATTATGTGACAAAGTGTAATGTTGTTATATTTCAACTTGTAAAATTTCTTCAATAATAATATGCATTCAGGGCAATTTAAAAAATATAAATATAGAATTGGACATAAAATATTTGACAAATGCAGAACTTTCTACATATCTAAAGAAAATGATGGAAACTCTCTAGGACTTCTCATGATGAACTATTCTCAGAAATTAGCTTCCCAAACTCCTACGCTCCCCACATTTTTTCTTCTTCTTCAGGCTAGTGGAAAGAGCATTAAATTTGCAGCCAGGAAGAACTGGATGTGAATTGTGATTCAGCCACTCACTAGCTATATGATCCCCATTTCCTCATCCATAAACCACGGATCATAGAGCTTTAAGGGTTGTATTTTGCTTTACCTCCATGATCTCATTTGATCTTATGACAAATATGAGAGAGGTGCTATTTTTATGCTCATTTTATATATGAGGAAATTGAGGGTGAGAGAATTTAAATGAGTTGCTCAGGATCATACTAGAAAGTGATTGAGTCAGGATTCAAATTCACATCTTCCTGAATCTAAATCCAATACTCTGTCCATGATTCCTATTCCCATACTGATAATACTTATTTTGCAGAGTTGTTGTAAAGATCAAATTCAATAAAGTATGTAAATAATTTTGTAAACTTTAGCACTATTAAATTTGGTCACTATTATTGTTATCCTTTATAATAAGTGAAATTGTCCCAAATGCAGTTTAAAAAGTTGCAATGATGAGATAGTGGGAAGATGTAAGACTGAAGGCAAGGACTTAGTATTTTTAAAGACATTTTGATTTAAAATATTACCAAAGATTAAGTATGACAAAATAAAATTTTCCAAGTTTAGCCTAACATCTTCCTGAAATTTTATTTTCTGCTAACATCCTTGGATTTGATAATATTCCTAGCTTTGAACAGGTTTCCTCTTTGAACATCACTACTGCCTTGGAGTCATTCATAGCATCAGCAAATTATGACCCAGGGACACCAAATCTGTCCAGGCCACCTTATTCAGGGCCCTGCCTCTTTTTGTACTACATTTGGGACTAAGGACAGTTTTTACATAAAACCTTTCTTTATATCCAATATTCAAAGCTTGAAGTGACCTTGAAGATCATATGCTCTCACTCCCTCATTTTACGAAAAAGAATTTTAGAAAAAGAACTGGAAATTACCAGGATGACTATCATTTGGAGACTGGCTGAACAAGTTGTGATTAATAATTGCGATGGAATACTATTGTGTTATAAGAAATGATGAGCTCAATGATCTTAAAAAAACAGATAGACACATAAAATAATGAAGAGTGAAATGAGCAAAGAGAACACTATATTCAGTAGCAGCAATATTGTTTTAAGAATGATTTTGAATGACTAAATCATCTTGACTATTATAAATACCCAAATTAATTACACAGGATCCATGAGGGAAATTGCTATCTACATCCAGAGAAAAAACTAATAAATAGAAGTATGTTTAGAAACATTTAATATATATGTGTATATATATACACATACATATGTGCATGTGTATATATGTATATATACATTTGTGTCCAATGGTAGCTATCTTTAAAGCAGAGAGAGGAGAAAAAAACAGTTACACAATAACATTATTATACATTTAAAAGGAATATCAAGTTGTACATAATAGATTTGCAGTTTCATGTACATCAATCATCTTCTTTTAATTATACCATGTAATGAAATGTTTGCTTATTTCATAAATTGAAAATAAATTAAATAAAACAAAAAAACCTTAAAAAGTGAGAAGTAAATGCTTGTTCCAGGTCACAAAAATATAAACTAAAAGAGCTGAAATTCAAACCTAGGTGCCATGGCTCCAAATCCACACTCTTTCTACTATGCCATGCTGCCTTCTGCTGTAAAATCAGTAGTCTTGGATATGATCTTGGTTTACACTTGAGACAAATTGATACCTTGATTTAACAGACAGATGACACTTGTAGTTACAATACCTACAGCCCTGGGTGATGACCTCTGTTTGCACAAGCTACAATTCTAAAAAATGTCCCATCTGGAACCTCTCCCCTATTTCATTCCATTATGGAACTGATGTAACAAAACCCTTGGGTAGGAATTTTGAAATAGTACAACAGCAATAAAATCAAGAATGAAAACTGTGTTGGAGTTAAGTCTTTCTTCCCCTCAAAACTACCTATACCAATCTCATATATCTATCTTTGGTCCTATTCACTACTTTCTGCTGTAGGGTAACTTCATTTCTTTTTCTTATATTACTGATTCACTCAGAAAAGTTGCCTAATCTCTTTGGCCCTCTTAGTATTTAATGTAGTGCCAAACACAGTACCCTAGAGACTTCCCATAAATATGAACTAGATTGAATTTATTTCTCTTTGATAAAATTGGAATAATCATGCTATAAAATTTTCCAGTGTTTTTGACATTATTTGTGGAAATATCCATAAATCTTAATGGATGCCAAACTATGGGATTTGTGGGAGTGGAGGGAAAGAAAATTATAGTATGTGTAAACAGAGGTAAGCAGCCAGGGACATAGATCTCAGAATGGCAGATAGTAGCAATTTCTAGAACAAAATCAGTTAGATGGGGCAGAAAAAGAGAGAAGGGAAGCAAATGGAGAAAACTCGCAGGCAAGAGTTGAAATCTCCAATGATCCTTCTGACAAAGAGCTCTTCTTCTACTTTCTTGAAATAGCTCTTTTATTTCTAATAACTGTCATTAATTAAAGCTTATGCTTTTAAATCTAGAAAGGACTTGAGGTCATCTAATATAGGAAATACATAGATACATAAAATTGTAAATATGGATATAAATGAGAAAAATGAGATCCAGAAAAAATTATGTTTTTTCCAAAGTGGCACAGGGCATAAGTGATAGAGTCAAAATTCAAATCCAGATGTCCTGATTTTAAATCCAGACCTCCTTCTAGGATACCACGAAATAATTTTTTTTTTTTTACTGGTTCTCCATTGTATCTATGAAATAGAAAACTTCAAGTGAAGAAGAATTGGGTCACCTAAGTTCTGGTCCTAGATCTGACACTGTTTGTTTTTACAAGACAAATCAATTAGCTGATCTGTACCTCACCTGTAAGAACCACCACAGTATGACTCCAACCTATCTCCCTAGCCTTATTTCCTACTTTTATGATTTTACATAGGCCACCCTCTTAGTGACTAAAATTCTTTTTTTTTTTTCAGATTTCTACCTACTGAAAATTTTATCTTCTTTCCATGCTTTGTCTGGGCATTACCTCTTCAAAAAACCTTTCTTAACAGTTGAAAATTATTTCTCCCTCCTCATATTTTATAGAATATTTCATCTTCATCTTTCTTTAGTTTTTATTACATTCTGCAACGTAATATTTATTTATGGAAACATCATAGTCTCCCTATTAAATTATGAGCTTCTTGAAGACAAGGACCCATGTGTTTTTGGTGCTGAACTGAATTGGACACTGGGCCACTTTTCAGCATCCTGTTGGAAAGTCTGACCATTAATCATATAGTATTCTTATGAATGAATTAGTTGGTGACATACTAAATACTTAAGTGGAACATCCAGGGAATTGGAATGAACTGGAACAAAGATACTCAACTTTCTTGCAAGCAATCAGGCTGACAAAATATCTGGCATGGATAGATTTTATTGGGCACAGCAGAAAATTCAAAGGGATTATAGTCAAGTCAACTCTTCTTTCCTCTCTAAAAGGCTTTTTCTTTGAGTTATCAAGATTTCTATACTATATGGTTATATAGAATTCTCAGTATTATCTTGGGTGGAGAATCCTACAAAAGAAAAGAACATGAAGGTGCAGAAGATTCATATAAGGTTAGACTTTAATCATTTAAAGATTTAGATAGTACTTTTTGTTTTTATAACACTACCCTAAGTCATTCTACCTTGAAAAAAGAAAGAGATCTAGAGTATAGAATCCTAAGCAATATTCCCTAACGTGTGATGATAGCATCAGAACACCTCAAAGGATTGATGTTAACAATAATTTAAGACTAGTAAGATGAAATGTCATAGAAGGGGGTATACTCATCTTCCTGAGTTCAAATCTGGCCTTAGACACTTACTAGTGTTGTGATCATAGGCACATTTAACCCTGTTTGTCTCAGTTTTCCAATTGTAAAATGAGCTGGAGAAGAAAACGGCAAACCACTCCAGAATCTTTGTCAAGAAGACCCCAAATGGGGTCATGAATAGTTGAACACAACTGAAAAATGATTGAAAAGCAACAAAAAAAGATGAAATTTCTATAAAACACAAATTTAAAGTTTTTATCCTGGGGACCAAAAAAATCAACTTTGTAAGTATGCAATGAGAAAAGCATAAGTAAACAATATATGAAAATTGGTTGGGATTTGGGGGAGTGAAAGCTTTATTTCAGTCAATAGACTGATATGGAAGTCCAAAAAGCTAATGCAGCTAGGCAGCATTAAGAGACAACATTAAGAGACGTCTTCTCTATTCTCAAAAGATTCCATCTAAAGTCTGTTTTCAGTTCATCATCTTTTAGGGAGCCATTGAGAAAATGAAGCACATCTAGAGGACAGCAACTAAAAGGGTCAGGAAATTAATACCATCCCATGTAAAGATTAATTTGAGTAAATGAGATATTTAAATTGGAAAAAAGCAGGAATGGGAGAAGGCAAAGAAAGCAATGATATTCAAACATTTGAAGGTTGCCACATTGAACATTTATTTGGTCCTAAAAGGTCAAAAATAGAAATAATTAAGAGAAGTAGAGAGACTATTTAAGGGAGAAAAGCTATCTAAAAATGAGATGGAAGATCTTAAAATGGTTCTGTCTCAATGAATATCCTCAAATGTGAATTAGATGTTCACTTGTTAAATAATATTGTAAAAGTCAAAAGATACAACTGGGACTAGATGGTCTCTGAATTCTTCTCCAAATCCAAAATAAAATTTTAATCCTCTCCTATAAAATGAGGGAAATAGAAGAGATAGTTTCCAAGATCTTTTTGATCTGAATTTCATCACCATATTAACTAGATGTGTGATCCTGGGAAAGTCACTCGACTTCTGTTTGCCTCTTTTTCCTCAGCTGTAAAATGGAAATAATAACAACAATGTTATCAGGTTGTTGTGAAGACCAAATGAGTTAGTATTTGAAAATTGCTTACTTGGCAAAGTGCCTGGGACTAAATAGGTACATAAATCTTATTCTTATTAATATTTTTATTAGTAATAATAATCATAATATATCATGAGAAATAGAAAATCTGCATATAAACCATTATTGAATTTGGTAATGATAGTTTGTTCCATAAATCTATGAAAGTGCCAGCAGTAATGGCATTATCAATAGGCCCTATTTTATAGGCGTAAGTGTAAATCACATACATGAATTAAAAAAAAAAAGCCAATCAGACCATATATAGGTTCTTTATGAAATATTTGTTTATCCTACTATATAAGATTTCAATTCAGTAAATAATCAAAAGAAATTCTTCAAATTCTAAAGTTTACCTTGTTGTTCAGATGACAAAAGCATTGTTGGTTTTATGTAATCTTTGACATGAACAGAAGGACATTTCCTCCTAAGAATTTTAGTGTAGATAAGTAAAAGTACTTGACAGGTTTTCAAAAGTTTTCAATTCTGTCAGAAACAAGGAGATCAAAAGACCAGAGCAGAAGCGGGCACTGAAATGTCTTTATATTACAGATTCCAGAGCGGTCTCTAATTGTTCAAATAAATCTTTTTTTCCCCAATTTTTAAATGAGAAGACCAAGTTATATTTAAAGGAAATGATATTCTGCTAATGTCTTATTAATAACAATTGCATTATTCAGAAATTGATGTATAAGACAGAATTCATTGAGTTCAGAAAGATACCACTTGAAATGTACCATTTGTCTGAAAGTCTTCTAGTTACCCAATGGCTATAATTACTGTAATTCACTTCTCTGCTTTAGTCTAAAATGATAGTGCTGATGTTCCTTCAATAACAAGAACATTATAAATAGCCAAAATAAGAGAGATGAGATATTCAATTGAATATACATCTCTCTTGATTGGAAGATTGTTGAATGTAGCTGCAATATCTGAGCTGAGCTCAATGTCCACACATTGTACCCTTTTAGCATGGTCTTATTCTATAGACTCTTGTTTTGATCGCAATACTGTTCACATGGATAAGTTTCAGATTCATTCATGTTATTTAAATGGACTACATTTCTTTTCTGCCATCATTCCTAGAAAGCCTTGAAAGTGATTTGATTATAAATGTCTAGGGCTCAAACATATGTACAACTTACTTCAGAAGCACAACTGTATTTAAACAAGATTCATTTGATGCATCAATTACAATCATATGGTTTACAGTGACCTATATAGGGTCAAGAGATACAGTGCATTTGGTTTTCCTTATATAAATAAATATCACAGTAAATTCAGTAAAGGGCTGCTAGGACTTGGGGAACTAGTCAGAAAATCACAAGTAAGATCAAATCTCTCAGCAAGTGGACTTAGCATTGCTGCTAGATTGCAAGCTAGATTGTAATACATGTCATAATTATTTTGAAATCACTTGTATTATCTTGAAATCACTTCTGGTGGAATGCCATAAGCTTTCCATGAAGTTAGCATTTAATAAATTATAAAAGATAATGAATGGATGAACTCAGATGTTTCTGGTTCCTAGTTCAGTTCATTAATCCTTTAATACTTCTTTGAGAAATACTAATTGTATGATCCTAGTTAAGTTTTTAATATCTTAGTACTCTATAAAATGCTAGTTACAGATGAGTCAAACTATATTAGATAAGTTTTCCCAACTGAGAGTTCTCTATATAAAGGAAATCAAAGTTTTGGTCCATATTCCATCCTTAGTAGATGAATGAATGATACTGTCTTTTAGTCTGTGATATCTTATGTTTGTTTTATCTATCTATCTATCTATCTATCTATCTATCTATCTATCTATCTATCTGTATCTATCTATATCTATATCTATATCTATATCTATATCTATATCTATATCTATAGCTATAGCTATAGCTATAGCTATATCTATATCTATAGCTATAGCTATAGCTATAGCTATATATAAACATTTATTTCCCTGGTAGAATATAAACTTCTTGAAGAAAGTTATTTCTTTTTTTTTAATTTTTGTAACCAGATTGCCTTGCATAGATAGAAGTAGAGTAACCCTGTGGTTTCACTGATAAAGGCAGCTTCTCTCTCTCTGTCTGTCTCTGTCTCTGTCTCTGTCTCTGTCTCTCTCTCTCTCTCTCTCTCTGTCTCTCTCTCTCTCTCTCTCTCTCTATATATATATATATATATATACACACACATACACATATACATATATACACATATATAATTGTTGAATTTTTTTCAGTTGAATTTGACTTTTCAAGATGCCGTTGAAGTCTTCTTGGTAACAATACTGGAATGGTTTGCCATTTTCTTCTTTAGCTCATTTTGCAGATAAGAAAACTGTGGCAAACAGGGTTTGGCAGCCAAAGTCACACAGCCAATAAAATCAGATTTGAATTCAGGAAGACGAGTTTTCTGGCATTCTATCCACTATACCACTCAATTACCCTAACTACCATATATATATGTATATAAATAAATATACACACATTTATATATGGAATATAAAGGTATATTCACTACCAATGCAGGTTGGTATCTGCAACTTAAAGAATTGTCTACAAACTGAGAAGTTAAGTGATTTGCTCAAGCTGATATTTCAGAAATGGAACTTGAATCAAAGTTTTCCTATTTCTGAGACTAGTA
>MU174340.1:51785671-51834541 GCA_016696395.1 Antechinus stuartii
TCAGAAATGGAACTTGAATCAAAGTTTTCCTATTTCTGAGACTAGTACTATCTACCACAGAGCAAGTATTATTTATATACATATGTAATGTGTGTGTGTCTGTGTGTGTGTGTATATGTATATACATATGCAATAAATGTGTCATTTATATATTATAAATTTAGATATAATGTATAAATATTATAATTGTACATAAATTATAAATGTTGATTAATGTTAATAATGTTAATGGACAAAATAAGGGACTATGTCAACAATAATTCTGAGCAACAATTTCAAGTTATAGAACCCTGAGATGTGATTCAGCTGTGTCTAGGATTCCAGGTACCTTTAAAGACAAATAGTTATATCTTCAGCTAAAATTCCTTCTTCATTCTGAATATAAAAATTATTCCCCTTATCAGAAAAGACTAAAACAAAGAAGATTTGAGGAGATTATCCTTCTGCCAGACCTCTATAGATACTATATTATTAGGAGCAGCTAAAGCCCAAGATATGATAAAGGACAGGCAACACAATAGGTTTTTTTAATACCCTAAAACTTTATCACATCTTGGGCTCCAGCTGTTCCTGATTTACTCTACCATCAGGGTATAAGAACAGGGGGACTATAGATTGCAAAGTGATATGTATGAGATTAAGTAATGGTTACAGGCAAGGGGGTTTTTCCTGGAACTGTAGTCCTCAAATTATGACAGGGGTCAGTTCTCTGAGAAGGTGTCACATTGATCCCATATAGTATGTAATCTCTTTATGTAGTAAAGGTATCTTTTGGCAAAGAGACTGCTATTGTGAATTCTTCACATGTGCTTTGTGACTTGTGCCTTGCATTTCAAACTAGAAATTGCTACCTTGACCCCATCACTTTCAGCTTCAAAATCCTATGAATCACTAAACAGAAGGTCTGTTTTTTCTTATATTTTTGCTTGCTCCTTTATAAATTTTCTCTATTTAAAAACTGACCATAAACAGAATTGTGAAGTAAAGTTTGTTTCTATTATCCATTGATTATAATCATTCCCTAGTTTCTTGTCCCCTTGCCCAAATCCATTTTACTCCAAACTAAAAGCATTCCAATATTCTCCTCCTAATCCCTATCAAATGTAGCTCTCAGATTACTTATCTCAGAAGTATAAATGACTAATTATAGTTTAAACTGTTACCCTTTCCAGTTTAATTTTAATAGGGACTAAAGCCTTAACTAAATGATGTTCTAGCATTTGGAATTTTACATAATGGGTGGGAGAAGTTTCTTTGAGACTTTCTTAGATGGAATTGTAACACACAGAACTCACCCATTTTACCAAATGGTAACCAAGCCCTACCTATTTACATTACCCTCTAGAACAAAAACTGAAGGAGGAAACCCAAGACTAAAAACTACATAATATTATCTATATCTACTCCCTTCAGCAAGAACTCCTGACAACAGAGCGCGAATTTAACTCCTTTCTCTGGATGGTCACTTTGAATTATGTGATGTTGGATGATTATCCTGAATTTCCAAACTTTATAGTCTTAGAATCCTCATTGTCTTCAATCTCTCTATGGTATGTGATATTCTTAATTATCCTCTCCCCCTTGAAAGTTTCTTTTCCATAATAATGCAGTCTCCTGGTTTGCATCCTCTGAGGACTGCTTCTCCTGGCTCTAAAAATTTTCTTCCTCCATTCAACACTTAAAGTTAGATATTCTGTCCTCTTTCTAAATTTTCTCTTCGTGAATTTACATCATTCAACACTCTTGACCATCTGGTCTAGCAGATGAGCATGGAATAACCCTTCATTTTATTTTATTTTATTTTATTACTATCATTCCACTTGGCAGTATCATTTGTAAATGCAAACAAATAAGCAAAGGAACACACATTCATAAGTCTATTTAAAAAGAGCACAAGTAAGAAACTGTATCATGAGTCCACACTGAGAACTCATCACAGGAATTAGGCATATGAGCAATCCATTTCCAGAGGCAATAATTTTTTATAATTAAATCTGTTAGACAAGATTCCAGAAAGAAGAGAGAGAAAAGATTTTAAAAAAGTGAATAGATAGGAGAGGAGAAGGAATGAGAAGTAGTAACAAGAAAGATAGAGACAGAGATGGAGATGGAGAGAGAATGGGAATTTCTTTTGTAAAAGATTATAAATTTAGAGTTAGGAGTCTCAAAAATAACCTAGTCCAACTCCCTCATTTTAGAGATAAGAAAATTGAATCTCAGACAGAGGAAGTGATAGGTCCAAAGCCAAGTAGGAAAAGTAAAATTTGAGGTCAGGGAAACCCTGACCAGAAATCTAGGTATCTCTTTTAAAACAATATTGATATCACAAAAGTTTTTTTTTTCAGTCCAGAATTTATTTAGTTCTACCATGCTTATACCATTGTATTAGCCTGGGGGCATACAAAGATATAAAACAAACAAATAAAATCCACAATTCTGTCCCTTCCCTCCTTTGGAATGGAACAGTAAATAAATAGAGAAATATAAGGATATTTGAGAAGAGAAAAAATTCTACTAACTAGGGAGATTGTGAAAGATTTCTTCAGTGGTAGTACTTTATTTGAGCCTCAAAGTGTAACAAAAGTGACAGGAATATATTCTAAGCTTGGGAAATACTTTGTGTGAAGGTACAAAGGGGAGAGATAGAATTTCATGTTCAGGCATAGGTCAAGTGTGATTCGAACATATGGTATATGAAGAGTAATAATGTAAAATAATCCTGAAAAAGTAGCTTAGAGACAGATTGTGCAGAACTTTTAATATTAAGCTGAGGAATTTTAATGTGCTACAAACAATAAGGAGCCATTGAAAGTTTTTGACAAGAGGAATTTTACATCAGACATGCTTTAGGGAGATTATTTGGGCAGTTATATGGAAAATAGATGGAAAATGGAAGCAACTAGAAGGAGCAAGGACAATTAGGAAGTTATGCTGTTGGAATTCAAAGGAGGCTCCCCAAAAATTGCGGTTGAAGACTGGTGTTGAGACGTGTCTCAAGCAAATTTGCAGGCTCGGACCCATCTCTAAGTCAAGGGGCAAAGTGTATTATAATTGTAATGTCAATTGAAGTGGGCTAAGTTCCAAAGGAACTTAGCAAAGGACTGGAAGCAAGTAGATAATTTTATAGAAAAGAGAAACAAAGATCAGGTTCAAGTTACTGATATGCTACTTTTATGGGTTAGAGGTACAACTGAAAAAGATAGGGTTGCACCCATTATTGAATGAAGAGTATTGAATGGAGATGGAGCTGCTCTTATGACTGAATTCTATGACTTACTAACAGATTTTCTCTGACAACCAACATTTTTTGTGGCACTCCCAAGATTGGATAGCCTTAGGATTTCTCAGAAATTACTACATTCTCCTTAGTAGCTATACCTACCTCATCAATGAGGTCATCAACTAGGATAGCAATTGTATGATTAGAGAAAAAAAAGATTACATTTATTAAGAAAAAAGGTTACAATAGAGGCTGTGAAGGTATATAAAAGTTGGCAATTGTATGAAGAATGAGGTAGAGGGAAGTTTTGAGGAAGGCTCTAAGGCTATGAATGTGGGAGACTCAGCAGATCTTTTATAAAAAAAACAATAATGGGAATGTTTAGATGAGGAATGGACTGGGGAGAAGATAATGAATTCTGTTTTGGATATGTCGTGTTTAAATGTTGATGGGACATCAAGCGACATGTAGGGCTAGACCTCAGGAGAGAGATGTAAGCAATATAGATTTGCTAAGTGACTGGACCAGAATCTATTATGCTTCAGCTAAAGTGAAAAAAAAATTCAGGGTTGCAGTCATAATCTCAGACAAAGCAAAAGCAAAAATAGACTTAATGGTATTGGTTATCTCTTACCAAGCAAGTACATATTGCTGAAAGATACTGATCAGCTCTTGAATGATGTGTTGGACAGAGAGAAACTAAAGAATTGATCCATGGGACAGGCAGGGTAAAGGCACTGATGGAGATCAGTTTAGCTACATGGTCCCATCTAGTTTGAAATCTAAGTTATGTCAACTCCCCCACCCCCCAAATACCCACTCTTTGTAGAGGTCTTCAGAAGTCTTACCTTACCATAGCCTATGAGAACTCCCAGTCATGTCCCTGAAGTTAAATTTTCCCTTTAAAATCTGCTCATGGGCTGCTGCCTTCCTTTGGTCAGTCTGCCACGGCATGCTGCCCCTTCCCCTGTACCATGAGATATCTCTCCTAACTTCATTATGCTTCCCAACCCCACTTTTCCTCCTGACAGGTAACTAACTCTTTCAGGGTACTAAATACCTTTCAGGATTTAATCTGCCACCTAAGGACATGTCCCAATCTCATGGGGTGCTTCCTTTCTACTGAGGAACTGTGAGCTACCCTGAGTAGCTTCTCTTTCATGTGCTCTCCAAACTCCATTTCATATTTACCATTCCTTGTGTCTTATATTCTTTATTTTGTCTGTAACCCATTTCCCTAAATAAATCTACATTTTGCCAAAGAGAATAGACATTGTGAATACTTCACATGACCTAATTCCAATTTTTGATGCCTACCATCATTTGATATCTACATCACTCACATCATTTTCGTGCTTGTGTGGGACAGTATCTGCCATGAAAACAAACAGAGATTTCAGAATAAGAAAAGATAAAAAGAGTTTTATTACAAACTTGTGAGAAAGAGCATCTCCCATCTGACAAGATGTTTGTCAGTAAAAGGAGTGCAAAATAAAAACTGCAAAACATAAGATTAAATAGCCTGAAAGGCAGAAGTCCCCACCCCCTAGTCTGACTTTTTCTCCCATTTTTTGGGGAGTCCAGGTTTATATTCTAATAGTAGAAATCTAACACAGAAACAAAAGAATAAATTGCCTTTAAAAGAAGTACTTAAATACTAATTAAGAGGTGGTGGGAAACAGGAAGGGATAAACACTTTCAACTTTTTTTTTTTTTTTTTTTTTTTTTTTATCTATATCTCTACTTGTTATTATAAAGTCTCAAGTCACAATTAAGGTATAGTTTAAAGCCATATTCCCATGAGAGAGTCTTCACTCAGTTAATTCCACACAATTCTTGAACCACAATCAGTACCATAGATAATGAATTTTTATCAGAACATACAGAACATGTGGCGTGGCACAAAAATTCATGAAGAAAAAGTTAAATGAATTTTATGAGGAAATGATAAATCTATAATGGGGGGGCCCCATTAAATTTGCCCTTCTCAGACCTGGATAAATCTAACCAGAAAATAAAAATAAAAAGTTAAGGAGTAGAATCTTAGAAAAAGTAATATGTAATAATACTTTGGAGAATAATTCTCTTTTAGACAAGCCTCAGTCAGTTTTTCTTTCAGTGGAATTCTGCTTTAACTAATCAGCTCCAATCATGTGCTTCTCACAGAAAAACTGACAAAAAATGCATTTCCCCCTCCTATTGTTTCTCCATTTCAAACCAGAGAGAATAGTAGAGAGCAACCTGGTACTTCTGGGAAATTTAATGTCTTTGAAATTATAGCTGAAACTGGGAGGTGATAAATAGTCCAAATCACATAAAGTTTAATTTTCTTCCAATGTACTTCTCAGCAATTGCTCCAGTTCTCTGTAGTTAATCCAAAAGGCAATGACACTGCTCTTATCAGCAGGCTCTCCACATTGTTGCTGGAGCTTTCCAGTTATTTGATTCTCCTATCTTTCTTTAGTTACCTCTATCCTTTTCCCTCCCATCAAAAGCATCTCCCTTTCCCCAACCTAACAAAAATCAAATTTTGATTCATGTGTAGGCAGACATTATGAAATTTAGCCTATGATGTTTTCAAGCCTGTTTTTCCATCTTACACTAGTTTTCATCTTTCACACTTTGTGTATGTTTAGAAAGAAGTATCTTAATGGTCTCTCAGCGGTTCTTTTGCTTTTATTGTCCTCAGGTGCCGAATTCACTAGACCTTATTATATATCTATGGCCTGAGAAATTAATAATATAGTCAAGTTTAATTTTCTTTCTAAGAATGTTTTAAATACTTATTAAATATCCATCTTTTTTCATTTATAGTTAGGCTTAGATTTTCAGGGAGATCATCTTGAATAGCTTGAGCCCTGCTGCTCTTCAGAACACATTATTCCATTCCTTCCTATGTTTTCTGATGAGTGCATAATCATCTTGTGTCATTCAAATCTCCTTTCTTTTATATTTGAAGGTCTTTGTTTTGGTCACTTGCAGAAATTTTTGCTTCTCAATGGAATTGTTCAATTTAACAAGTATACATTTTGGAGTATACAATTAAGTTTTTTTTCTTAAAGATAATCTATGGCTCGTTCTATGGCTTTGTTCTTCTTCTTTTTTTTTTAAACAAGGCAATTGGGGTTAAGTGACTTGCTTAGAGTCACACAGCTAGGCCCTATTTGAAGTCAGAGCCTTATGATTCCATGACCCAATTAATTAATTCCCTATCCATTGCATCATCTAGCTGCCCCTATGGCTTTTTCCACTAACATCATTTTCTTGATTCAGAAATTCTAGGCAGTTTTTTCACATTATTGTTCTCAAGTCATGTTCTTCTGGTATTGTGTCACAATTCTCTTTTATTGTCCTGACTCAGTTTCCCTGAATTGTTTTACCTCAGTTCCTAGTTGTTCTGCTCAATCCTGCAAAACTACCCTTCCCTCCTAAGCATGATGATGCAGATAAGGAAAAAGACCTTCTATCTTAGACATCATGACCCCAGCCCTTCTCTACTTATCAGACTGCCTCTCCCCATCCCAGAATGCCCAGTGCCTCCCTGCACCCTGTCAGAACCAGATTGACAGTCCCATTTCCGCTCTCAATGCTCTGACTCTGCCCCTCCCTCGGTTTACCCCTGTAGTTGAGCTATCTGCATATATATGTCATTGAGAAATCACTTTGGGGCTGGATTCTTGGAGAAGATAGTCTCATTCAGCCCTGGGACCAAATGAAGGATCCATTTGGTCCCTTTCAAATAAAAGATTAAATACTCTCCGATCTCTATCTTGCCTCTGTTTCTCCAGCATTACACTAGGAGACATCATTCTTTTTTTATAAAAATAATATTTCATTTTTTCTCCAAGTACATGTAAAATTTTTAACATTCATTTTTAAAACTTTTGAGTTCCAAATTCTCTTCTTCCTTCACCTCATCCTACCAGAGATGGTTAGCAATTTGATGTAGGTAATACATGTGCAAAATCATGGAAAACATACTTCAGTATTAGTTATGTTGTGAAAGACAAAAACCCCCCCACAAAAATAAAAAAAAATTAGTATACTTCAAACTTCATTTAGATTCCATCAGTTCTTTCTCTGGAGATAGATAGCATTTCTCATGAGTCCTTTGGAATTGTCTTAGATATTGGTTGCTAAGAATAAGTTATTCACGGTTGATTAGCATATAATATTGTTATTCTGTGTATTATATTCTCCTGATTCTGCCAAGTTATTCCAGGCTTTTCTGAATCATCTCCCTTGTCATTTCTTAAAGCACTATAGTATTCCATTTAAATTATATACCACAATTTGTTTGACCATTCACCAATTAAAGAATATTACCTCAGTTTCTAATTTTTTGCCACAACAAAAAGAGCTGCTATAAATATTTTTGTACAAATAAGTCATTTCCCTCCTTTTTTTTTTTTTTTAAATCTCTTTGGGATATAGACTTAGTAGTGGTATTTCTGGATCAAAGGATTACTCACAGATTTATGGGTTTTGGGGCATAGCCCAAATTCCTCTCCAGAATTCTTAGATTAATTCACAACTCCACCAACAATGTTTCAGGGTCCCAATTTTTCTATATTCCATCTAACATTTATCATTTTGCTTTTCTGTCATATTAATCAGTCTACTAGACAGAAAAGGTGGTACCTCAAAGTTCTTTTAATGTGTATTTCTCTAATCAATAGTGCTTTAGAGCATTTTTTCATCTGACTGGACAGCTTTGATTTTTTTTCTGCACAAATATCAATTGGGGAAATGACTTGCATTCTCATAAATTTGACTCATTTATCTAGATATTTGAAAAATGAGGCCTTTATCAGACATATTTGCTGTAAATTCTATCTCTCCACTTTCCCCCTCCTCCCAGTTTTCTGCTTCCCTTCTAATCTTGGTTGCATTAGTTTAGTGCAAAATCCTTTAAATTTAACATATCAAAATCATACAATTTATATCTTGTATCTCTATCTCTTGCTTGTTATAAGTTCTTCCATTTCCATAAATATGGCAGGTAAATTGTTCTTTACTCTCCTAATTTGTTTATAATGTCACCCTTTATGTCTAAATCATGTACCCATTTTGATCTTATCTTAGTATATATGGTACATGATGATGGAGATCTATAATTCTTAAGTTGTATTTATACATTCTCTCTTTAAGATCATTTGTTTTGATTGTATGGAGAGTAAACGTTCTTTTAATATTATAATTTTTTCTTCTTAGATAATCCTTCATTTCCATGTATTTGCATTTCCAGTCAGATAGTCCCTTTTTTGTTTCTCTGCTGAGACTTGCCATAGCAGATTCAAGTTTTTTTTAGTTTGCCAATTATTTTAGCTATGCAAGTTAGATCTTTCACTCTCACAGGTGTTATTTCTCTTTTAAATGATTAAGGAAGAATGTGCTGTTTCTATTCTCTCCTCTTAATCCACAGTGTCTTTTGACTTATCAAATATTGCTACTAGCTTCTAACTTTGTTCCTTTACTTTTTCACTACCTCTAATGTCTCACATCAGAACCTCCTGTTTGTCAGTTCCTATCTTTCTCCTATGTAATAAAAGTTATGAAGCTGATGTTTCTGTCATGTATGAAAGACACAAATCTTTTATAATCTTTCAATTATTTCCAAATGGTTTTATTGAATGACTACTGTTTTGGTCCTAACCTCTCAGACTCTAAAAGTAACATGCACATGAGTAAAAAGATTACAATGTCCTGAAATCTCCATCTTTTCTCTGCTCTCAGTTTCTCTCAATACACTCATAAAGGGAGCAAATTTCTAATCCATTCTTCTAAAATTCAATGGCTCTACTCCATATTTTATCTGAGAAATTTTTGCTTTATAAGTTGATTTCATTAGATTTTGGTTAACATAAGTTCTTTTTTCTTCTCCTTTCAGTAGCCAAAATATTCACATATAAAAGAGGCAACACATTACATAATCAATAGTTAAGCCTAGATGGGGTGGGTCTTAAATGGTGGGAAACCATAGAAGTTCCTGAAAAAACTATAAAGGACCATATGTCTCCGTACTTTCCCCAAAGGTTGTTAGCTTTATGGATTTATTGATTTAAACTGGATCTAATTCTTTTTTTTTTGTTGTTGTTGTTAGCAAAAACCTGGAAACAAAGTTGTTGTCCACTGAATAAGGAAAACAGTTTTATAAGCTATGGCATATTAATGTAATGGAATACTATTGCACTACAAGAAACAAAAAAATATGCGAAATTCAGAGAAACATAGGAAGATATATACAAAGTTACACATAATAAAGTGGAAAGATTCAGAAGAACAAACATGAAGATTCATGTCGTTCTGTCATTTCAGTCATGTCCAACTCTCAGTGACCCCATTTGGAGCTTTCTTGGCAAAGATACTGGAGTGGTTTACAATTTCCTTCTCCTACAATAATATAAAAAGGAAAAAAAAGAACACTAAAATGTAGTCAGACAGATTAAATGCAAGAAATAATCTGAGTACTGGAGAATCAATGATGTACTGATATCTTTCTGTTTTTAAGAAGTGCGAAACTTCAGGAGAGGAATGCTACATAGTCTGTCAGATTTAGTCATTTTGTCTATTAGATTTGATTAACTGTTTTTCTTTATTATAAGGAAGTTCAATGTATGAGTAGGGGATTGAGAAAAAAGTAGTTTAGGAAATGACTGTCATAGAAAACAAAAGGAACAAATAAAAGTCCAAATAATAAAATAAAATGAATCTAACCTCGAGTTGTATTATCTACAACTAAGATCACTGACCAAAGTTGCTGTACACTGACAGAAATGAAAACTATTTTTGAGACTTCTGATATTGTAGTTATCCTGGATAATTCTTCTTCCTTTAACATCTATGCTACTGTTTCTCCTCACTCCTGATTCATCTTTCTCAGTCTGTTTGCTGGATCAGTCATAGCTGTATGATTTTATGTTATACAGACATATTAGCTCTCCATTAGTCCATTCCTTCAATCTTCACAGATATTTCTTCCCACAATGGAGATCATATATCATATATCATGTATTATTATTATTATTATTTATATGATGCAAATCACAATTTGCTGCTCTTCAGTCTTTAGTGAAAAACTCTATTGTATGTATCTCCTCTAAAACAGATATCTGGTGATGAATAAGAAAAGAAACCTAAATATATATTGTGACAACTAAAAGAATGAATCAACTACTGTTTTAGCTGACCCCAAATGAACTAATTTCATCTTCAGAGTACAGACACAAAATGTCATCATGCCTGACTTAGAGTCTCTTGCACTTCGATGTTATAACCTCCTAGAACTCAGTTGAGTTATCACCATGTTAACATGAAGCAATGAGGTAGAACTTTTGAGGGGGAAATACACACACACACACACACACACACACCTGTATATGTGTGTGTATGTATATATGTGTATATGTATGTATGTATGTATCTGTGTATACACATACACACATATATACAGTCAGGATTATATACAAAATTTCCCTTTGCTAAGGAAAAGGATAGGAAAACATATGTACATATATTGAAACATACATACTTATGTAATCATATATACATCTGAATATTTACAAACAAATGCATTTGTGCCATACCTTTGTTTTCTTTGGTATAGGAAAATTTACAGTGAAAATTAGTACCTGCTCTTTACTTTACAATCATGTTTGTCTGGGATCCTGAGCAGTTAAAGGACTCAAGGACAGACTCCCCCTGTCAGAAGCTGAACTTTAGCCTAGAATTTTTAAAATAATTCCAAGGCCCACTGTATATTCATCACATACATTATCTCTCATAACAATATCACTTAAGAAAATTCTTACAAAAAATCAACTAAAATCTTTAAATTACTCACTTCTGAGCATTACAGGTACATTTTATTTCATTAAATGGTAATTGGGAAAACTTAAAAGGGTTTCAGCTGAAGGAGTCCCATGTGAGTTCTGATTCAATAATACCACATTAGTCACTCTTTACTCTCCAACCTCTAGAGTACTTGGTCTAGAGATTACTCCATTACTTACTATTCAAACTGCAGAGTTTGCACCCAGAAGGCCAGATGGTATTATAAAAAATGTAGGTATAGTACATTGAGTTTTCTATTATGATTATAAAAATATAAAAAAAAATCAGTGTGTTGTATGGTTACAGTAGGGTGTAGAAATCAGAATACTTGGGTTTGAATCTCAGCTTCGGCATTTATTACATTTGTGTGACACAAAGAAAGTTCCTTTACCTTTCCAGATTTCAATGATGAGGTTGGATTAGACCATTTCCAGAGAAAGAGTTCTTAATATTTTTGAGTCCTGGACACCTCAGTCCTTTAAGTCTCCAACCCCCATTTGCTGACTCCACACAATGTAAATCTTGAGGACTAACAAGGCTGCCCTCCTGTCTCTTCCATGATAAACAGTAAACTATAAATTATAATGCTGTTAAACTCATAATTGTAATAACATCTATCATACATAGCAATTTTTCCTGTTACAGAGTATTTTATTAATGAACATTTCATGTTTGTGTTCTTTCCCTGCCTTTGGGATTTATTTGCTGATTGACAAGATTCTGAATAGCAAATAAAACTAGGGACAAATGAGAGAATAATCTTGTAACAACAAAATTCAGGTGAGTCCCTTGAAACCCAAAACATCTGGTCATCTTTCATTTATTTTAATATAAAAGTATTTCACGGACACACAGAAAGATAGAAAGCTGTTAGAGAGCTTGTCAAAAGTAGCAAACTAGTCAAAGCTAAGTCCAAAAATAAATACAAATCAGATCTCTTTTAGTTCAGATATTGTTTGATGTTGTTGTGGCCCAACATATATGACATATTAATGAGCAGTTGGACATACTGAAATTGTGAAAGACTATCTGTGCTGTCTTGGTTCTTCTCCTCCTCTTTCAGGAAATAAGTTTTAACTTTGACAGTTCTGCATCCTATGTCAAACATCTGTCTTCTCTATCTTAGTACTGTTTCTAATTTTATATGGTGGATTACTACTTGCTCAGAGTTTGGGAAGCTTCAAAATTATAATAGTTTTTATTTTATTAGTACATGCTGAATAATGAGGAGAAACAGACCCGAGAACTATGTAGAATGATTAGTACTGGACTTCTATAATTTTATTCTAAGAGAACTGTTGCCAACTTTTGAAATAGCCTTGTGAGAGCTTTCCCATACCCAGAATTTATACCTATCCATTTAAAGTACCTCTCCCCTAAATGAGTAGCAGTCAGCTAAGTGGGCAGGTAGAGACCGATATTTAGAACAAGCCTTGCTTGATTCATTTGCACCTGAAAAATTTCCTAAACACTGGGTAAACACTCCCTTTCCCCATTGTGATTGTGGTGCTATAATTCACTCGTGAGATTTTGTAGCTTTTGGGGGTCAATAGGGCCCCAGATGTTAGCAGAGCCTTAATTATTGGATCTAAAAAGTAATCACTCATCCATCAGTGGCCATCTCTAAAAGAAAAGATAACAATTAGCTTTAGAAGACCATTGCATGAAGTTGAAGAGCAACACTGATAGGAGAATCAAAAGTTAAGTGACCAGAAGTAATCTAATTACATTTGAGCCAGATTATGGTTCAGCACTTCATGCATGAAGGAGAATGCATCAAAATAAATTATGGTTCACATAGGTGTCATCAGATATATCTTATAGCAGGCCTGATTAAAGGAATGAATTAAAACTAGAGCACAGACTAATTATAGGTTATGTTTTCTCATCTTTTCCTTCGCCCTCCAATGGTGTTGACCTTGCCCCAGTATCTGATTGACAAAGAATCAGAATGGTGAAAGAAGATTGGAGATAGATTTGGTGAAGAAAGGGTACAGTGTCAGTATATCAAAAACAATAAAAGAGAAAAGATATTCCTTGTATCACATAATAAATTTGTTCCTTTTTCTAGGTTGAACCATATATTAAATGTCTTCATGTAACAGTGTTTGATGAAGAATTACTATGAATTATTTTATAAAGTGAATATTCTATATAAAAATCATTAGTTCAAAATTCTGAGTTTTTATATATCACATTTTATTGAAATGAAATATTCTGGTACATACACTTTACCAATTATAAGCTTCATAAATTGGATTAATGACATGAAAATTATCTGTACCGAAACTATCACATTAATATCTCTAATTTTTAAGAGGTAGGAAAAGCGTGTACAGGTAGATTATTATGCCAAGGCAAAGAGCCTTCAATTATTAAGTTTGTACCTCCCAAAAAGGCCCTTCTATTATGATATATCACATAATGGAAGAGGAGAATGAAAAGTCCACGTTGTCAGTAATACTTATGGATTTTGACTACTTTTATTATCACTGGTAGTCATGATTGTCTCCCTGTTATAGATCTAAAAACTTCTATATACATAAAGGGTATTGATGGGTAGATATCAGTTCTATCTTTATTTTATCAAATAAATAAAATAAAGTGGGAAATTTTATTTTATCAAATTTATATTTTTATAAAGCCAGCCAATGGAAATTCTATATTCCCATAGGCTGATCAGTTCCATATCTCTATCTATATATCCGAAACTCCTTGTTATTTCTTTGGTTCATGGTAGTCTCATGTCTCTGAGCCCCAACTAGTGTATCTCTATGCAAGACCTTGCCAGAGGATGAATGAATTCAAGTCAAAAGACATTTAATTAAATTAGATAACAAGGTGAGAAGGAATTGAATCAGGGAGTAACTATTCCAGACACCAATGCTAATGGGAGTGCTAGCCCCAAATATCTCCCAGGAAGCAGTCCTTCTCAATTAATCCCCCTTTCTCCCTAAGACAGCAGAAGGACACCTACTGATCTGTTTAATCCTCTTTCTTTTAATTTGTCATAAGAACTGACTGATTTTGACATCTTAGGAACCAGTAGTTTTAGAGTGTCTGAGCTTGGTCCAAACCTCCTGAGTGTCTCTCCACCTTTCTGTCATCTCTGCCTATGACAGATTGGTCCTCATGGCTTGGGCTCATTGCCTCAACATTATCTAAATCTAGCTGCCATTCTTTTCCATCTTTCTTATGCTTCCTTATCCTTGTTATCACAATCTTGCTTTCTCACTAGAGACGTTAGAATTTCATAATCTTTCAGAATTTGGACCAAGATTGACTGAATAACATTGCCATGCCAGGGACTGGTGCACAGGCTTCTGGAAAATGTAACCTAGAAAGTTTCTCTTGGTGAGCAATGTTCCCTCTCTCTATGACTCTAAATATTGTGGGAACAAGAATTCTGACAATTGACTTTTCTCTGTTCATACAACTTAAATTATTTCTTCACAACAGGAATCCTGTTTGAAGCCTCTGAAATCCTTCTAATTTTTATATCTGAGGAATATTTGTGTTTTGATACTTTTTCATTTAACTTTCATCTGTTTACAAGAAAAGGACCTTTTAACGAAGTAACAATTCACCTAAATGGGAATATCTGCATTTGAGAAAAGTAACTGTTGATTTCTCTCTATCTTGACAGCTCCTTCTTTGAGACACAGGTCTGTTTAGAGTCCTAAAACAAAGTTATTCTAATAGAGTTTGGAACCGAATGTAACACATTTCAAATATTACAATTTATACTATATTGGACATTAGAACCATTCTATGGTGTGGAACAAATGTAATTTATCTGATCAAAGAGAAGATGAAAATTAACTAAGTTAATATAGAATTGTTCACAGAGATGAACTAAGAGTCTAACCCAGAAAGAAAAGAGAAAAAGAGACAAAAGTACAGATATCAAAACTGGAATAACTATAAAGCTCTAAGTGACTGATTCTCCACTTCTCAAAAGGAAAAGTAAATCCAACTACAAACAGAAATCAGAGAAATCACCCCGCATATCAATTAGTTTGGCAGAGCAGTATTGCCTGGTAAGGTATTAAGCAACTGAATTTAGCAGTGAAATTATCTGGTCAACACAGAAGATACTTTCATCAAGGAACTTTTATAAACGGTTTCAAGCCCAGAAAGGAAACACCAATGTTTACAGTTTCATTATTGTGAGTTACTTCAAACACATAGTTTCTTCTTTATTCACATGCCTCCCTGACAAATTTCTTTAATTGGATGTTTGTTCTCTTTCACAAACATTGAATATATTGGTGGGAAAGAATGACCTTGCTTTATGTGTAGATGTGTATTTATTATTCCTAATTTTGCTTTAATATATCAGTTCCTGAGTTGTTTTTATTTATTTTAAATTACTATTAAGTAAAGGATAACTATTTGGTGCAGTGGATAGAGTCTCAAGAAGACGAGTTAAAATCTTGTCTGACAATTATTAGCTGTATGATCCTAAGCAAGTCACTTAACCTTAACCTTATTTGCCTCTGTTTTCTCATCTGTTAAATGAACTGGAGAAGGAAATGGCAAACCACTCCAATATCTTTTCTAAGAACACCCCAAATGGAGTCATAAGAAGTCAAACATGATTGAAATGACTCAACAACATTGTTAAGTGAATGTTTATAATTTAAATTCTGAGTGTCTTCAGTCAGTCAACATACATTAATTAAGCATTTAGTATGTCAGGCACTGTGCTAAATAATAGAAATACCAAGAAAGGCAAAAAATGGTATCTTCCCTCAAGGATTTTACATTCTAATTGAGGGAAGAGAGAATACAACTGCAAATAATAATGTACAGACAAGATATGTACAGTATAAATTAAAGGTTATCTCAGAGGGAAGATCACTAATAATATGTGGAAAGATGGTAGTGAAGGAAATGGAAGAATGGATAAGGAAAGCCTCCACATTAAGTGTAGGGTTTGAACTGAGTCTTGAAAGGAGCCAGGAAAACAGAAGACTTAGTGGGGAGTAGGAAGAGGAAGTCATGGGAAACCTCCAGTGCAAAGACTTTTGACTCAGAAGATGGGATGCAAGCTACAAAGAACTGCACAAGTAGGACAGTGTCCTAGGGGCCAAGTTGTGAAGTACCTTAAATGCCAATAGAGAAATGAGGGAAGCTTGTTTGTGAAAAGGGAGACATATCAGTAGAAGCTCAATGGGAAAAGTAGCAAGTAGGTAAGGGCAACACAGTTCCCCTATAACTGGATTCTAGGACCATGAGAAATTCTGAAAATAATTGTGTAGTGGTGATCCCTCTCTAGGAACCTAATTGCAAGGGCTCTTTAGGGTGAAAGGCCCAGCCCAGATAATTAGCTTACCCCTCTTATATGAGAACTAGGCATTTCTTAATGTTTAGAGACATATACATCTTTATACTTTTATTTTGAAATAATTTAAAATCTGTAGATGAGACATTGAGCATGTTGCAGTTCTCAGGTTTTCTGGCCTATCTAATGAAAGGATTGGATTACTAAATCCCTTTTGTGAGAAATACTGGAAAGTTGGGTTTCCACAGTGTTGGGAGCTTTTCAGAATGTGAGAGGTTAAGGAATGTTAAGATTCCACAGAACAATTAAGTGATCAACTGAAGCCTTGAGCTAATAAGGAATTAGGGAGCTGGGAAGGCACAGGTGGATTCAGCCAGTCAGAAAGTCTAGTGGATTTGAGACATCCACAAACTTTAGATAATAGCCCATCCAGACCAAACTATTTGGGGTCAGTGACATGACTTGACCAATCATTGTTGTACTTACTTAATAGACTAATTGAATATTAAACAATACAACTCAGAGAAGAAGTTTTCCACCATTTTTTAACATGGGATGTAAAGTGAGGGAGGAGGAACATGTTTATACATATTTAGGGGGAAACATGTAGTGTGCCTATCAGAAAAACTGTAACCCAGAAGGGAACCAACCAATTCAGTCTTTGAAGGGAGGGACTGCACTAAACTAGTAAGTACGTCTAAAGCTTCTCAAACTTCTGTGCTCAGGGCTCCCTCTTCCCAAAGAGGAGTAGGGCCTGCTTCTGAACAGAAATGTTAAAATGATTCCTTAAGTTTTTTCTTGAATAAATGTCCCTTAATGTCTGATTTTCAGTTGTCAAGAGTGTATTTCTAATGCTTTCAATACTATGCTATTTAGGAGGGTAAGAGTCTCACTATTTAACTCAGTTTTTAAATGTCAAAAAAAAAATTCTCTCCTTTTGAAAAGACAGATTTTCTATTTTTACAGTCAAAGGTTCTGATAAGGGCCTCATTTCCAAAATATATAGAGAATTGACTCTAATTTATAAGAAATCAAGCCATTCTCCAATTGATAAATGGTCAAAAGATATGAACAGACAATTCTCAGACAAAGAAATTGAAATTATTTCTAGCTATATGAAAAGATGCTCCAAGTCATTATTAATCAGAGAAATGCAAATTAAGACAACTCTGAGGTACCACTATATATCTGTCAGACTGGCTAGAATGACAGGGTTTTTACTGGGCTTATATCCCAAAGAGATCTTAAAGAAAGGAAAGGGATCTGTATGTGCCAAAATGTTTGTGGCAACCCTGTTTGTAGTAGCCAGAAATTGGAAACTGAGTAGATGCCCATCAATTGGAGAATGGCTGAATAAATTGTGGTGTATGAATATTATGGAATATTGTTGTTTGGTAAGAAATGACCAACAGGATGATTTCAGAAAGACCTGGAGAGACTTACACGAACTAATGTTGAGGGAAATGAGCAGGGCCAGGAGATCCTTATATACTTCAACAACAATACTATATGATGATCAATTCTGATGGATGTGGACATCTTCAGCAATGAGATGAACCAAATCAATTCCAATGGAGTAGTAATGAACTGAACCAGCTATGTCCAGCGAAGAGAACTCTGGGAGATGACTACCATGTTTCCCCGATAATAAGACACTGTCTTATTATTTTTTTGGATAGAAAAACACCAGAGGGCTTATTTTCAGGGGAGGGCTTATTTTAATGAACATTGACAGCAATTTTAATAAACAGGTAAATGTGAACCAAAAAAAGTACCTTTATTCAATAATGATCATGTCATCTTCTTCAACAACATTGTCATAAGTGTCCATACCTTGAATTCCATCCTGGATGTCTTGTGCCTCTATTTCCTTCAGAAGAAGTGGACCCAATCTGTCATGTCCAGCAGTATAGCTCTCTTTAAATGAACGTGTCTTGTCCAGGTAACCTGCTTGTAGTGCTTTGGCGACACAGCTGTCAGTGATTTTATCCCATGACTTCTTCACCCAAGTCACGACTTCTTGCAGACAGGGCTTCACAAAGTTTCCACGCTGATTTCTTTCCATTCTCTTTTCAATGTAGTCATTGACTTCCATGCGCAAATGGTCCTTGAATGGCTTGTTTATTGCAATATCGAGGGTGTGGAGATAAGCAGTCACTCCTGCAGGAATCATTACTTGATCTATTCTTCTCTCTGCAAGGAAGTTCTTCATTTCTTTAGTGGTGAGTGCTGGCTGAATACCAGATTATCAGACCTCTTTGGTTACCTCGCATAACAAGTGGCAGCATTAAATCAACCCACTTTCTTATAACAGCTGGTGTACACCAGGCTTTTTCAGTTTCAAGAATGTAAATGCCTGATACACGTTCAATCTTATCTTTCTTGCCTTTACTGATGATTAGAGGTGTGGCTTTCTTTCCATCCAAACAATTGCCAAAACACAAGTGACCCAGATTGGCTAGAGTAACAGGGAAAGATAATGTGGAATGTTGGAGGGTATGTGGGAAAACAGGGACACTGATACATTGTTGGTGGAATTGTGAACACATCCGGCCATTCTGGAGAGTAATTTGGATCTATGCTCAAAAAGTTATCAAACTGTGCGTACTCTTTGATCCAGCAGTGTTTCTACTGGGCTTATACCCCAAAGACATACTAAAGAAAGGAAAGGGACCTGTATGTGCCAAAATGTTTGTGGCAGCCCTGTTTGTAGTGGCTAGAAGCTGGAAAATGAAAGGATGCCCATCAATTGGAGAATGGTTGAGTAAATTGTGGTATATGAATGTTACGGAATATTATTGTTCTGTAAGGAATGACCAGCAGGATGAATACAGAGAGGACTGGCGAGACTTACATGAACTGATGCTAAGTGAAATGAGCAGAACCAGGAGATCATTATATACCTCAACAACGATACTGTTTGAGAATGTATTCTGATGGAAGTGGATCTCTTTGATAGAGAGAGCTTTAATTGATCAAAGATGGACAGAAGCAGCCACACCCAAAGAAAGAACACTGGGAAATGAATATAAACTGCTTGCATTTTTGTTTTTCTTCCCGGGTTATTTATACCTTCTGAATTCAATTCTCCCTGTGCAACAAGAAAACTGTTTGGTTCTGCACACATATATTGATCTAGGATATACTGTAACCTATTCAACATGTAGAGGACTGATTGCCATCTAGGGTAGGGGGTGAAGGGAGGGAGGGGAAAAATCAGAACAGAAGTGAATGCAAGGGATAATGCTGTAAAAAATTACCCTGGCATGGGCTCTATCAATAAAAAGTTATTTAAAAAAAAAAGAAAAAAAAACAAACAAAAAAACCCAAAACAAAACACAGGTGACCCATGTAGACAGAATAATAAAATTATGACCATCAGTCCTTCTTTTCATTCCATCATGGCCCTCAATAATGTTTTAACCCCATCATGCTCCCTGAGTGCTCCTTTTATCCTCCATGATGCCCCTTGAGTTTTTCTTTTATCCTCCATCATGCCCCCTCACTCTGGCTTACATACCGGGTTTTTATGTTGTTCTGCCTCAGCTCTCCTCCGCGGCACTGCTCTCAATGGCGCCAGCAAGCAAATCACTGGGGAAGAACAGAATGATGCTCTCACTGCTGCAGCTCTGATTGGATGCAGCTTGGAGCGCGGCATGTGTTTCACTGGGAGGGGGAACAGTGCATACAGAGGGTACCATAATGTAGCGTGTAGCGCAGGGGATCACCTTCACTACAATAGCAATCTCAATAGGGCTTATTTTCGGGGGAGGGCATATTTTAGAGGAATCTTACACAGTAAGGGGAGGGCTTATTTTCGGGATAGGTCTTATTATCGGGGAAACATGGTAAGAACCATTACATTGAATTCCTAATCCCTACATTTTTGCCTGCCTGCATTCTGGATTTCCTTCACAGGCTATTTGTACAATATTTCAGAATCCAATTCTTTTTGTACAGCAAAATAATGGTTTGGTCATGTATACTTATTGTATATCTAATTTATACTTTAATATATTTAATATCTACTGGTCATCCTGCCATCTGGGGGAGGGGGTGGAGGGAAGGAGGGGAAAAATTGGAACAAAACGTTTGGCAATGTCAATGCTGTAAAATTACCTATGCATATAATTTGTAAATAAAAAGTTATGAAAAAAAAAAGAAAAGACAGATTTTCAATAAAATGTCTCTTCCCTCCCTTTTTCCCCCCCTTCTTTTCCCACTATAACTTCAGAGGGTAATGGGCAAATGATTAAAAATATGACTTACAAATTCTGTAACTCTCAGAGAGTAAAAAGAAAACTTATTTCAAAGCTTTCTGGGTTAAGTTAATCTGTTCCACTAGTATACCCAGGTACTTTTTTAAATGAAGAAATTCCATTATGATTAGGTATACAATGCTCTTCAGAGCAGGCAAATCCATTTCTATCATCTACACTGTTTTCAATTAATTTATTTATGATGAATAAACTCTCCTTTCATTATCTAAATAAATGCTATTTTCTTTATGAAAAAATAAACAACCATTTAATTATTTATGAGTAAATACAGCAAAAACGGTGATTAAATTGACTTTTAGTGAACATTATTATTTTTTTCACAAACCTTAACAAAGAATGAGGCTGAACCAAATCAAAGTGCTCTTTGATTTGAGTTTTGTTCAATATGCAACATTGGTTCACAAATTTGTTTTTTTTTTTTTAAATGATATTCTAAAGGTCATATTAAAAGTGAATGTCAGAGTTAAAACCTGAGCTTACTTTTTCAACTCTTTTTAATGTCCAGATGGTTATAGCAGATATTGTAACCTCTGGGTAGTTACATTGCCCCTAAATTTCTGAAAGAGAGCCCTCTTTCTCTTCTTTAGCCCCCTTTCACCCATCTTGTCTATCATCATTACTCAGTACATATGCTGATTTAGTTGAGATGCAGTGATTATCTCACTGACGAAGCAAGAAGATAGTGAACTGCAGCTGTTAATATTCTCTGCAACCAGATGATTTCTAAACCCACGACTAACACAAATTTCATTAGCAAAATGTTCATTACAACTTTACAGGAAAAAAAAAAAAACCACGAAATTAGCAGGATGTGGTCCTTATAATGTGGAGAATGTTTATTTACTTAGGAAATTAGTTGATAATATCTGGGATTATCTCAGGGGTTAGATGCTGAAATTCCCATCTCTCCTCTGGATACAGAGGTGAGGAACCATGGAAATTACATGTTGTGTACCCTGGTACATTTGATCATTTCATCAGTTAGTCTTGCTTCATTGTTTTTCTTTGCTACAAGGGTTCAATGAGAAAGAATATATTGAGAATATTAAAAGAATAGATATCATAGAGAAAAGAGTCAGCTTTGGAGTCAGAATGTGCTATATCTCAAATGTGCCTCTGATCCATATTGCCAAGGCAACAATGAAACCCACTTAACCTTCTAGTGACCCCAAAACAACTCCATAAGATTATAAATTTCAGGGGAGTCATTGATCTGCATTGATAGAGAGTTTTTCAGGTGGCATTCCCTACACAAAAAATATCATGAGTCTGAACAACATATATACGTATACACATACACACACATATACAAATATATGCATATATTGTTATGTTACATGTGTAATGTGTATATTGTATTATATGTTCGTATATAGATAGAAGAGACATGATAAGAGATGTTGAGATATTTATGTATCTATATTTACACATAAACCTACATATATGCTTGTATACACACACACACATATAAATATATAAAATTTTATTGCTTTCAATCTTTCACATCTATTTAAGTGACTAAATATTAAGTTGTCATGATGCCTAATGTTTAAACTTAAATCCAAAAAATAAAAAAAAAACCCTATTAAACATCATGGCAAGTTCACACTCAATCACTTAAACAGATACGAAAGATTAGAAACTGTAAAATTATTGATAAATAATAGTCATTGCTTTCATAATGCTTTGCTTTCATGATGTGACAGAACAATGTGGGATAGCTTTGGTGACCTAGTGAAGCTGCTGTTTTCCTTGTATCCTATCTGTGATTTCTACTCGCATTCCCTGCTTTAGGTCCCATCCTCCACTTGACTCTTCTTAAAGGACATACATTAGCTCCATGAGAGAATACTATTCCCATCTCCATGTGATTTGTCATGTTGTACACTGTACCAATCGGTTAGTAAGAATAAAATCGTCCATACCTCAGGGTAACCTCCTGTGGAGAGATTGATTTACGATTCAGGCCTCTTATTGAAATATTTTCCCAGAAAATTAACCCCATTAATGTTTCTGATGGCCAAGAGTGGGGGTGGGGGGAGAAGTGCATCAGGGATTGCTACTTGTATTATATTACAAGTGTACAAAGAGTGTCATTTTCACATTTGTCATTCCAAGTTTCTAAGTACATTCTTCAACTTGCTTTTATTTATTTATTTATTTATTTATTTATTTGCAAATTTTATGCTGGAATGACCTTTGTTGTCCTGCACTGTGTTTATGTGATACTGTGGTAGATGCTTTTTGTATGCCTAATGAAGAGAGCCCTGGATTAAAAGTCAGGAGAAATGGGGGTTTTAACCCCAGCTCTTCTCACTGTGGAAAAATCACTTACCTCTCTGAGCCTTCTGCCCCTCATCTATAAAATGGGGATCAAAATATTAAGACTAATTTTGATAAAGAATGATGCAAGAAAGCTCTTTGGAAAAATTAAAATATTATAGATATGCTGGTCTGGGGTTTTTAAACTTCTATTTTTCATCTCATTTCTTGGGATCACTCCACCGTGAATTATACTAGATGGTATTATAGACTATAAAGTATAAAGAATGTATAATTATGATTTATACTATGTTATGAATAGGTAGGGGACAGTTCTTTTGGTTTATCAATCAATCAATAGTCAATCAAATTAGCAGGTACTATGTGCCAGACATTGCATTAAGACATTGAAAAACAAAGGTTCCTCCTTTGGGGTCTGATCTCACTTTTCAATGTTTGGAGCTTCCTTCCTAATAGTAAAGGACAGACAAGAGAAGGGTTAGCTCCCTAGGCCAGGGCAACTGTTACCCATATTTTAGAGGCAAAAATGGGGGAACTAAAATCATCAACCAAATCCTTCCTTTCTCCCTGTCCTACTCCGAAGCTCCTGCCCAACCCAACAGGACTTCATCTAAGGTGTGGAGGGTCCCATAGGATGAAATATAACAGAGGAATAGGCTATAGCTGAGGTTGGATTTCCTCCTCCCCCAACCCTCCCCCTCCCAAAAGCCTAATTGACTCTGGCAATTCAACTAGTTAAAAAAAAGTGCTTCCAATATGAGTGCTTTAGAATTTCTCTAGGGTTAGTTATAAATCCCTCATAGTTCACATTTTACTAATCCTTAACCCTGAGTTGAGAACTACATTCCTTTTTCACTTACTTTCATTTACTAAACATTAAACAGTACTAGTAAAATTCACAAAAGAATTCATATTAGTTTAACTATAATTTCATGTTTTCTAACCTGAACTGTCACTGACAAAATCCTTTTATTCATCTGATTGATTTGCTATCATATTCCTTATAGTGGGTATTCCTAATCACTTATCCTCAAATATTCAGCTTCTCTTACATAGCCCTCTCTCAACAGATGACCTTGACTTCTCCTTTACTGAGAAGAATGAGGCATCCATTAAAAACTCTCATTTCTCCTTCTTTACATCTCAAAATCCTTCTATATCTTCATCTATCTTTTCTTTTTTTGTTCCATTTGTAGGATAGTGACTAGCTCTTTATCTAGCAAAAGCTAAACTCTCCATTAGTCCTCTCACTCCTCCTCCTCTTTCTCCCTTCCTTCTCTTCCTCTTCCTCCCCCTTCCTTCTCTTCCTGTTCCTCTTCTTCTCCTCCTGCACTCCTTCTCCATCTTTGACCTCCTCTTGAGTCTTCTGCCTTTATCACACCTCCACTTAGACCAAGGATTTAGGCTAGTCCTGAGATCCTTCAGAGTGTGTGGCTCAAAAAACTGTGTGGCTCAGAAATGGTGAGGGGTCACCATTTAATTAAAAAAAAAAGCTGGAGAGATCTCTAGGAGCAAAGCAAAAGTTTATTGTATGTTCTCACGAGGCGTCCTACCTGATTGGAACAGGCTATCAAAGGGAGAAGGCATCTTTCAGGACAGGTTTGACACTTAAATAGACCCTAATGCAAATACCCCTCCCAACACTGACCCTCATCCTCATTGGCTGAGGGTCTTACATTCTAAACTCAGAACTACCCAAGAAATTTAACTTGATCAATAAGTACATAGTTGCCCATATTTGATTGAAATAGGGAGAAAATGATGTCATGGAAGGATAGCAGGAAGGGGACTTAAGTATTCTCTTAAATCAATGCTCAAAGGCCTTCAGGCCTACTCCAATTTTGAAGTAAATGAAGCCTTACTCAATTTTCATAATTGTTTTAAAAGATCTCACCTCATCTCTTTCAAGAGAGCTAGTCCAGACAGTATTTTGGCACCCCAAGTTGGGGGCTCTAGAAAGGACACTACCTGGCAGAGAAACAACAAGTGGTTATCACTGGGAAGAAGGTCTCTTCACAGCAGGCAGGAGTCCTGGTAGGCATCTGTGCCAAGAGGAGAGTTCCCTTGGCAAAGCATAATCCTACTTCTGACTTCTGCAAAGATTTGGAGTTAGAATTGTCCTTTATAACAGTCTGAGACTAAGGCTTCCAGTTGAAAAGAGAGCCAATGCCTCCAGGCCTAGATATTTGGAGTTTCAAGTCACTCTACCCAAAAGATCAGGAAGAGGGGAGGGGGAAGAGGAGGAGGAAAAGAGATCCCAGAGCCTCACCATGAGGAGGGGATTTGGCACTGGGCTCTTGCCTGTTTACTCCCTGTTACTGAGGGAATCCTGGTTAGTTTCTTTTCCTCTGCTGACTAAAATGCTTAAATTCATCAGGTTGCCACAGGTTGCTTGGGACACATTCTTAAAAATATTAACATCTGAATGATTTAATACCTGAAGGCATTAAAAACAAATAAACAATGTTAGACTTAGCATGCCTTGTTGTTTAGCTGAAATATTACCACTTTGCATGTATTATATTTAGTGAATAAATATTCACTACTTACCAGTATCACTGGCTTTGTTTCCTCCTCCTCCTTCTTCTTTTTTCCTCCCTCTTTTTCTGAATTCAATCTCTGGGTTCTGGGAACAAGTCCACCTTAAACAATAGTAACAAAATTCTCCTTTTCTGTCTATAATCAAGCAAATTACATTTGTCCCATAAGCTTAAAATAGTTCTAGTGTCCATTCTCAGAGTATATACTGCAGCTTTTCACATTAAAAAAAATGGAACAAATACATATAAGGATACATAAGAGGAATAGGGGAAAAGAAAAAGAACCTTTTAAAATGTTTATAGCAGCACCTGAGATGGCAAAGAAGTGGAAATTGTGGGGATGTCTATCATTTGGGGAAAGGCTGTTGTGGTATAGGATTGTGCTACAAGAAATGATAAGCATGATGATTTTAGGAAAAAAATGTATATATTTGCATGAAATAATGAAGAGCAAAATGAGCAGAACCAGGAGAATATTATATACAGTAACAGCAACCTTTTTTAAGAACCTTTGAATGACTAAATCATTTTGAATAAATTAACTACAAGGGAACTACGCAGAAAGATACTATCTATATACAGAGTAAGAACTGATAAATAAGAACATGTATAGAATGATTTTACATATGTTTGTTTGTGTGTGTGTTTGTATATATGGGTATGTGTAAAATGGTAGCCATCACCAGGGTAGGAATTGGGGAGGAAAGAAAAAAAGTTTAAAAAGTTATATTATTTTATATTTAAAAGGAATAGCAAATTATTCATAATAGATTTTCAATTTCATGTGCAATCATCATTTTCCATTCTAGTAGGTTATGGAAATGCTTTTTCAAAATAAAAGAAATATATGCATAAAAAAGTAACTATTTCGCTAAAGAATTTTGAACAGACATAATAAGTCCTAAACAAATGAAGTGAAAAAGCAGAATTAGTTAAGCAATAAATTGTTTTATATGAAAGGATAGTATTTTAAAGGATAGTACCATCTCCTCCTATCTGTCTTGATCTCTCCTATCTGTCTGACCAATCATTGATCTCTTTTGACCTCCTACCTATAGATATCTGCCAAGACTCTATCCTATTCTCTTTTTCCTTTTCCCTCAATACTCCCTTAGTGGTTTCTTTTATCTCTAGTTGTAACGTTTTCATTTCTATGAGAAGATTCACAAATCTATATGTCCAGTTGTGACTCGCCTTTAAACTTCAGTTGCCCTGCTCCAATTGCCCGCTAGACATTGCCTCAACATGTTAACAACACTTCACACTTAAAATGTCCAAGCCCAAGTTTATGATCTTCCTCACTAAAACTTTTCCTTTCTCTTTAATCTCCCTTTTTGTAATGAAGACATCAGCAACTTTTCAGTCTTTTAAGCTTTCTTATTCTTCCCTCTCTGTCACCATATGCAGTTTATTGCTATTACTATGGTGATACCAACTTCACAAAGACCAATAGTTTGGTACTTCCAAATGGATAAAGAGTTTGGAAAAACCCCAGTTGGGAATCTGATGAATAAAAGGATTACTATGCAGCAGTGAGAGGCCATTTTAGAAACAAAAGAAAACAAAAGGAGAGTGGGACCAATCTGAATTCTTTTCTCTAGCAGTATTAAGTGCTGCTTGGTAATAACACTGAAAAAGGGAAGATTAATTTTAGCTGAGGATAGTAATGGGAGCTGAGTCAGAAGATGAGCCCTATTTGCCAATAAAGGTCTTAACAAAAAGGTCAAGATGATCAGCAATGGCCCAGAACGCTTCAGAATCAGAACACATCTTTGCCACTTCCTTTTTTATGCCAGGACTGGGGAATATCTGGGCCATAGAAAGCCCATGAAATCATTTGGTCTGCTCCTGCAAAACTTCCATAGCATACCCAGGTTACTCCTTTTCCATTATTAATTTTTGAGCAGAGAAATTTGGCCTCATGGGTCTACTCTCAATCAGTTTAAAAGCTAGGGAATAAGAAGGGAGAGGAAGGATAAGAAAAAGCTAGTGAGCTCCTCTTGGAAATGCTTATAGAGTCCTTCCACAAAGCATTATAATTTACAAGGGGTAAGGACAGGGATAGGTACTGGACCTATGATTTCATTAGTGTAGGGAACTCCCTAGAGTAATTCCCTCTACCAATATTCCAAATACATCTTCTTTGTGACTTATAGTTGTCCAGAGCAGTGAAAATTTAATTAAATTACCTAGAATCACCCCATTAGCACAGGTGGAAGTTGAACTCAAGCTTTTCTGGCTTCAAGGCTACCTCTCTAGGCACTATATTAAGCTTTCTCTCACATAATTAATACAGAATCCCTAAATTTAGTTTTAGACAGCAGTTCTAAAAATAACTACTAAGAAGACAGTATGATGAAATACCAGATTATGCACCTTCATTTCTCTTTTCTGCTACTAACAGTGCTGGATTTAGAGTCAAAGGATTTGGGGTAAAATTCCAGATCTGCCAAAATGTATAGTCACCTTATGTCATCTATATGGTTTGGTTTTCTCATCTGCAAAATGAGCATATTGTATGAGAAGACTCTAGTTTCTTTTTTATCTTTTGATTTATAATCCCGTGGATTGGATTCCCAAGAAGCTGTTGTTGTTATTCTTCATTCATTCTTGAAAAAGGACCAACAACATCATGATGGTGATGTCTTGACTTGTTTGTGAACTGGATTTAAATGAGGCTCAGCTTTTCATTGTTTTCAGCCTCACTCTTTCTTCCAGAATCACTGAAGTCCAGTGGCAAGAAAAAAGGTCAAAATGATCAGCAATGGCCCAGAATGCTTCAGAATCAGAACACATCTTTGCCTTTTCCTTTTTTTATGCCAGGACTGGGGAACATCTGGGCCACAGAAAGCCCATGAAATCATTTGGTCTGACCCTGTAAAAGCAACTGCAAGTGACAACAATCTCTCACTGCTTGAGTTCTTTAAGTTGATCATTTTTTTGGCCCACAAATGATACTGTAAATATCCAAATTGTCATTGGCAGAAAAAAGGTTCCCCAGTCCTGTATATGCCAATAACCAATACTTATATTAATTCATAGAGCTAGAAACCATCTAACCCAACCCCTTATTTTATAGATGAAGCAATCACCAACACCTAGGTAAGTGAAGGGAATTTTTCAAGGTCACACAATAATAATGGTCAGAATTTAAACTGAGGCCCTCTGACTCAGAGGATTGATTCAGTATTTTTTCCCCATTTTTCCACATTGTCTGGCATAATCTTGGCATAATCAGGCTTCTCATTTCTATTTTGCTTTATTGCTTTCTGTAATACCCCACATTCGACATCTACCACATGCCCATGTGCCTTATGGATCCCATGGCATAATGGATGATATCAAGAAGACCTTGGGTTCTATTCTTTGTAAAATGGGTATAATAATAACACTTCCTTTGTAGAGTTACTCTAAGAATAGAATGAGTGTGTATAAGCACTTTGTAATCCTCAAAATGCTGTAAATGTCATTGATTATTAAATGTCAGCTATTCCCTTCTTCCCTTTTCCCACTGTTCAATGTCTACTTGCTCAATACCAAATCCTTTGGTTTCACAAATACTCCCAATAAGCCTCAATTCTAAGGTTGCTCCATTCTAAATGCCCCCAAACTCCTCTTATCTTTGGTCTATTTTATGTCATGGACAATGCTTGAATTTCCTTTTCGCTATTAAAAAAATCATGTCATATGCTGAATTAGAATCATTAAGTATTCTAATTCTACAGAGAGCTAATTATATGTAGGTTTGAAAAAAAGGGAGGAACAATGAAAAGGTAGGAAGAGAAAGAAAGAAGGAAGGGTGGGGAAGAGGAAGTTCCAGAGCGAGGGAGAGAGGAAGAGCGCAGGAAAAGTAAGGAAAAAAGGAGCAAAAAAGAGTGGGAAGAGATAGAAGGAAAAGACAAAGAGACAGAAATAGACAGGGAGACAGTTAAAAAAAGCACACGCAGAAGAAATAGGTGGGGGAAGGAGATGAATATGACAGTGTGACAGTAAGGCTATAATAAAGAATTTTGGAAGGAACTAACTTCTCCAGTAAGTTTCCTGACATTTTACCTCGAAGGGCAACAACATTGTCCTCCAGAAAAACGCAATGAACATATGAGCAAGGAAAAAACGGAGAGGGAATTCAATTCTCTTCTCATCTTGCATGTCACCTGTGGAGCCCCAGATGGCCCTCATCTCTTTGGATGCTGAGAAATCCCTGCTGGAATGAAGCTGCCTGGAAATGATAAACATCAGCAGACAAGGCAGCTGCCTGGGATGGCACAACATAACAGGCAGCTCCAGACAACTGCTTTGCGCTGCTGCCTTTGGGCAATATTGGTGACCCTCCAATAGCTTCTGGAGTGCTTTGAGTCACCTCGGCCCTTCTGACCCTTTCTTCCCTGTTGCCTCAGGACAAAGCAAGTGAGGTGGAGGGAGGGTTGAGATGAGTCTGAAGCCACAGGTACAGCGTGCATAGACAGTTGTCTCTTAAATGGTCCTGGCTTTCCTCAATTATCAATGTGCCAAAATCACCAGGGGCTCTTACTGAGTTTCCTTTGCTTTGCATAATTTACATTGGTCACTGAACCTTTCAAAATGAGGAAAAATAAAGGGGTTGGATGGGGAAAAGATGAACGCGGTATGATATGTGATGGCAGGATTGTGCACAAAACCAGCTGGGCTACCTTCCATTCTCTTCGCAATCAGGAACTGGCACCGAAAGCGGATGGAGAACAGCAGTTGTCAGTGCCTTGTTGTCGCAGACCTCAGTCCCCTCTTCCAGTAGCTGCTCCCGTTTATCGTTTCTGGCATGAATCAAAAGCCCAAACAATCACCACCTGCTTGCTCTATGACTTGCTTTGTCCGCAGAGTCAATACCTGTCATTTTTTTCTAGCTCACCTGAATGAAAGGGGAAAATGAAAAAGACTGACGAGAGATGTTGACAGGACACTCCTGCCCCGAAAGCCAAAGCCACAATAGGTCTAGTATAAAAGGTGCTGTATGTGATCAAATAACTGTGTCATCAAGTAACAGAGAAAAAATATAGAGAAAAGAATATAAGCTTTGGTCCTGCTGCAAATCTGCCATAGTTCTGTGCAGGAAAATGACAGCCTAAAGAACTAAATTCCTTTTTTTTTTTTTTTTTTTTTTTTTTTGTTGTTGTTTGTTTCTAATTCAAAATTTTAAACATTTCATCTTTCTCTTCTTTATGAGCTGGCTCCATCAGACACATGGCTAACTGACTCTGTGACTGTAAGTTAGATACCTCACATTCTCACATTTTTGGCTCTTAGTTTTTTAATCTTTAAAATGGGAATGATAATATTTATACTATCTGTATCACAATGTTGTTGGAAAAAAGAAAATTGTTTTATATCATAAATTATTATAGATATAGGAACTGTCATTTTTTTTTTTAAATGCTCTTCTTGGCTAGCCAGAATTTCTTCTTTCTTCCCTCCCTTCACAAAGCTTTACAGATTGAGACAAAGAACTTCCCTAAAGGAGGAAATATCAGGTATTAGCTTTACTTAGTCATACTACATTGACATAATGAGAAAAACCAATAATTGAAGCCTCCGAGTTTATTTACATTATATTTTTTATTTGTCTGAACATTTTACTTCCATGTTCAAGAAGCTTCAGTAGCTCCTTCTTACCATCTCAGATGAAATATAAACTAATCTATTTAACATTTACAGACTTTTACAATCTGCCTAGAATTTCACATTATTCCTCCTCATGAATTATGTATTCAGACCAAACAGAACTAATTATTATCTTCCTGCATAATATTTATCTTTTATTTGTTCTTCTTCCACATTCTGCCTTTCAAGATTCTTAGCTCCCTGACAAGGCTCAGTTCAGAAGTCATCATGTAGATAGACCTTTTTTGACTGACAAATGTTAGCAGTCTCCACTCACCAAAAAAAAAAAACAAAAAACAAAAAAAAAACTTTGGATTTTCTTTTATGTGACTGTTATTTGACTCTTCCCTCCATATTTCTTGCAATTGTGACTCCCAACACACACATACACACACACACAAACACTTTTCAAGGCCAAACCCTAGAACCAGTTAGGATGTATCAGTTAGATGAGAATTTTATTGTCTGGGGCAACAAGGACTTAATACCAGGAGATTTCACATGTTGTCCAAGTTCACATTTATTCCTCTGGTAGATTATGAAGTTTATGATAAATGTAACAAAATATCTAAATCACCATGACTTATTATAAAAGGCAAATAACAAAAAGTACATCTTTCCTCACTTTTGAATTATTATAATTTTTAATGCCTCACAAGTGTATGACAAAACCCAATGGGGAACACAAGAAAAAAGATAAAAAAATCCCCACCTGACCATCCTGATCACAGTAACTGCTATTAGATCTTCAATGAAATATGAATTGTCTTTTCTTTCCTCAATTCGTCAACGCTGGCATGGGAAGTAAAAAAGGAGTAGCTCTAAAAACGAGCACCAGTCTTATCTATATCTTAAGTGTACTAAATTCTCTTAGTGAAAATGATAAATCTCTTTCAAATGTCAGGATGAAAATTTATTTTTAGACACAGCTGATCTTGAGTTACAGCTAATACTTGAGATTTAAGATGGCAGCTCCAGTGCACACTCCATTTTCTCAGACGCCAGAAGAAATCCCCAAAGACCATCTGCAGTTTCCTCCCTTTGAGCTCTCTCTTGATCTTGTCTAGAGTTTCCTAAAAGGTCCATGATTCTTCCCCATCCCACCACTGATAGATTAAAGAGAGAGAAGATAATCTTTCACTGTTGCATTTTAGTTCAAGTGGAAGTTGCTGTGATCTTTAGATGGCTCAGTTTAGGGATTTTTTTCTTTTTTTTCCCTCTTATGTTTCCCTTGGGCTTATCACATACAGGTATGGGATAAAAAAAAAAAATTCAACAATGGGGAAAGAAGTAGTGTTTTCTCTTGTTTTACATATTTTAAAGTAAATTATATTCATTTAAATATATTATTATACTTAGTATAATAATTTAATAACCCCCCAGAGGAATAAATATGAGTTGCTGCTTAAATGCAGGAGATTCCATTACCTTGTTTGTTACCAGAGCTTTCTCTTCAATATTTCTTGTGGTGCCAGAAAATAGGAGAGAAAATAGGCGATTTTCTACTTTTATTCAACCATGCAACAAAACTTTTACCATCTGGGGTCCTTTCTCTACAATGTAGCCTTGCAAATGTCTTTTTAAAATAGTCATAAGTATATCATAATGACTTCCCTGTCAAACACATGTGAAGCAAATGCCTGTCATTTCTCCAGAGGTGGCTGGCACTGAGGATCTGTGTTTATAGTCAGCAGGTAGGCAGGCATATTTATAGTGTCCATAATGCAGGGGGTAAACAGAAGCATCAGCATAGTGATTTTCAAGTGCTGCTCCAGGACCAAATTTCTCTTGCATGACCATTCCCACTGCTCCAGCAGAACGAATGATAGGGCAAGTGAGCAATTTGGTCATGGAGCAGCAGCCAGGAGAACCTCATTATTACAAAAAAACTAAATGTTTTTTTCTGGGAATGTGGGTGAATGGAGTTTATAAATTTGCCGGTAAACACATACACAACTTAGTAGCTTATCTTGTCCACAAGAATGATTTGCTATCTATCTATCGATCTTGTATGTATATAGCAGAGGTTAGGACTTACTAGGAAAGCACAAGGTCTAGAAACGGTGAAGGAATACAAACTTGTAGGTGATGTGAAAGAAAATAAAAGACAAGAGACACAATTATTCATTTTCATTACAAGGTTCATAGATCAGTTGCCAACAAATTTATCAGCATGCAGTTAATGTGACCTTGAACAAAAACAAATGTTTCTGAAAAAGATACTGCATTAAAATGACTTGTGCAGCTCTTATCATTTATCTTAATTGTGCTAACTTACGTACCATTTGTTTTCATTCAATTCAACTAATATTTATTGTATAGCCTGACACACCATTATCACCTCCCTCTCCTGCCTCCTCACCCCCCAAAAAAAGTCCAAGGCATTTAACAAGGTTATCAAGATACAAGAAGAAAAAAAAAAAAGACACAATATTTCTGCCCTCAAGGAGCTTAGATTGTACTATAGCATTCTTAACCTCTTTTTTTTTAAACTTTCATGTTAGCAATGTGGTGAAAACTATTACAATTACTTTTTAATGCATAAAACAAAATATATATGGTGACAAAGGAAGCCAATTAAATTAAATTACAATTATCAAAATATTTTGTAAAAACAAGTTTACAGATCCCAAATTAAGAACTCCTTTACTAGACTATATTTACTAAGGTGGAGGGAGTAATTATTTCCATTTAGAAAAATAATAACAGCCAAGAGTTTCTGTTTACCACAGACTAATTTTAAAACTAGCAAAGAATTTACAGAAGAGAAAGACAAATAATTAAACCTTCTCTAAGGATTTCCCCTTATTAAATCTACCTGACCATTAACCTAAATCACCATAGTAATAAGAAATTAATATTTAGATAGTACTTTAAAGTTTATAAAGACATATCTTATATAGAACATATAGATATTGATTTCAATATATTATATCATTTGAACCTCATAGAAACCCTATGAGGTACATACCACAGATAATATAATTCTACAGATGAGGAAACTGGGATCCAGAAAGTTAACTGACTTGCCTGGGTCACAATTAAAAACTATCAAGAAAAATGTTAGAGACAAAATTTGAACCCAAATCTTTGTGTTTTGAGATCCAGTGCTTTCTGCACAATACAATGATCATTCTAGTTGATGAATGAATGAATTAAAGGATATACTATGCAATGATTTTCACTATTTTAACTTTTCATTTTGTGGTTTATGAAACAGAATAGCCAATCTTTAACTTTTGGTTTCCTTCCCAAAACAACCAAAGCTAGATTTCCACTTATCAAATTATATTTGGAAACAAATTATAGACCATATAAGTGACTTATTTGTCCATTGTGAATGTCATATGTGTATATGTGTGGGTGTATACACATATACATGTGTATATGTATATATATATATGTATATGTTTTAGCGTGTATTTGTGTGTCTAAATAGATCTAGAGTCAGAGATAGGGAGTGACAGACATAGAATTATGATATAAATCCTAATACTTTGCTAGTGTATATGACTCATTGCTGAATCATTTGTGAAGTCTTATTATCTATCTTTTGAAGTTAAGATAAAAGCTTCCTAGGAGGTACTGTAAGCAAGGAAGAAATGTTTGAGACTTCTTTGCCACTTAGTCTCAGAAACAAAAGGATTTTTGTTATCAGGAGGGCAAGCCCAGTGTCTTACATACAATAGGCTTTTAATAAATGCTTGTTGATTGATAGAGCTTGAAAGCCTATGCCTAAGTTATGTGTGTATGATAAAAAGCCAATCATGAGCGAGGCTGCATTTCAGGATATTTTGAACATATTACACATTAGAAATAGACAGTTTTTGTGAAACAATAAGATCAGAAGCCAGATTGGAAGGGACTGAAAAAGAGAAGAGAAAATGTGAAAGTATTTGTTGTAAATAGCCTTTTGGAGAATTTAGCTACAAAGGGCAGAACACAAATAGGATGTTATTTAGCAGGGATGGAAGAATCAAGTGAAGGTTTTTTTCAGAATAGAGGAGATACAGGCATGTTTGTTGGAAGTATGAAATATGCTGGTAGATAGAGAAATTGAAAATAAATGAAAGAATGGGGATGACAGAAGGGATAAATTTTTAGAAGAGACACAATGGAATGGGATTGCTTGAACAAGTAGAAGGATTAGCTTTTGCAAAAAATTGCAAAAAAGGAATGAAGGAGGAGAAAGTGGCAGAAGGTAATTGAGTTAAGAGATAAAGGAGAGAAGAGAAGGAACTCATGATAAATGACCTCTTTTAAAAGTATAATATAAGGCGAAGTTCTTAGCAGAGAGAGTGGGAAGGGGGAGCCATGGGAGATTTGGGAAGAGATGAAAAGATTTGGAAGTGCTATCATGGAAAATGGGAGAGAGTTGATAAGAAAGGAATGGAAGGATTGTCTATTAGTAGGAAGGCCCAGTTGGGGTTATGTAAAATAAGTTTGTAGTGGATCTAGTTAGAATTGCTTTGTGTTTTTTCTTTATCTTTATTTAGAAAGGTGATGAATGTTGTGAGTGATACAAGGTTAAGGTTTGGCTGGATATACTTGGTGATCTCAGAGAATTAGAAACTTGAAATGGGGATATAGAGTTGATTTGTTTTTACCAAGGAATCAAGATGGGGAGAAGATGAAAGAGTGGATAATAAAGGGAATATGGCCTGAAAGAGATTTGGGGGAGGAGGGGATAAAGGGATTGAAAATCAAGGTGAAGTCTAGATTTATGAAGTATAGAATTATATAAGGAAAGGCAGAAAGAGAGGTTAAAAAGCCAATTGATTATGGCTAGAAACAGTAAAAAGACAATAGATTGTGGTCAGGTAGTACATTTGAGGGTAAGGGCAAGATTGAGGGTATGGCCATATTTGTATGTGACAGAGGTGAGGTGGACAAGTAGCTCATAGGACTCATAGGAGTAGAGTAGATTGAGGGACTGTGTCTTTCAGGTATCAATCATGGGAAATCAATATGTATGTTGAAGTCCCTGAATATGAGGAAAAGATTTAGAGAGGACAGACAATTGTAAGCCAAATATCTTCTTCAAAGATAGAAAAAAGTGTGACTTGTGGAGTCTGTAGACAATAGCTACCAGGATTTTGGTTGAATGGAACCCCCTATCAATTCCACACTGGTAGAGGGAGCAGCACAACCTAACAGAAGAAAGCATTAAATTTGAAGTCAGAACACTTAGGCTTCTCTCTCTTTCTCTCTCTCTCTGTCTGTCTCTGTCTCTCTTTCTATCTCTGTCTATCTCTCTCTCTCTTTCTCTCTGTCTCTGTCTCTCTGTCTCTCTCTGTCTCTGTATCTCTCTGTCTCTCTCTCCAACTCTCTGTCTCTCTCTCCCTCCAATTCTCCCTCTCTCTGTCTCTGCCTCTCTCTCTTGTTTTATATATATATATATATATATATATTTGGTATAAACCAGGAATTTCCTTAGTGTTGGAAACTTTTAGCAGAGAGCTTTTATCAATGCAGATAGGCACCTGCTCTGCACCTTGTGGTGTTAGAGAATTGTCTGAAACATTGAAAGGTTAAATGAATTGACCAGAATCACAGTCTGTTTCAGAGGTAGAATTTGAACCCTGGATTTTTTTTTTTTAATCTGAGGTCGACTCTACTGAAACAGTATGCTCATTCTCTTTCTCCTTAGGCTTATCATGTACAAGTGGCAACCTGTATGAAAATCATCAAGTCACAACCACCTCAGGTTCCATTTTCTCTATCTGTAAAATAAGAGGTTTGGGCTACATGATTCACATTCTTCCTCATCATACCCCAACTCCCCCCCACCTTTTTTGGAGTGCTTCTTCCACCCTCCTCCGTCCCCCACCCTGACTTCCTGATTTCAACATAAGGAAACAATGCTTCAAGTGCAAGTAATAAATACTAAGTGTCAATTGTAAAGAAAAAAGGTTTTTCTACTTGATATGGATCTGTCTCTTTCCACGATAGCCTTTTTTTCTTATATTGGACAGAGTCATCCATATCCATCTTGATATTCTTTAGGAAAAAAGAAAAAAAAAATTGACCTAGTCTTCATTTGAAGGACCTGTCTAGCAGAAAGATCCCATGAAGATGACTTATTCTTATTCCTCATTCCTGCTATACATCTCAGAAGGAAGGGGAGAGTTAAGTCATGTATAACGGAAATGCAAAGAAGGAAGAATTAGAGCAAGGTTATAGAATAAATATGTCTTATGCAACCTTCACCTAAGGTTTTATCAAGATTGTTTCCTGTTACATTGTCCAATAAGCATCTTGCAAAGCTATGTTCTTTTTGCCCTTTCAGATCCCTATTGGATAAAGAGGGAAGAAGTTTAATGCCTTTACAGATTAGAAAAGCTGCAGAAATTCCAAGAACCCCAGTGGAGCAAGAAAACAGCCAGTGCCGTTAAACTCATGAATACTCTTTAGAAGGCCTGGCTGTGCAAGGCTCTTAGAAAGAAAAATGTCATATATGAGACCAGGGCCAGGATTCAGGTGAAGTCTACTTATATCCTGAGCATCTAGAATAGTGCTTTCAGTTTTTGAGAAGAGCTGAGGTAGTTTGCTTTCTCAAATGTAGTAGGTGCTTAACAAATATTTATTGAATAGAATAAAAACAAATAGCACATTAGCACTCAAGATTTATAATAATACCTGTAGAAGTATCATTTGAATATAATTTCTACTTAAAAATTTTGTATTTTTGTCCAAAGTTCCATTAATACTGGTTTTCTCTGATAATATGTACACAAATATATCACTTAACAGATTAGTGCATAAAAGAAATACAAATAAAAGCTTATTATTAATTTGGATAAGGGAGAACTTACTCTCAGGTGGGCAGTCAGAGAAAGCTACATGATAGAAATTGTGTATGGCTTAGACTTGGATAATAAATAGCGTTTTCAGGGACAGATACAGAGGAGACAGATCAGAAGGCAACCAAGGATATGGATGGAGGAAAGAAAATGACATAAATGTTTTTGTTATTCAATTGCTTCATTTGTGTCCAATTCCTTACAACCCCATTTAGGGTTTTCTTTGCAAAGATACTAGTGTGGTTTGTCATTTTCTTTTCCAGTTCACTTTATAGATGAGGAAACTGAGGCAACAAAGGTCAAATGACTTGTCTAGGGTCATGCAGGTAATAAGTGTCTGAGGCTAGATTTGAACTTAGATCTTTCTGACAGGCCTATAACTATTATAGATATATTAAAATAATATCTAGATTTATATGGCATTTCAAGATTTACAAAGTTATACATATGTATGTATAAAAACTCATTTGATCCTCATAACAACTCTATGAGTTGGGTACCATTATTAACCATATTTTAAAGATGAGGAAATCTGGTGAAACAGTTTAAGTGATTTGCCCAGATTCTAACTAGGATTTTTAGTAGGATGATGAACTGAGGTCTTCCAAATTCTAAATGGATCACTTTGTCACTGGATTGACCACCTAGATCTGTAGGAGATGTCAAAAATCCAATTTTGTTGGAGGATTATTAATCTAGCTGAGAAAGTCTGACTATGTTAAATATAATATAGTCATGAAATTATTTTCCTACAGTTGCAAAAGTCACCATGTGTGTAGTTGAGGTGCTTGATAAATATATTTTGACCTATTCAAGCCTTGTTGCTTTACTATGTTAAAAAAGTAAAAAACAACATACTTAACTTTTCAAGCTAGAAAGAAAAATCCACATTTGTATTTTCCAGATTTCTTCCAAAAGAACTCATGTATAAAACCCAAGCTGTCAAAAATTTAGTCCCCAAGTCTATAAAGCAGTAAAAAGCTGTGTTTTAAACAAGAAGCTGCTGTTGATCATTAAAGCATTTCCAACCCTCTGCTTACAGAAATTTTTCTCTTGGAAGACAAAGCTCATAGCCTAAAGACTAGATACAGCTCATTCTTTTCCCCTTTACCTAGTCTTCTCTAGTCAGTAAATATAGCTAGAAAAAAAAATAGTAACAGGAACAAGGTTGCTTGTCACCTAAAAGCCATGTCAAAAATCCCAATCTGAACCAATTCTTCATTGCCCATGTTAAGATATAAATTCCTCTTTTTGTTCTTTAAAGCCTCCTTTCCATATGGGGGAAGCCTACTTTTTGGGATACTTTTCAAGATTTTTAAAATTCACTCTTGTGTTTGAATCTAAATGTTCCACCTCCATGACTTTGCACAATCTGTACTCTGTCTAGTTTCTACCTTCTTTTCACCTGTATCTTAGAACCTCTAAATCCCTTCAGTTTTATCAAGTGTCACCTACACAAAACTTACCCTGATATCCCCAATAGTTTCCTAACTCCTGCAAATTATTTTACGTTTCTTTTGTCCATATTTTGTATTGATTTGTCCAAGTATATGTTAATGCCTCAAATGGAATGAAAGCTCCTAGAAAATAGAAACTGGTAGATGGGCTTTTGATCAGACATGTGCAATAGGATCTTTTGTGGTACAATTTGTTAAACTTGACTAAATCTCCTTTTTCTTCTTCTGACATTTTAGTGATGTCATTCCTTCTGGCCTTGTATTGGTAGTTTTGGTAGATTGTCCATAGGCCAGAAGTACATAAGTAAAGTTTGGTAATTGATTTATTGTGATAATAGCTGTGTCACAGTAAAATGAGTCAATCTTTCTATCTCTGATTTTTTGGATTTCCACAGGGGCAAATTGGAAAACTGACTTATGATTTATCCTGTAACTCTGAGAGAAGCCCAGAAGAATTCAGGCTTATGTTCCTTAAGTATGTGTTAGAGATGAACCAGTTGTACACATGTGGAATTAGAGCATCAAGCAGAACCTGGACAAATGCCTTGTTGAGGATGCTATTGAGTGAATTTATAATTTTATGGGCATTAAATGAGACTCCAAAAGTCTGAATCAACTCTACAATTCTATGGTTTTGTGAACACACAAGAAAACACAACCAGATAATAGCTCAACTTTTCCTTATTTTTATGTATTAGCTTATGCCAAGTTAGTTTTTCAAATTTTTCCCAACAGAAATTTTTTTAGAAGGGAGGGAAGGTGCAGAGTTTTTGGAGATAGTGTCAAAGCAGATGTGTTTTTCAAATTAAGCAGCAGCATAATAAGTTTCCATAACCAAAATTTTTTATTTTGCCTTTTATTTACCCCATTCCATATTGTTTGGTTGAAAATTTTCCTTCCTTTTAGAACTTATAATCAGTAGGCTTTAGCACTGTATTGCATTATTCTCTAATTGTATCATGTATTAGTCTGTGTCCTTAATGAAAGCATAAGTCCCTTGAGGGCAGGTCATCTTTTTTATACTTTTTTCTTGTATTACCATGGCTCTTACCTCAGTGATCATGATTTCTTATTCCTACTTGTATTAACTGTAATCTAGTTTTTTTCCCCAAAACATATTATTTGTGGCTCCCTCTTTAGGTGATTTTTCTTCCAGTCTCCCTTAATAAATTCAAAAAGAGGGGTGGTGTATGTTCTTTACTTGCTACTGTTGCTTCCAGACCATTGCTTTGCCAATATCACTTAACAACCTCTGCTCAATGCATTACATTCTTCCTATACTTTTTCTTTTTCTCAACGAGGCTTAATTTTCTTCACCACCAATACTTATAATCACCCTGTGGGACTTCAGAGTCCAAGTTTATTAGCCTTAAAATATTCTGGTCTGACAGTTTTCTTTGACCTTGTTAATTCTCCCAAATTGTCATATCTATCTCACTTCAGTCATCTTATTTTTCAGTCATCTTGAACTGTTTCACCTTCAAAAATTTGAATTCTAACATTCATCTATTCACAGTGTCCTTTCCTTTTATCCCTCTCATTTTCTTCAATCCTACTAAACCTGCTTTTTACCTTCATTGGCATTCTTAGTCCTTAGATCGTTACTTACCCTCTCCAGCTATCTTTTCCTTTTTGGTTTAATTTATGCCATTTATGCATGATCAGTTATTTTAGCAATATAAACCTTATAGTCCTCTCTTGACCTTCTGCAATTTCCATTCTACTAATTTCCTCAAAAGGATAATTTCTTTCTTTTTTTTTTTTTTCAGGTAGTTCCAAAGATGAGTTTATTAACTAGCTGAAGTTCAGGGTAGGAGTTACAATCTCTAGAGAAGTTAGAAAAGATATACAGAATTGGGCATGGAGACCCTGAAAAGTTAAATGTGATACAATCCAATAAACACCTAGTTGAGTAAAACATCTCAAAATCAGGAAAAGATCTCAATATTTAAGCATTACTTCTTGAATAAAAGGTCTATTGGTATTATACTCCCTGTTCTTTTTTTTTTTTTAAATTTAAATTTTATTTTATTTAATAATAACTTTGTATTGACAGAATCCATGCCAGGGTAATTTTTTACAACATTATCCCTTGCACTCGCTTATGTTTCGTTTTTTCCCCGCCCCCCCCGCAGCCCCCACCCCCCCCAAGATGGCAAGCAGTCCTATATATGTTAAATATATTGCAGTATATCCTAGATACAATACATATTTGCAGAACCGAACAGTTCTCCTGTTGCACAGGGAGAATTGGATTCAGAAGGTAAAAATAACTCGGGAAGAAAATCAAAAATGCAAATAGTTCACATTCGTTTCCCAGTGTTCCTTCTTTGGGTGTAGCTGTTTCTGTCCATCATTTATTCATTGAAACTCAGTTAGGTCTCTTTGTCATAGAAATCCACTTCCATCAGAATACATCCTCATACAATATCATTGTTGAAGTGTATAATGATCTCCTGGTTCTGCTCATCTCACTTAGCATCAGTCCATGTAGGTCTCTCCAAGCCTCTCTGTATTCATCCTGCTGGTCATTCCTTACAGAGCAATAATATTCCATAACATTCATATACCACAATTTGCCCAGTCATTCTCCAATTGATGGGCATCCATTCATTTTCCAGTTTCTAGCCACTACAAACAGGGCTGCTACAAACATTTTAAAAGGATAATTTCTAATTTTTGACTTCTAGATGCTGAGAAAAAATGTTTAACTATGCTTTTAGAAATAATGTAGCTTATTAGATGGAATGTTAAACTTGGAGTCAGGAAGATCTGAATTTAAATTCTGCCTGAGATATTTATTAACTTTATATGACTTTAAGGAGAGCATGATCTCTTTTAGCCTCAGTTTCCTCATCTGTAAAATGGGGATAATAATTGCACCTATTTCATAGGGATATTGTATCAAATGACATAATATGAGAAGTGTTTTACAAACCTTAAATTGATATATTACCATATCAGTATTAGTACTATTGGGTCCATTATAAATTCTTTATATTCAACCCCAAATAGGCCCCCATTGTTGCTCCAAAATAATTTTATTCATTGCTTATGGAGGCTTTAATGTTTCTCAGCAAGTATTCAAAATCTAGACCATTAGTGTTTAGCTCACATCTCCACCATATCTCATTAATCTTCAATAACTAATCTACTTTCTATTTTATTGACAGGATTTTCAGTTATTTTTCAATCCTTTTTTAAAAAAATGTTTCTCTTTCTTTTTGGCATTCTATCAATTATGTTCAGAAGCATGTGGTCTAATATCTAGAAAAAACTTGAAAAAATAATTTAAAAATTTATATAAAAATCCATGATTATTTGTAATTATGACACTAGTAAAATGTGATAAATCAGATCAAAAAGAAACAAATGAGAAAGAAAGCAAAATGCAAGCAAACAACAATAAACAGAGTGAAAATATGACGTTGTGATCCACACTCAGTTCCCACAGTTCTCTCTCTGGGTGCGGATGGCTCTCTTTATCACAAGATCATTGGAACTGGCCTCAATCATTTCATTGTTGAAAAGAGCCACATCCATCAGAATTGATCATCATATAGTCTTGTTGCCATGTATAATGATTTGAGTCTTATTCTTATGAATACCAGCTTTGTGTACCTGAGGTTCAGTTTCCTCAGTTTTAAAAGGAGAAAAATATTTGGATTATCACCTTCATGCAACTGTTGCTAAGAAAAGTATTTTGTAAAATTTAAAGTAATCATTATTATTCAAGGGCAAAGTTTTTTCTCTAAGCTCCACCAGTATCAACAAAGTTTTCAGTCTTATCTGATTTTTACTGACTCTATTTGTTGTTTTTTTCTCTCACAAAAATACAGGAATAGTTTGCCATTTCATGATGGCAAACTGAGGCAAACAAAGTTAAGGGAATTATACAAGGTCATATAGTTAGTATCTTAAAGAGCACATTTGAAATCACAAATATTAGTTTTCTCAATTCTAGATCTAGCATTCTATTTACTGAGCCACCTAGCTGACCAATATTAGCTGACAGGACCAAAGACCTTTTAATGAGAATTCTTTTTTTCTTCCTCTCTCCCTCCCTTCTTCCCTCCCTTTTTCTCCTCTCTTCCTTCCTTCCTTCCTTCCTTCCTTCCTTCCTTCCTTCCTTCCTTCCTTCCTTCCTTCCTTCCTTCCTTCCTTCCTTCCTTCCTTCCTTCCTTCCTTCCTTCCCTGGATGAATTCTGTAGTCCTTAGGTAGAATGGCAATGACTTGGTATACCTAATTGATTTAGTATAAAGCAGTTGAGAACCACTAGATCCAGAACTCCTGGAAGCAGGTATTTTAGGAATATGCCGTCTCACTTTCCATATTTATACCAAGAGTTCAATTCCCTGTCTTGTCACCCATTCACTTCTCAGGCTCCATCTTCACTTCTTAAGATAGTTCTTTATGCATCCCTTGAAACAATAGATCATATTGACAAGATTTTCCCCTAACATCAACCTTTGAAGTGTTATTTGGAGTGTTAGATCATGAAAATCAGGAGGCAGAAATGATCTCAGGTTAATGAAGAGTTTATTGATTGTCATATACAATAGCCTGAATACAAGTGTGCAGGTAGCCTATGAGAGACTAACACATTCTCCTAAATTGTTCCAATTTTTATAATCTTGATAAAATAATAGGTTTCTTCTTTTTACTACACATTGTTCCCCAGAAGACATAATATTGACATAAGTCTTTTCCTTATCCTCAAGCTATTTTGCTTTCAAGAACATCCAGATGTCTCCTTTCCTACTACTGCAATTTATCACAAACTATTGTTGCCTTTTTCAGTTTTGCAACCTTATGGATTGGCACATTTTTTTTTTCTTATTTCAGCACTAGGTTATAGCCATACATAAAACTTAACCTTTTAATTTCCCCCTTTGAGGTTAATAATAGTTTTGTGATTGTCTAATTTCTAAATGCTTTTAATTCAAGCAGAAATGATACACAGTTTATGGAATATGAAGGTGTACCTCTTTCTAGGTGTTAGTGGATCATTTTATATCCTCTAAAGGGATGTGAAGCTTTAAATTGCTCATCTTTAAATTGCAAACAAAATGCACTTGGCCCTGAGAAATAGATTGCTTCAATATGGTTTTTCCAACCACTGAGAGCTTTCCCAAAGTGGGAGCTCTAAAGTGGGTTACTTTTGCCAAGATCTTTAAGCAGAGATTGTATGACGATTTGCTGCATCTGGCTGGTGCAGAGTTTCTCTTGAAAAGGTCTAGATTGGATTTAATGAGATTAGAAGGAGGTTCTTTTTGGGAGAAAACAATCCCTGTACCCTACTACTCAGTGTCTATCTGCCTTAGAAACAAGTCTTGATCTGTGATTTTGGTAAGATTGAAACCAATTCTCCACAGGAATCCTGAAGGACACTGACTGGGGTATTTACCTGGGGACATTTTAGGGGGTAGGGCAGCCTTTGAGGCACTACTAGGGTATCTTGGGGCTTTGCTTGAAGAATGCCATGTCATCATTCTCATTGCCTGAGGTAATACTTGGGGCTTTATCAGTGGCAGTAGCTGAGGTGCTTGGTGCCTGTGGCAGGAGCAGGAGATTGTTGTTGGGAAAGACTCAGCTAAAGATAGCGTGTTCCTGATGGTAGTCTGAGCCCATTTTACTGGGAAGATTCTAAATACTTCTCCAGCTCATTCTAGCTAGCCTGGAACTAGGATGAGTGGAATGTGCTTGGCATTATGGGAGACTGAAGGTTATTGGGGTGGGTTGCTGTAACCTGATAGTCAATTAATATTTACTAAGTGCCTTCTAGCTACCAAGTTGAATGCTAAAAGCTGGGAATGCAAAGAAAGGTAAGAGCCAGTTCTTGTTCTCCAGAAAATCATAGTCTAATAAAGGGAGAAACTATATAAATGCCCCTCTCCCCCTTCTCTCAGGATGATTTAGAGAAAAATCTACGATTTAGAGGGCAAGCTGGAGCATAATTCTGTAATTTAAGATTACTGTATACAACTAATGCTTTTCTAGGTTGAGTAATTTGCTCAGGGTCATGAATTCTATCAGTATGTATCTGAAAGAATATTTGAATTCCAATGTTCCATATTCTAACACTAGTGGCCTATCTATTGCACAGCTATACTTACTACTGTCCTGTGCAATCTGGGCCAAAACCCTTCCCCATTCTGGGCTTTATTTTCCCCATTCATAAAATGAGAGAATTGGACTAGAAAGTTTTAAAGTTAAAATTCAATCCTAAATCTATGACTTATGTCTATTCTCAAGGACTGTCAAATCTCAGAAAGACTTCAGCTGTTTCCAACTCCCAAAAACTTTCTAGTGGTACTCTGGGGCCCTTTCCATAAAGGAGTCAAATAGCCAGCTCAACATCAAGGTCACTGTCATGGCCTGGGTCAGTGAAGGAGCTGAGGCAAGAGCTGAGTGCACGAATCAAGGCAAAAGCCAGGTGCAGAAGTCACCTCCTCCCCTTACCCTGTTCATGATGCACTTGTCTGGATCCAGCTAAGGCAAGCTGTCTCTCTCAGAGGTCAGTATTGTAGCAGAGCTTTGGATTTGACATAAAGGAAACAATCCAACAAAGAAGGCTCTCTCAAAGTGAGAATTCATAAAGCCAATTGTTTTCAACCCAGGTTTTCAAGCAGAGCTTGCATGACAATTCATAAGGTCTGGTGCAGAGAATTTCTCTTAAGCGGGTTTAGATTGGATTCAATGGAGTCAGAGGGAGGTCATTTTGGGGAGAGAATAACCTCTGTACACTCTCCTATCAGTCAGTAATTCCTCACCTTTGAAACAAGGCAAGGGTCTATAGTTTCTGTAAAGCTAAAACTAGCAGCCCAGGATGGGGGAGATAGAGATTCTTGAAGGGCAGTGCCTGGGATAATGCCAAGGCATCTCTAGAGAGATGTCTTGGGCAATGCCCAGGATTATGGGGATAATACCCAGGGTGATGTCTGAGGATATGTGGGATGCCTGTGTTGGGAGAGCAGCTCATTTAGCACTGAGATGGGAAGTACATTCTTGAAAATCATAGTGTCATGAGGAGAAAAAATGGGAATAGGGCTCTTGCTTTTGTTTATATAGCTCTTTATATGCATTATCAATCAATTAATAAATAAACAAGCATTTATTAAGTACCCACATTATTTCAAATACTTTGGTAGATGCCAAAGTTATAAAGAACAAAGATGAAACTTCATCCCTGTCATTCATCTCACAACAATTCTCTCTCTCTCTCTTTTTAAATAACTTTTTATTGACAGAACCCATGCCAGGGTAATTTTTTACAACATTATCCTTTGCACTCACTTCTGTTCCATTTTTTCTCCTCCCTCCCTCAACCCCCTCCCCTAGATGGCAAGCAGTCCTTTACATGTTAAATACGTTACAGTATATCCTAGATACAATATATGTTTGCAGAACCGAACAGTTCTCTTGTTGCACAGGGAGAATTGGATTCAGAAGGTAAAAATAACCCGGGAAGAAAAACAAAAATGCAGATAGTTCACATTCGTTTCCCAGTGTTCTTTCTTTGGGTGTAGCTGCTTCTGTCCATCCTTGATCAATTGAAACTGAATCTCTTTATCGAAGAGATCCACTTCCATCAGAATACATCCTCAAACAGTATCGTTGTTGAGGTATATAATGATTTCCTGGTTCTGCTCATTTCACTTAGCATCAGTTCATGTAAGTCTCGCCAGTCCTCTTTGTATTCATCCTGCTGGTCATTTCTCACAGAAAAATAATATTTCATAATGTTCATATACCACAATTTACTCAACCATTCTCCAATTGATGGGCATCCATTCATTTTCAGTTTCTAGCCACTAAAAACAAGGCTGCCACAAACATTTTGGCACATACAGGTCCCTTTCCCTTCTTTAGTATCTCTTTGGGGTATAAGTCCAGTAGAAACACTGCTGGATCAAAGGGTATGCACAGCTTGATAACTTTTTGAGCATAGTTCCAAATTACTCTCCAGAATGGCTGGATGTGTTCACAATTCCACCAACAATGTATCAGTGTCCCTGTTTTCCCACATCCCCTCCAACATTCGTCATTATCTTTCCCTGTCATTCTAACCAATCTGACAGGTATGTAGTGGTATCTCAGAGTTGTCTTAATTTGCATTTCTCTGATTAATAATGTTTTGGAGCATATTTTCATATGTCTATAAATAGTTTCAATTTCTTCATCTGAGAATTGTCTGTTCATATCCTTTGACCATTTATCAATTGGAGAATGGCTTGATTTCTTATAAATTAGAGTCAATTCTCTCTATATTTTGGAAATGAGGCCTTTATCAGAACTTTTGACTATAAAAATGTTTTCCCAGTTTATTGTTTCCCTTCTAATCTTGTCTGCATTTATTTTGTTTGTACAAAAACTTTTCAATTTGATATAATCAAAATTTCCTATTTTGTGGTCAATAGTGATCTCTAGTTCTTCTTTGGTCATAAATTCCTCCCTCTTCCACAGGTCTGAGAGGTAAAGTATCCTATGCTCTTCCAATTTATTTATAATCTCATTCTTTATGCCTAGGTCATGAACCCATTTTGACCTTATCTTGGTGTATGCTGTTAAGTGATCTCACAACACTTCTCAAAGTTGATCATATTATTATCAATATTAAGTTGATATTATCCCTTTTGGAGGGGATATGAAACTAAAGATTAGAAAAATTAATTGACTTTATTAAGTTCTCAGAGTTAGTAAATCCTAGGCTTTGAACTCAAATCTTGTAATTCTAACTTCACTCTTTTACTACATTATATTGCTTTCCCACCTGCAGTCAAAAGAAATACCAGATTTTCTAATCCAGTAAGAATATTTCCTTTCTCTACTTAAATCCTACTCTGATGTCTCACATGGCCATGGAGCTATCTTGGGTTCACACAGCCTATGTTAGCAAATTACATTCTCTGAAGGTTCCTAATAGAGCTGAATTAGCTTCAGATATAGGCCTGATAATGAAGTATTCATGCAATATTAAAGGATGACTCTACCCAAGGTCAGGAAAACTTGTCACCACTTAGTCAATAAGCATATATTAAGCTCCTGTTATGTGCCAGATACTGTGCAAAACACTGGAGATACATCTATCTTGTTCCTTAAGAAACTACTTTTCAACTTCAAGGTTTCATTGCACACACACACATTGCACAAATCTAGACTTTATGCCTTTTACTGGCACCCTATCTTCAACTTTTTAACTGCTTTTCATATGTTGTCTTCCCCCATTAGAACAAAATAGATGTTGCTTTAAGGGTTTTGTTAAGGTAGGAGAAAAATTATATTTTTGGGAAAAAATTAACAAAGTAATAAATTAAAATTTTTATTTATTTGTAAAGTGCTTTTTCATTTTATTGCAATTTATTTTACAAAAATATTTTTTATGATTACTATCCCACTTGATCCTTACACCAGTCTATATTCTATAATATTTTCCTCTCCTCTGTAAAAGGGATAGAAAGATATAATGGCCATGATGCTAAACTGCAGGAGTTTGGAGTAATCTTTTTATTCATTTATGTTCATAAGAATG
>MU174340.1:51839541-52012014 GCA_016696395.1 Antechinus stuartii
GAACAAAGGAAGACTCATAAGATATTCATGTCATCTACTGATATTCATCCACTAGATGATCAAGACATTTAACTTTGAGAAAGTTTCCAGAATATTTGGAGGAATCATTATTGAAGTTTCATGGAAAAACATGGAAAAGGTAACATAGAAGGGTAGACTTGAATGGGTTATAATCTGAAACAATGAATAGTATGCTTGAATACTGTCTCTGTTATTTATGAATTGTGAGATGATGGATAAGTCAATTACCCCTGCTTAGTTTCAGTTTCTTCATCTGTAAAATGGGTATGACAATAATGCCTATCCCACAGAGTCATTATGATGATGAAATGACATAATGTAAAGAACTTTGTAAAATTTAATTTTGTAAAATTTTTGTAAAATTTAAATGTACATGTCTTCTTAGATACATTTTAGAAAACCAAGATATATATATATATATATATATGTATATATACACATTGTTGATACATAGATTTTTTCACTTAGGGATGTCATTTTTTTTCTTTTGCTACTTTTGCTCATCTTGACTTAATTCCATAAGCTTTCATAGCTCCCTCAATTTCAAGTTTTTATTCATAACACCCTGACTATTAATTCATTTGTCTATTTGGGACATTGAATACGCAGCACTGTGTTTCCTTTCTACATCCATGCATGCACATTATCACATCATTTTCTTGACTGCACAAATTGTAGAAGAGCTATTCAAGGACAAGGACTCAGTTTGACAAGATGAGATGGGTCTCTGTGGACTATGTTTTGGTAATGAAGGATACATTGTCCTTGTGCAGTGTTACTGAACCTAGTTTTTTAAATATTATTTTAATTTTGTGTTTTTGGAGAATTTTAGTGACATTGTCATCTCACACAGTGTTTGGGCTTTTGTTACATCCTGTTTTCTTAGAGAATTCAGGACTCCTGACTCCCAATTCCTGGTTCTTCCACTGTTTCTCTTGAATCAAGAATATACTGATGGGTCAAAAGATCATATCTAGAACTGATTGAGACCTTAGAGGCTATCTGACTCAAATTCCTTTTTTTTTCCACATTTGAGGAAACTGAGGCTCATTATGAGAAGTTTCCCCTGTACCACAATGTCTTCTATCACCTTTGTACCTTTATTATCAGGACTATGGTACATTTAGGTAATATTTATTTTTGTCACTAGAAGGTGGGTTTCTTTTTATAGAGTGTGTCAGGCTTATAAATTCCAGTTATAGATAGTTTTGAATTTTTATAAATGGCTTTTCATAAGGAAAATGAATTTCATAATTCAGCTGGTTATCTTTTCTTTCTATTCAAAATGGCATTTATATTTGGCAGGAAAGTAGTTTTGAGATGCTCAGATTTCAAAACAAGACCCTCTTGAGATATACTGGCATGAACAAGAATTTATTTTTTACTGAGAAATCTTTTTTTCTTTGCAGTTGGATAATTTTGAGGAAAGTAAATGCTTATTTTGAAATGAGACAAAAAATGTTCATATATTATGTATATTTTCTTTGTGAAAATTTCATTTTTGTTAATGTCCCTACAATCAGAGTTTAAAAAGTTTGAGGTAATATGCTTTCAGCTGTTCCATGGTTTTGGTGTTTTTAATTCTCAAGTTGGATTTAGCATTATAGAGCTATAGAGCAGCTCTTTTCTCTTTAACAAATGAGGCTGAGGCACAGAGAGGTCTCTTTCAGTCATACAAGCAATTCTTTTGCCTTCAGTCTCTTTCTTATGCTTTTAATTGCCTTTTTCAAAATGAACAAATCAGTAAGAAGAGGGATAATAATATATAGCAAGAAACTATGTTCATTTGAGAAATCTAGGAACCAGATAGATGGGGAAACCTTGGTGGAGAATATTTGAGTGAAGATCAAGAGAGTCAGAAATAGATATTGTCATCTGACTGTGCTACAATGCACCTAAGCAGAAAGAAGAAATAGATGAGGAGCTCACAACAGTTTTCTCCTTCCCTCCCTTCCTACCTCTCTCTTTCTTCCTCTTCTTTCCCTCTACCTTCCTCTTTCCCTCCCTCCCTCTCCTCTTTTTTTCCCCTCTTTCTCTCTTCTCTCTTCCTCGAAGATTGTAACTGATATTTTCTTAATTTAATGGTTTTATCTTTCAAAATATGAAAGAAACAACAGGCAGTCCCATTTAGAATCTGATTTTTACAAAGAGTGTATTCATTATTAGAGAAGAAATAATGAGCACACTAATGAAAGTGACCATTCTACCTTAAACTTTATGATAAAAAAAGAGAAAAAGCATTTATTGCCTGATAGATTTTGAAAGAGTAGATCTTTTAAAATTAGGTAGAATGGTATCTATGGTTTCAAATTCTTCAGGGGAAATCAGTTCAGAAAGGAGCTTAAGATGGAAATTCCAAAAATATTATTAGAGACATTTCCCATGAGTCAGAGAAGCAGGAATTTGCTAAGAAGAATGATTTGGATACAGAACAAACTAATGAACAATTTAGAGTTTAACATGGTATATATGAAAATCAGTCAAAAAAATTTATTAAGTTGCTAGTATGTGAAAGGTCCTGTGCTAAATGCTAGGGATACAAAAAGAGTAGAAAAAGATAATTTTTCGCTCTCAGGAAGTGTTGGAATACATAGGAGTTCTTAGAAGACATGGGAACCATCTGACAATGGCTGCTGGAGAGCCAACCCAGACCTGCAGAATGGAGTTCCTCTTGTGAGAGGATGATACAAGGAGACTGAGAGGCTGTTGTGTTGTCTGACCTCTCTCCTCTTCCCTCTGCCTCCAGTTTATTTCATTCCCAGTCCACAACACCTGTGTTAGCAAAGGCTGCCTTTCAACTCCTTCAGATGTTATGATTCACAGCTGTTGAGGCTCTCAGAGAATTGACCTGTCCCTTAACAAAAAAAGCTCACAAATCTAATAAAGAATGCAACAGGTGAAAACGCATTTACAAATAAGATACACACACACACACACACACACACACACACATACACACACACACATATGATATAGAAGAAATATTGAAGTAAGGGAAAATATTAGAATTAAGAGGTATTGGGAAAGGCTTCCTATAGAAGGTGGAATTTTAGTTGGAACTGGAGGGAAGTCAGAGAAACTACTGAGCATAGATGAGGAGGAAGAGCATTCCATGTGGGGTGGGAAGGTGTATTATTGGGGGGGGGGGGGGGGGAAAGGGAGTAGGGCAAAACCCTAGAGAAATGCTTAGAGGCAAAAATTTTTTTTCTTTGTAGAATAGCAATGACTCTAGAGTCACTGGATCAAAGAGCATGTGTTGGGGAGTAAAGTATGGAGAAGAAATATAAAGTTGGATTGTAGACAAGGAAATAAAAGTGGAAATGGGAAATAATGGATCATAGAACTATAAATCTATAGCTAAAAGTGAGGTCAGATACCACTTAGTCCAATTTCTTTCAGGAGGATGAAGAAAGTACATGGTAGCAAAGTCTTGAAAAAGATATCATGAGGGACTATAAAGCTTCAAATGAACTGAAGCTGAAATTCTCAAAAAACAAAAATATTTTCCTTTTATCTTTCTGTTACAAAAGGCAGATGAGAAGATGATAGTTGTCAAGAGAAGGTTAAATTATTCAACTCTTATTTGTCATTCAGTTTTCTTTACAGGAAAATGCTATCTGGATTGGAAAGAACAGAATAAAAATGTTGAGCTAAGATAATTAGGAAAAGATATTGAAGATCCATCTTGTTGCCCTTGAGGCATACGAGTCAGTAAGTGCAGATGAACTATATCCCAGGATAATAACAGCTTTGATCATTAAGTCATTTCTTTGAGTCTTTGAAAGATTATGAAGAACTAGAAAGGCATCACAGGATAGGGAAAGAACAAACATCTTGTTTTTCCAAAACAAAACCAAAACAAAATAAAAGAAAAAGATAAAGGTATGTTTATACTAGGGCCAATTAACCTTTACTAAGATTCTGGATAAAATTTTTAAACATTTTATTAATGCAATGATTAGTAACACCTAGAAAAGGATACCAACTCAGCATCATTAAGGATATATCATACCAGATAAACCTAATTTTCTTCATCAGGGTCAGTAGACTGGTAGATTAAGAGAATGTGGAATCTATAATTTATGTACAATGAAGTAAAATATTTGATAAGTTTTTTTCACATATAGGTATATGATGGCTATGAAAAAAGTTAAATGATCATTCCCAAAGAATAGTCACTAAAGATTTCATGTCAACTCAAAAAGAGATCTCTAGTACTCCACTAGGTCTATGACTTGGTTCACATTTTAATTAATGAATTGGACAAAGGATAAATGACATGCTTATCAAATTTGAAGATGACATGAAACTTGGAGGTGGATGTAGTATATCAGATTCATGACAGACTAGAATGTTATATTGGATTAAATAAGAAGGAACTTAATAGAAAGATCTATTTATACATAGATACATATATGCATATGTATATATGCATTGATGTATAGGTCTCTAAGAATTTACATTTGGGTTAAAAAACAAACTGTAGTACAAGGTGGTCAAGACATGGCTGGATAGCTGTTTGCAAATATCTGGAAATATTAGCAGATTCTGTATATCCTTTGGCCTAGCAATACCATTTCTAGGTCTATATCCAAAAAAGATCACAGAAAAAGGAAAAGGACCCCTATGTACAAAAAAATGTTTCAAGCAAGTTTTTTCATGGTAACAAAGAATTAGAAAATTAAGGCATGCTTTAAGTTAAAATTTTATATGGCAGCTGAAAAAAGTGTAGTTTTCCCTGTCACATTGTGACTTTTGCCATCATGGTTTTGATGTATCACAGGTTGGAATGAGAAATTAAATGAGAATATTTTTGGGGTTTTGCAGAAGCTATAGATTATAACACAAAACCAACAGACAATAAAGAATTTATTAACTCATAAATGCATAGCATGCATGCACAGAATTGTATAATACCAATTCAAATTTTGCAATGAGATCCCATAAAAGAAAAAGAAAAATTTCAGATGTTTTCTCTGGTATGAAAAAATGGCTAAAAATTTTTATGCAGGTATTCCAGCTCATAGGGGTGCCCATGCCCCTAACTCCTTTGATGTGGAAGGGATAGCTGTAATGTGATCTCGGGCTACATTATGCCTCAGACTTGGGAGATTTTATTGCCACTATACTCTGCCCTAGTCAGACATAATCTGCATCAATTTTGGACTCTGCCTTTTAAGAAAGACAAGATGGAATTTAGGGAAAGTCAACCAAGATTGTCAAGATCCTTGAGATTATTTCATATAATGATCCATTGAAAAAACTGAAATCATCTCTTTAAACATATCTTTTAGTACAATAGTATTCCATTACAGCCATACACCATAAGTTGTTCAGTGGTTTCCCAATGATGGGCATTCCTTAATTTTTTAATTCTTTGTTGCTATGAAAAGAGTTGCTAGAAATATTTTTGTACATATGGGTCATTTTCTTTTTTCTTTGATCTCTTTTGGATATAGAGCTAGTAATGGTATTACTGGGCCAAAGGCTATACAGAATTTTATAATTCTTTGGTCATCATTCCATAATTCCAAATTGGTTCAGAATCACTGGACCAGTCCTCAACTCTACTAACAATGCATTAGTGTTTTTCTACATCCCCTCTAGCATTTCTCATTTTCTTTTTCTGTAATGTTATCCAATATGATGGGTGTGAAATGGTTGTTTTGATTTGTATTTCTTTAATTGTTAGTGATTTAGAATACTTTATATGGTTATTGATAGCATTGTTTTCTTCACATCCTCTGACTATCCATTAGAGAATGACTCTTAAATTTATAAATGATTTATAAAATAGTCCCAAGCTTTTGAGAAATGATACCCGTATCAGAAAAACTTGCTATAAAAATTTCTCCCAGTCTTACACTTCTAATTTTGGCTGAATTGCTTTTTTTTGTGGATAAACTTTTAAGTTTACTATAATCACAATGATTCATTTTACCTCCTGTGATATTCTCTCTTTCTTGTTTGTACATTAATTCTTCCTTTATCCATATATCTGATAAGTAATTTTTATAGTGTTCCTTTAGTTTGCTTATGATATCTCTCTTTATGTCTCTTTATGTATATTTGAAATCTCTGTGTTTATCAAAGACTATTGTGGTCATTTACTTCTATATATTGTATACTTAGTTTATTCCATTAATCAACCACTCTATTTCTTATCCAGTATCAGATTATTTTGATGATTACCATTTTGCAGTAAGGCCTAAGAGTTTTACTTAAGTATTTTGAAGGCTGTCACATAGAAGAAGATTAGAATTGTTTTATTTAAATATATTTAATCTCAACAGACATTTGTTAAATGTCTACTATGTACCCAGAACTATGCAAGGCACTGGATGTACAAATACAAAAACAAAAGTCATTTCTCCTTTAATGAGGGGATACAAGATACACATGACATTTGAGCTGAGCCTTGAAAGGAGCTAAAACTTTTTTTGATGAGTAAGAATGGAGGAGAAATGTTGTAGGCAAAGGAGACAAAGCTAAAAAGCAGGAAGTAAAATATTATAATCAATACTATTCCAAAATTGAATTGAATTGAGTACATCTTTATTAAAGATCATGAAGTAAAGACTGGTAGACCTCTTCTGACCTGTGTTGTAATAGAGATCTTTGTGTATCTGAGGTTTTGATGGGATGGCCTTTATGATCTCTCCCACTTTCTGAGATTCCATGATTCATATCCTATTCCTTTATTTCTTCCCAATCTAGGATCCTGAATGTTAATGATAATATCTCATTAAGGACAAATTTATCTCTGCTGTGACAGTCTTGGGGATTTTGCTTCAACTATCCCTTCCCCCTCCACCTTTTTAAATAAAGGCAATAATTATAAAAATTCTCCTTTCTTTCTCTTTCTGCCTTTTTCCTTCTTTCTTAACTTTCAGTGATTATTGTCAATGGCCTAATCTTTTGTCTGCCAGGATAATCCTCCTGAAATATCATGTTCCTCCTGTAATTCCTCTAGTCAAGGACCTATTTATATGATTATATCTAAAATACTCAATCCCATGTTGAAAGCTCTCCATAATCTGGGCTCTCTAGTTCATTTTCCACTGATCTCCCACAAGAACTTTCTATGTGAATGACAACAGTGAGTAGTCAGAATAAAGGTAACTGTCCCTATAATAATGTATCTATTTGCTCTTTTTCTTTTTACTTTTTCCATTCTGATCTCTCTACCAGGAACACTCCTTACCTTTCTCTCTATAATTTAAATGCTACATTTTCTTCAAGGTCTGGCTTAAAGCTGACATTTTCTCTAATCATGGTAACCATATCTCCTATCTTCAAACTCGTACAACACTTATAGTCTGTACCAGTCTGTCTTGGTAATATCATTTTATTTCATATATACGAATCATCTCTTCAAGATTACAAATTTCTTGAAGCTTGAGTCTGTATCTTCCATTTCATTTGGGTTTTCTATGCTTTCAATCACAGTTCTGGATACACAAATAGCTTTGAAAAAATCCTTGTTGAATTGATTTTTAGTTAGAGTTTTTGAATAGAAACAAGGTGGTACAATGAGAAATACACTGAATTTTGAGTTAGAGGGCTTAGGTTCAAACACTAGATTTCCCACCTTTTTTTTTTTAATCTTTGTGATCTTGGGCAAATTATTTAACTTCTTTTGGACTCACTTTCCTCATCCTTAAAATGAAGGAAGTAGGAATAGTTGTCCTTAGAATTCTCTTTCAGTTCTAGACTGGGATTCTGTAATATGTGAATAGACCTAAGGAAGCAGGGTGCTTATGCACAGAGAGGTTGTGAATACTTGAAGGAGTTTATTATTTGATTAATATATTTTGCCCAAGTCTACAATATACTCTTTCAGGTACGGAAGGGAATCCAAAACTTACATTGCAGTACTACATTAATCCTCTAGTATCCCTGTCATATTTTTTATATAACTGACATTCAGATGCTTGTCATAGAAACTTATTGTAATTTGGAGCATCATAGCTAAAATAAGAGTATAGTGCCCTCTAAGTTAAGATAGAATTAGAAAATTCTATTTCAGAATCATTTGAACTATCTAATGTATAACGTGGCACAGGCAAAAAAAAATTAAAATAAAAGATGTATTTTGCCCAAAAACAACTGGCACCTTTGAAAAAAATTAGTGTTATTTACAAAAATATACCCATTTTGACATAACAAGAAAAAAGGGAAATTAAGCAACATTATTTCAGAACAAGAAATTAAGTAAACCATAAAAGAACTCTACTTGAACTCTAAAATCAAAGAAACAAGAAATTCCTGGCCTAGTTGAGTTGACAATTTAAAAAAATCTTGCTATTTTATTTATTTATTTTTGTTTTTAATTTTTAATAGCATTTTATTTTTTCAAATACATTCCAAGATAGTTTTTGACATTTACTTTTGCAAGACCTTGTGTTACAAAATTTTCTCCTTCTCTTCCTTCCCTCCTCCTCAAGACAGCATGCAAACTGATATAGATTAAACGTGCAGTTCTTCTAAACATATTTACAGGCAAAGTATTAATGTAAACAGCAAATAATCTAGGTTTTTGATGATATCTTCTGAATTTGGGATAGAAAGATAGGAAATAAGTTACTATGGAACCTATGAGACTAGAATTTCAGTTGATCCTGAAAGTGAGAGTCAAGCTTTTGAAGGACTAATTTTGGCAACCATGAGAGTTATGAGGAGGAGGCAGGGCTAATCTTCCATTAACAGTTGCTTTTTCAGGCAGACATTTTATATCTGATTATAAGTAGTATGTGCCATATCATTTTTCTGTAAGAAGAAGTATTTGCCTTGACATGGGCACTGGAGGAGGGACAGTAAGATGGGTATCAATGCACATTTGCCTCTTAGGACTATGATCTGGCATAGCTATATAAAATATATTCTCTGTATAACCTATCAGTTGATGCTCTGACCTAGCTAGCTTTGACCACTCAGGCATCTTTAATATATGTATAAATATAGGCTGCCTGTCTCAATCTTAGTGTGTGTATATATATATACTCTCAGCTTGATTTAGGATTAAAAATATGAAAATAATTATCATCCAGTAGTTCAAAAATTTATTGAAATCTGTCCAATTTCCCCTATCTCATTTAACTTTCCAAAGTAATTTAGTAAATCAATAGCAGAGTTAGAACTCAGATTCAGGGTTCTGATTCTAAATCTCTTCACCTTCTTGTCATTTTTTTTTTTAAGTAAAGTTGTTACTTTAGCCCTTCTGCAGTTCAGAACTCTGAATCTCTGGTGATCCACCAGTTTCAGCCTCTATGTTCAGAGAGGAGCAGCCCTTTTTAGGACTGCTTATGTACCAGTGGAGTTCACCTCTCACCCAACTTTTTCATCTATGGCTCCAAAAATCTGTAGCATGTTCAATAGCCACACTTCGGTGTATTAGATGGACTAAAACAAGTTCATGGTAAACCACAGGCTTTAGACACATTAGTGAGTTAGGGAGATGTCTACCCCAAGCATGCGAAAACTTTCTCTGGAGGAATGGGCAGATGAGAATAATTTGTTCTCCAAGAGCCATGAAAGTGGCTGAACTAGGTATTGTGGAACACTCAGTGCTTGGGCAGGCAACATCCAGGGCCCTTATCAAGTCATCTTGACTTTTGTCTTGCTGCTGGAGTTGGATGACTCTGGAAGAGAGAGAGAGGCTGATGATTTTGCACAATTCTATTTCTATTAAATCCCATTCATGGAGAAGTCAAGATGTTAATACCTTGATTTCATTGGTCCTCTTTAAAATGAAAGATGAATAATAATAAGAACAACAACAACAACAACAACAATAATCTGAGCACAGATATGTAGTAACATGCCTGGCCACTCATATTTTTTTAAAAAAGAAATAAAATAAATAAATTATTCTTATTTGAGTTTTAATGTGACATCTCAATAGTCTGATCTACAATGTTATTTTTTCAACTTGGAAGTTATCCCATCCCTCCCCACCTTAGATCTATAGAACTTACTCCATTTTCAAATGGCACTTGATGGGAGATGTTTTTTGAACTGGTTGTATATTAAATTTATTTTTATGGCCAATATTTTCCATCTTTCTTGCTGACACTATAAGCAATAAAAAATAAAATACTGTAATGTGATTTTTTTTCTGTATCTCAAGGGAATATTAATACTTTTTTTTTCAAATAAATGGGAGACATGTGAGCAGAGAAGGAAGATATGGTCTTCTTCCTAGCTTTAGTATATGCATCATATAGTTTTCCCCTATGTATTCAAAAATATTTTATATCAGGGTTCTTTGTTGATCAAATGAGGTAATATATATATGTATATATATAATATGCTTTAAAGCTGTAAAGTGCTATATAAATCCAAGTTATTGCTATTGTTAGTCCCATTCAGTAGTGTTCCAACATCATTAATATGCTGTCAATCTTTTAGAAACACAAGCTTTTAGTTTCCTTCTCTATAAAACATGGATGAGTGTAATTTTTACTGCCTCTTTCATAGGGTTGTTATGAGAATCAAACAAGATGATTTACATGAAAGTGCTTTATAAATGTAAATGCAAACCATATTATAATGAATAATAGTAATAATGATGATGATGATAATTCAAATAAACCTAAAAAATGTTGAGTGATTATGATGTGCCAGGCACTGTACTAGGTGCTGAAGTTGCAAGAGAAAAAAGAAATGGTTCCTGCATGCATATACATATACATAGATATTTTTGACATATATATATATGTATTAGCATTTTCTGGTTCATTAGTATATACACAAATATGTATATACTGTACTTATACATGTTTTATATGTATATAAAATATACGTAATTTTGTTGCTGTTTTATGTGACCCCATTTGGGGATATCTTGGCAAAGATACAGGAGTGCTTTGTCATTTTCTTCTCTAGTTATTATCTATGAGGAAAATGAGGCAAACAGGATTAAGTGACTTGTTCAGGGTCACACAATAAGTATCTGAGGCCGGATTGGAACTCATGACTTCCTGACTCCAGACCTAGAGTTAATGCTCTATCCACTGTGTCACGTAGCTGCCAGTACATACATACACCAGTCCCCATAGCTTCATCTGAGGAGGGAAATAACACTGGCAACATAGAGGACTAAAGGGCTTCTACCAAAGAGAAAACTCCAGAGAAACTAAGAATTCTCTAGAGGCAGGGATGAGGAGAAAGGGCATTCTAAGCATGCAGCTGATCTGTTGAAATGGACAACTTTGGAATGCCAAAATAGGAGATGAGTTAGTAGTCTAGTTTGACTGAAGCATACAGTGTGTGAAGAAGAGTATTTTTGTATTTAGCACATAGAAGTGTCATGGGCAGAGAAGGGGAATGCTTGGAGAATGAATGAAAAATATCAAATGAGGAAAGGCATATTGGAGCCTAAGCTCTTGCAGAGGTCCATAAATGCTAGAATGCAGTTTGTATTTTAATCTAAGAAGAAATAGAGAATAACCAACAATTTTTTTTAGCGAAGGAGTGAGATGGTTAGTCTGTTGTCTTAGGAAGATTAGTAATCATAGTTGTGTGGAAAATGTATTCAAGAAGGAAGATTAGAGACATTGAGACTAACTAGAGGTTATAAAAATGGACCAAGCAAGAGATAACGAGGGTCTGAGCTCTAGTACTGGCCATGTGAGTGGAGAGAAGGGGTATTATGAGAAGTGTTATGAAGGAAAAGACTTTGTTGTAATAAAGAATTGAAAAAACTCAAGGATAATCCTAAAGTTGTAAACTTTAAAGACTGGGAAGAGGATGGTTTCTTTAAGATACATATAGAAGTTTGGAGGAGATGTCAGTTTAGGGAGAAAGAAGATTACTTCTTATTTGGAGGTGAGGAGTTTGATGTGTTGATGTCCAAATCCAAGATGGTCCAAGTCAGGATGTCCATCAGGCATTTGGAGTCCAGAGTACAATGTACATACATTGTACATGCAAAAGTACAATGAACATACATGACTATGTTCAAGTTGTTTTTTTTTATTTTTTAGATAACATAAAATCTGCAATTTAGATTTTCTCATAGTGTTTATTAGGCTTTCTCTCAAAGGTATTTATAAAAAAATTTGATCAAATTTACACATGGTATTTTCATATTCTCATATTCTAACTGGTAGTTTATTATAGTGTTTATTGGCTGATGTCCATGAGGATGAGACAAAATAGCTCGGATATTCCTCACTCTAAGAGATTCATGTGTTGGAGAGTCTCTACTCTCAAATTACTCCTATTTGCATTTAACATGGAGCTGGGAAGTTTCCTGAAAATTCCCACGGGGTAGGTAGAAGAGACCCCTGAGAATAAAGCAAGAACAATGAATATCCAGGGATTTCTGCTAAATGCAGCTTACCAAAGGGAAGGGAAACAGCAGGCATATCTTAGATAATGTTGTTACCCAATTCAATTCAATTCATTTGAGTTCAACAAAACAATTCTTTTTTAAGCTTCATATTATGTATGTGTGTATATGTATATATGTATATTAATACATATATGTGTCATCCAGGCCCTAGTGAGATAAAAGGAAAAAATAGCCTCAGAGTCAGAGAGTTTGTTCTACAGAATATGATTCTCTATGTATGTGTGTGTTTACAACATATACACCATTAAGTAAATACAAATTATATGCAAAATAATGTAACAATTTTAAGAGGTAAGGAACACTATTAATCAAGGCCTGAAAGTCCTTTTTATTTATTTATTTATTTTTTAAAATTTAATTTTATTTTGAAAGTCCTTTTTAGAGAGGATCAAATGAACAGCCCTTCAAAGGAAATTAGAGTTTCTAAGAGGCAGAGAAGATGAAAAAGTGTATTCCACATGAGGGGCAGAATTATTGTTGTTGATCCCTTGTTTTCAAAGAGGATCAATAGCATCACGAGGACAATGTCTTCACTTGTGGGGTATCACCTGTACAGAAGTACAAATAGAATATTCCATATAGGTAACAACTTGTCGACATAAGGATACTGTCTGGGGGTCAAAATCTGCAATTTTGTATCAATTCTGCTAACTTTGGGTAACTCATCATCCCTCTGGCCTTCAGTTTCCTTATCTGTGAAAGACAGAGTAAGGTTGGATGATTTCCAGTTCAAACATACAGTGATTCTTTTATTATGACTCAGAATGAAAAGACTGTTTAATGATCACTGAGATTATCATTGCTTACTCTGTATTATTTTCAAATTTTACCTAGATAATTATCAGACTGAACTACATTATATAGAGAGAGAATGTGTGTGAGAGAGAGAGAGAGAGAGAGAGAGAGAGAGAGAGACAGACAGAGAGAGAGAGAAAGAGAGAGAGAGAGAGAGAGAGAGAGAGAGAGAGAGAGAAAGAGAGAGAGACAGAGAAGGAGAGACAGAGACAGAGACAGACAGAGACAGAGAGACAGACAGGTAGACATATTATCTGTGTCTATAGGTCAGTAAGATGAGCAGTAATCCTAAGCAAGGAATGAGGTAAAAATTCCCAACATATTAGATAAAATCAATGTAAATCAGAGATTTAAAATTATTTACCTCATTTTTCACCTTAGACAATCCTTATCACCTCAGGGAAAACCACAAATTTGGGAGCCCCTCTCCCTCCCTTGGTGATATAGTCCCAATGAGTTCCATTTATGTGTAAGGAAGGTTTCCTCTATATCTTCCCTATCCATATTGTTTACAGTTAGGAACAAACCCTCTGAGATTCACCTTACCTTATAGACTGTTTTAAAAGAGGCAGTGGGTGACAATAATAAGGTAATATGCTTCATTTTTATCTTATTTTTTAATTTTAGAAGATTATTTTTAAAACCTTGCTAACTTTTACTTTTTACTGAGCTATATTCATGAACTATGTTCACTAGATATAGCTTTATTTCCTTTCTATTCATTCTAATGTCAACTCAACATTTCTTTAATACCATGTTTTTTTCACGTCAGTTTTCTAGCTTTTGACTGGGCTCTTATCAGTGGGCTAGGGAACATACCTATTATTTCACTGATAGGAATTAGGAATTTCTAATATGGGAACTACCTTCTATCAGGGTAGGTTGGTATGTTCATCGTAATGTGTAGCCTTGGAGAATTTCTAACAGTTGGCAAAATATAGCATACAGGGAAAAAGCTGGCCAGCTTTCTGTTTCTGCACTGCCCTACAAGCTAAGAATGTTTTTTTTCCATTTATAAACAAACAAGCAAGGACTGGATTTGACTCTCAGGCTACAGTTTACCTTTATCACTAAGAGGGTAAGTGATTTAATCAGAGTCACATTTATAGCATGTGACAAAAACAGGATTTAAGCCCAAATCTTCCCAATTCTGAGGAAAGCCAAATTGCCTCTCATTAGAAGGGAATTTTATATTTTTAAAATATCTATGATGATCTGGAGCATTGTGTTTATTATCAGAAGTCACAGTTTAACAAGGATGCTGGTAAACTGTAGAGTATTCAAAGAAGAACAAGCAGAATAGACTCAAATAGAACCATAGAGACAGACTCTGATTGCTGAAAGGGACTTCAGAAGTTATATATTAAGTTATAAGTGAAATGATTACTCACCATAACCAAAAAGTGATTGCCAGATAGCTAAGGGCCTGAAGTTCATGCCATCTAAGGATGTTGAAGGAACTGAGGATATTCAGCTTGAACAAGAGAGGTCATTAAATGGTATGGGGACCACAGAGTCATCTCCAAATATTTCAAAATCTCTCATGAAGAGGAGGGGTTAATCTTGTTTTATTTGACCCTAGAAGGCCAACATAGGAACAAGGTACAGAAGTTGAAGAAGGCAGTTTAAGTTCAGGTTGGATCAATCACCTCAAAGGGAGTTGGGTCCTATCTCCTTGGAGGCTTCTAGAGTGCCTATTTGTTATGCCATCTGTTACAGCAAGGATTCTACATAGCTTCTGGGATCCTTTGCAATTCTCAAAATCTGTGATGCCATAATACTTTCCAACCTCAAAAACTGACCTTAAACAATAAAATTGAATAGTACTATTGGTGATATCATTGTATTTATTTGATTTAAACCAGAATCATCAGATTTTCATGGATTTAGAGACCTCAGAGGCGTTTAATTCCCTCATTTTATAAATGAGGAATCTGAAACCCATGGAAGTTAAATGACTCGAAACTCCCAAAGGCAAAAAGTATCAGAAGTAGGATCTGAACCTAGGTTCTCTGATTCCAAAACCATTGTTCTTTCCTTGGTATTACTTTTTTTTGGCCTCTATTCCAAATTATCTGCTTGATCTTATTCTTTTTCTTAATTTTTTTTTTTTTTTCTGGCAAGATTATTGGGGTTAAGTAACTTGCTGTAGTCACGTAGCTAATAAGTATTAGGTCTGAGACAGGATTCAAACTCAGGTTCTCCTGACTCCAGGACTAGTGTTCTATCCATACTTCTATGTAGCTGCCTCAGTTCTTTTTTTCCTAAAAACACCAAGCTGTACTTAGCTTTTCTATTAAGAAGGGTTAAAGACAGGTTCAGAGTAGCTGCTGATCCTAGGCCGACTCGTTTCTGAAAGGCAACGGAGAATTTATTGCTAAAGGCAAACTTCAAAGACCACCTTCATCCTATCAATGCTCTTAGCTAAGGAAGTGCAGAATGTCAGTACTGCAGCTTCAATCAAACCTCAAAAGCTGTGCCAAGAATTAATATTACAGAGCTCCAGCTGACCAACATTATGAAAAACATTTTTACATTCTATGGACTGTGACTACATATTTAATATCCAATTAAAAGACGGGGATTTTTAGCTGGTAGTGATAAGCACAAAAGACAGTAGTAATTACCTAGAGAGAAATAGGAAATGTGCAATTTAAAAAAAAATAATACAAAAACTAGAAAAGGAATTACATTTCTACACCTCATTTAAATTATTCCCAGATGGGCTAAGTTTCAAGATCTTATGATTAGTTCTTCAAAATTTATTCTAGCTATCTAAAAGGAAAAAATTACCATCTCAAATTCTGTGCAATATTTCCAATGTATACCCCATTTAGGCATTTAGGTGGAAGAGTTGATTTAGTGTGTAATTAGGATTGAAGCTTCCAAATTAGGGATGAGACTGAGGCTGCTCCTGAGAAATAGGAATTAGAGATGATGCCATAAAGTCCCAAGAGTCTCTTACCTTTAATCTTACTTTGAAAAAATGCAAATGGTGAATCTTGAACATTTTTAGAGGAGGTCCTTTAAATAAATTAAATTCAACATGTGCATGGGAGATTATTTAAAATTTTTTTTTGCAATTTAAAAATAGTATTTGGCATCATTAGTTTTTTATAAAATCTTCATTTCTCAATGTATCCTCCTCTGCTTCCTACTTGGCTAGCCATTTCTCATAACAAAACAAATATAATATATAGACATAGATAATATAATGGTATAGAGATAGATACACAAAGGCAGAGACAAAGCAATGCAGAGAGACATAAGAATAAAGTCAGAAATACAGAGAGATAGAGACTGAGACCGACATAGATCCAGTAACAGGGAGAGAAAGACAGAGACAGACATAGAATCAAAGACATATACAGAGACAGGAACAGAGGCAGAAAGACAGGGATGGAGACACAGAGAACATAGATTCAAAGATAGAGATAGAGAACACGATAGAAATATAGAGAAACAAGGTAAGAGATATACAGACACAGAGGCAGAAAAATAGAGATTCAGAAAAAAAGAGAAAGAGAGTAATTTGGCAAAACCAACCAATATTTGACATTTCCAAAATGTTTCACATATAGTTTCTCCCAATTTTATAAAGAAGGGAAATTGGTCTGTTTTTATACTCTTTTCTAAGCCGAATGTTGATTAATTTTTAATTTAATTTTATTGTTCTTTCAATTTATATCATAGTCTGTATATATCTATGTCTCTATCTATCTACCTATCTTATCTATCATGTTTTTTCCTGGTTCTGCTTACTTGACTCTGCATCAAGTCATATAAGATTTATGAGAAATCATTAGAGAAACTGAAAATATGCATTATAAAAAAAAAGAATGAGAAAGTCTCTCTCCTCTACACTGTATGAAGCATCTCCATCTTGAATAGTCACTGGATCATTGTCATTGCTTCATTGTCTAGGCAAGGAGAATGCTATTTCAGTGATATCAGAGCTGACTTAGAATTAGGCAACAATTGCTTTTGCCTTAACTTCTGAGCCTTAGTTTCTTTATCACTAAACTGAAAATGGGTAATAATCCCTAAAGTTTCAGTATGAGAATTTGAGAGAATACGTTTAAAGCTCTTCCCAAAATGTTACATTTTGTTATGTTTTACTTGAAGTCTTCTCAAATACCATTCTGCATTTTCTTGGGATGAGGAAGGTAGGAAGGAAATAGACTTCTGATTCCAGTGACCTCTTATGCAGTTCATTTAGTGATTTTATAATCAGGAAGGCATAGATTCCAATTACATCTTTCTGGCTCAGCAAATTGGAGCAGCCCCTTCTGAGTCCCCTTTCTTTATCTATAAAATGGTAATTAAAAATAGTACTCACTTCAAATTGTTTTTGTGAGGGTTCTATAAAAATATGTTTACATATATATGTATATGTATATATAGTGCTTTACAAACTTTAAAATGGCAATATTAATGTGAGCTATTATTATAACTTTTGCTATTAGTTACTTTTATTATGACTGGAATGATGATGAAATTACTACTACTAGTACTACCACCATCACTGATGTGATTTATCATGGAGGGGGGGGGGCGGTTAACATCAAATGATGTGGTTGATGTAGACACCAGGTGATGGTAGGTACCAAAAATTGGGTTTTGATCCTGTGAAGAATTCACAATGGCCATTCTCTCTGGAAAAATGTAGATTTATTTAGAATAGTTTATGGACAAAATGAAAGGATAAACTAGACACCAGAAATGGTAAATATGAAATAGAATTGGGAGAGCACATGAATATTTCCTAAATAAAAGTCAGGGCCTGCAAAAATCTTCCCTTATTCCCTTTGAGACTTGGCTACTTTTTTCTCTCCAAAAAGAAATTTTCAATCTGATTTCAAGCTCTTTAGAGTTCTTCCATCTGGTTAAGGCTCATTTTTTCCTCTGAACTCCTCTTCCTGATACAAAGCTTATCATTCTTTGTTCAAAGATCTCATTGTAGAACATGATGAGCAGTTCATATGATTCCAAATTTTCAATCTTTAAAGGCCAACTTAAAAACAGGTTAATGGTCATTTGACTAATTAAGACTAAATAGCTAAGTTCAGATTATCCATTTTTCAAACTCTAGATTTCTTCTGGGTGAAGAAAAGGAAGAGAGCTAAGGGAACAAAGTCATTGTCACTGCTAACTATTAGTTACCTTCAAAGTTTAAATCTCAGAAGATCTTTGGGACAATTTCTTTCACAATTATTTATACATGTCTCTGAGATAGCTACAGTTTTGAAAAGCCATTTAAATCTTTTATTGTTGTTTAACTTTATGTGCATATATTTGACCCCCAAAAAGTAGATTGTAAACTCCATGACATCAAGGGGTTTCAATATGTAGTTGAAAAGAAAAAGCCTCTGGCAGATGGCTTCTATTTTGTCAATTAACATTGACTTTAGCTTTTCTGCTGAGAAGTTGGGCTTGAGGAGTGATGCATAAGGCTTGAAGAAAGAAGAGAAGGTTTACAATAGTTGCTATGGGGACTGAGATAGAGAGTCAGTTATGGAGAAGCAAAAGAATTGCTTTGTTTCATGTGGGCTGATGCAGTACATAGAGTGCCAGAGTTAGAGCCTTGAGAATAAAAAATAAATCATAAGCATAAAAAATGACTTATAAAAATAAGCTATTCCTGCAGGTAGGAACCTGAATTTGATCTTATGAAATTTCAACCACTGAATTTGAAAGACATAGTGTCTTCTTACTTCCTTAGTAGGCACTACTGCATTGCTTTCACAGACAGTAATAAGCAAATAGTAGGAATATAGAGAAAGCATATACAAACCCTAAAGATTGCAACATATTTTGGTTTTTAGTTTCAGTAGTTTTAGTTTCAGTAGCTTCCCTTTGATGGGCTACAAGTTTATTTAAGGAATTTAAATTATGGAAGTTAATACTGTTTTGTCAAACTCCTCTATGATATATCTCTCATTAGTCCTCTGCATGGCAATATATTCTGAAGGAATACATGGTGGGATATGCAATCATTATATAATGTCTTATTGGAGCACTGAGGGAACATTTGGAACTGTTATTCATAGGCAAGTACTTAGCATATTTAAAAGAATTTAAGATCTTTTTTTTATTTTTCATCACTGCAGAATATAGTTAACTATGTAAAATCGTTAGCTACAAAGATGTTTCTAATGTTCCTCTCCCCATCACCAATTTTTTTTTTTTTTGGTTACTCTTTTTCAAATTTTTTTTAATAACTTTCATTCAGATCTTGAAAGCATTTGTATTTGCTATTAAATTAAAAAATTAATATTAAATATAATTTATTCTAAAATATCTCATTTTCTCCCTTTGAAGCTGTTTCACTTCTTATACTAGCTAATAATGATAGAGCTTTATTGGTTACAAATAGCCTTGTGAGGTTGATAATGCCAATGTTTTAATCTTTTTTGTTGTTGTTGTTTTAATCTTTTTACAAATGAGGAAGTTGTAGTTCTAAGATCTAAATGGCTTGCCTGGGGTCATGTAGTTACTGAGTCTTTAAGGCTTAATTTGAATACAATTATTCTGACTCTAGATCCTAGTCTCTACTCTACCAAGGTGCCATTATTTGGATAGCTATAAAACTTACTAAGGAAAGCCCTGGATTAAGGATAAGAAGATTGGTAATGGACAGTTTTTTGTTTGTTTGTTTTATTTTTTGGTCTTACAATGGGTCTTCCAGGATGTCTAAGCTTTAGATTTTTGTACTCTGAAGATTGTCTAGTTCAAGCCCATCTTGGTTTTTCATTTTGTTTTTACTCATCTTCAAACTAGGATCTTATTTCCTTATTCTCAGGCAGATATTTTATGGTCATACCTATCTGAGTGTCATGTGACAGTTCAAGACACTAGGGATGATGGCAGAGGTTGTCCTAATGAGAAAGGATATAAACTAAATGACAAATTAGTTTATGAAGATTGGCAATGAAGAGATTTGGGAAAGGCTTGTATAATCAAATGTAATGAATGTCAAAATGAGAGAATTTATTGGATGAAAATGGCAGAGCAAAGATCTGGAAATGGTAGCAGGAAGCAAGGAGGATGCCATTTTGCTCTTTGACTTGGAGAAATGGTTAGCATGGAAGAAAGTCCCAATGGATCTGGTGTTCTCAGGGGAGAGTCAGGTATTTCTCAATGCAAGGAGGTAGGAGTGAATGAGGAAGAGATTGATATTGGAGAAGAATTAATAATAGAACAGGGATCCAAAGAGTATGTGATCAATAATAGACAGAGAATGAAAACTACTTGCTAGGGGGACAGAGTGGTCTTGAAATTCAAAAGAGTAAGCACATGTAGAGACATATCATAGCAAGAAAAAGACCTCTGTTGAGATGATAGTCAAGATGCAGAGTTCTATGTAGTATCTTTCATGATCAGTTTAAGTTTCAAAAACATATGTTGAATATTGAAAAATACTCAAAAAAAGACTGGGATAAAGAGCATGAAAAGCACTTTCAAATAAACTTTTAAGACAAACAATTGGAGAAGCAGTAACAGAGATGTCACTTTTGGAGAAGTGACTCCAAAAAATAGTGAAGTTATCTTATTGGTGTGTGTGTGTGTGTGTGTGTGTGTGTGTGTGTGTGTATAAATACAAGCTAACCTAGGGTGTGGAGTTGTATCTCAACTAGTAGTTCCCTATTCCTTTCTAATTCTGTGCAAGATTCAGTTATTTTTATATTTCTGAAGAGCATTTACTGATATTAATATTACCCAAACTGCAGCTTCCTAGTTCAAAGCTCCAATCACTTCGCTGTAGTTATAATTTTATATAGATAACAGACAAGAGGTTTGGTATTAAGAAGGAGGTACAAACTAGCCATAGATAAAGAACTGAGTGGGGAAACAATCAATAGAGAAACATGGGGAATTAATCAACCTGACAGTTCCAATTAGAATGTTGGTATGATGGCATCTCTGCAGAAAGAAATTTTTCTTGGTTTGTTAATGCCTTAGTTCAAATGACCAAAGCCCTGTGGGTGAGAAGGAGTGATATTGGTATCTCCAGGTTTCTTCCTTGAACCTTCTATCTTGGAAATCTTATTTTCTTCTCATGACCATCTTGGTGCTTTAGTGATTTTCCCCTGCCTCAAGTTCTCATGTCCTTGTGTTCCTTTCCTAGAATCTTTTAGAAGTTTTTCTATAAAACATATTATTAATGACTTTTTCTTTTATATTAGTCATTTTCTCCACTGTCCATATATTGCTTGCCAAAAAAACAATATTCCATTTTTTTTATCATCCCCCCTCTTCTCTGCTTTGAGGAAATATTTTTCAACATCTGTTTTTTAATCCTTAATGGTTTTTTCCTATTATTTAGAGTTTAGTGATATTTTAATTTATATTACTGTAGTCATTGAACTTTCGATTCACTTATTTTGACCTATATTGGTTTATATAAATCTTCTGATATGTTTTTGCATTCCTCACATTTGATCCTGAACTCCTTTTGTATTATTCTTCCTCCAGATTCATATAATACTGTATATCTTCATTATGATTCAATTAGAATCTAGTTTGGACTATATTTGTACAATATTGTATGTTTTTGTACACATACTCTCCATGCTAAATAAAGACCATATTGTATTTATCTTTGCATCTACTCACGAACCTAGAATTTTGCTTAGCCCACAGACTAATTGTTGTTAACAAATTGTTGTTTAATGAGTGAATCCTTCTTTACCCTCTATTTCATTTCCTAGTGCTTTATCTTTTCTTTCTCTTTTTTCCTTTATTGTCTTTTCTTTTGGATGCTGCATTCTTACTCTTACCTGCCACATTGTGCACTAGAAATTTTTCCAAAATTAATTATTATTATCTCTGATTTTAAAGGCCAAATTGGGGGAGCTGCAGACATTTCTAGTAAGGAGTGAAGTACTGTATTGGGCTTTTTGTCTCATTTGTCCTTTTCACGGTCATATAACACACTTGCCAGTGTTTTGATCTAATTTCTATTTCCATAGCACCTAGAAGCAGACTATTAGAGAAATGAATAGACTTATCCTTCATTTTTATTCTTGTATTAAAGGAATATTTCAGTCATAGCAACTGCACTTGGTTTGTAAGGTCTGTTTTGGGCAGATCAAGGGTATTAACCTGCCATGACAACAGATTATTTCTAGCCCCAAAGGTATATGATGCAGCCTTTATTCAAAGGAATATTTAATTGAATTGATGTGTCTTTATGAAGAAAATAAAACATTTCTATAGTAATGCAAATAGATGAGTGTTATTGACTTAAAGCAAGTGATTTGAGGAGATATTGTATAATAGATTGAAAATTAGATTTGTTATCTTCCGCTTTTGTTTCCAATATAACTCTTAAGTAAATCATTTATATTATCTGCACCTAATTCCTTCATTTGAAAAATTAGGAGATCAAACTATTTCATTCTATGATTCCTTGTAGTGCTACCCCTTTTTAATGCTGTTGTACTAAGGAATATTTTAACTGCCATTTTGAAGCACAGTGACTGTAAAAAGTTGCTCTTGTCTGAATACTTTGTGATCCCTAAAATCAACTCAGATAGATTGGTATTATGCCTTAAAATGTCAGTTTTGCTTGTTAGAAAATAAATGGGAATTAATAAAAGTGTAAGGATAATAAGAGAATAAAGTTCTAAATGATACATAGGATGATTTGCTATTTTCCCAAAATGAACAAAAATAGAAGTCAGTTATGTATGTATTATGTTATTGGAAGGAGGGAGCAATATTATGGACAGATTGGTAAACCAAATAATTCTCCTCAATTACTCGTCTATGAATGTCCTACTTGAAATTCAGGTCATTACAACTTCTCAAGTTGAATTTATTGCTTTCAAATGCTACTTGGGTAGAGTAATACAGTAAATCCTATAATGATATCAGCTATTAATGCCTTAGCACTGAACCATTTATCAGATTATCTTAGAACAGAGAGAAGTGCCTTAAAGAATGGAACACAGGATTACAGAATCTTTATTTAGAGCTGGAAAGGACCATAGAAATCATTAAGTGCTATGTTTTAATGGGGAAACAGGATTGGAAAAATTTGCCATATGAAGAATAGGACAGGTGAGGGTTTTGGAGAGACTGGAAAATAAAATGTTGGTGAGAATCATTTTGTTTTTGTCCTTTCTTCTGCTCCCTAGAAGCTTGTTTTGCTTGTTTGAGGGTTTAGTATTGTTTTCTACTTTAACTACAATGCAAAGGGTAAATTGAGTTTTAGGAGTTAATCCTTGTTTTACCTGTCAATCACAGAAATTTAGACCTTTTTGAAACAACCTCTGAAAGGTACTTCTAAAGCCTTTAGGTTGAGGGATGACAACTTAAGACCCCAGGTAGACCTCTCTTTCATGAAGTGCTCCTAGAATCCTCACAGGATTCAGATTCTCTCATTTCAGACATACTGGTCATGGACCAGGGGAACCTAATTTAATCTTTCTAGTTCCCCAAGAATTATAAATCCTAACTTTTCTATCATACTTTTTTCCCTAGAAATTCTTTATCTGAATTGTTCCCTATTATCTATATTTTTTGGTTGGTCTATCTCAAGCAAAATTTTCTTAGGCTAGACTTAGTGATTGGGGCAATTAAGTGATGCAGGGATAGAATATAAAGCCTGGAATAAGAAATATTCCTCTCCCTAAGTTTAAATCTGGCCTCAGATGCTTATTTACTGTGTGACCTATGGCAAGTCAATTAACTGAATTTGCCTTGGTTTACTCATCTGTAAAATGAGCTGGAGGAGGAAACCACTCCAGTATCTTTGCAAAGAAAACCCAAATGGGGTGACAAAGTGTTGAACATAAACAACAAGACTTTAGTGTTAAGTATTGTATTGCTGCCTTCATTTCCCTAGCCTGACATTGGCCATATGACTCAAGTAATGTAGTTAAGTTCTCCATTCCATATACTATATATATACTATCTGTATACTTATATACACATATATAATATATCTATACACACACACACACACACACACACACATATATACATATGCTATGTATGGGTACTATCTATATACTCATATATACACTATATGCAATATCTATGTATACTATTTATATACTCATATGTACAATGTGTATACTATATATATTTGTATATACTATATACATATGTAATATGTATACTATATATATATATATACTCATATACACTCTATGTACTTATACATATGCTATATATTATGTATATACTTATATCTACTACACAAATACACATATATTACACATATATACTATATATACACACATATATGTAAACATACTATACATCTATATTATATCTATATTCTATATGTATGTTTATGTATGTTATATATGTGTTTATATATGTATATATACTATATATGTGTATATATATACTATATATGTACTTATATATACTGCATACATTCTTATAGGTATGCTATGTGTATACTTATATATAGTATATATATTTACTATATAGATGTACTTATATGTATACTACATATGTTCTTATATATACTATATGTATACTTCTATATAGTATATATGTATTTATATTTACTATATAACAAATATGTATAGCAAATATAAATATGTACTTTATGTTATATAACATGTAGTTATATTTACTATACATATGCACTCACATATATCATATATTTACTCTATATACTTATATAATATATGTGATTTATATTTTTATATGTATTATATATGTACATATGCATATATATGTATGCATATACATCCCCCACACAGACACACAAATATTCAGTAGCCTTACTACTTACAATAAGCTTATATTAAGAAAAAAGGGAAAATCAAATATCAATCTAAAACATTTTCTTTCAACATACTATGCATTAGTTAAGCATCTCTCTTTTTCCCAAGCCCATCCATCACTATTGATCCTAACTTGTTTAGGGCAGGCTTCCTGAGATGAAGCAGGCTGTTAAAGATTTTACACCAGTGATGCAGCTCATTGAACTTCTTTGGCGGTTGGGGGGGATGTTTTTGTGTCATTTTTTAAAACTTAATTTCATTCATTAAAATAAATCATTCACTTAATTTTTTGGTATACCTGCTGATTCATGACTTGAAACAAAATGGGGGGGGTATTCAGCAAAAGTAGCCAAAACCTCCACTGAATTTGTCAGTCTCAGCAAAGTTCCAAACCCCTAGTTCTCCACATCTTCAAAGAAAAGACATGCATATTCTCATCTCCTCTTTGGGGATGAGCTTGGTCATTCTAATTAGAGATTATTCAGTTTTTTTTGTCATGTCCTCTTATTGGGCTATAATTTTTGTATATGTCACTTTTTTTTTTTTTGTTCTGCTTATTTTACTTGCTCTATTTTACTTGCTTCTCTCATGCTTCTCTGAATTCTTCATATCCAGTGTTTCTGAAGAGACCTAAGATTCTATTACATTTACTTAACATTAATATTCCTCACATAATGGGGTATAGACTTTGCTTCCAGTTCTTTGTTACTGCAAAAAATAATGTTATGACAATCTTGGTGTATGAAGGATCTTTATTTCTGTCTTTGACTTCCATAATTAAAAGAAAATTAAAAAAAAATCTTTGATTTGCTTAAGGACTACTATATACACATAGTTTTTGAACATACTGTAGTAGACTATGAAAAATTACCCCCAGGACATTGGAGAAACTATAACTACCCTCCTCTTGCTCTTTCTCCCTAGGAATTTTTCCTTATTCAAAAAAAGGACTGATAGTATAACTTGTGAAGAATTACCAACAGCACCTCAGGATTTAGCTGCTACACTATTCTTAGTGTCTCAGGGATGTTTCTACTTATAGTCACCCAATAAATATGTGTTAAAAATGAATGAAGGAATACCAATTAAATTAGATGTGTTCTGATGAGAGGAAGGGGGAGGATAAAGAAGAGGAATATTATGAAGGAGAGAAAAGAAAGGGGAAAAAAAAGGAAAAATGAAAAGAAAGATCTTGCAAAGGTGAAACTGACAGGCCTTGACAAACAAATTGAACATATGTATGTGGTCTCTATGTGAGAAGTGAGTGAGGAGTCCAGGATGAGTCGGAGGCTGCAAGTCAGAAGGACTGATAAGATGGAGTTGCTCTCCACATAATAGGGCAGGTGGGAAGATGGCTTAGGAGGAAGATAGTGAGTTTGTTTTTGAAATGTTGACTTTAAAATGTGTGTCAGACATCTAATCTGATATGTCTGAAAGGCAATTGGAAATGTAAGATTAGAGGTCAATAGCGAGTCTGGGACAGAATAAGTAGATCTAAACTTTAGGAAAAATTTTCATTATGTGCTTATACAAAATTCAGATTCTCCTACTCTGATTTATTGATGAGAGGACTTTTTGGATTACAGTCCTATCGATATCTCAAACTCAAGTGCAAAACAGAGTTTATTACCTTTTCTCCCTAAGTCTATCTCCTCTCTGGAAATATCTACCTACCACCAGGTTTATAGACTTGAAGTCATTCTCAGATCTTCACTTTGATTCCACTTCAACTTTCTTCCCTTTACATAGCCAATGAGCTTTCATCTTATATCCATCCCTTTCTTTTCTTTCTGACCTCCTACATGTCTTTCCTGCTTCTCACCCTTCCAGCAATGTGAGTGCTCCTTTACTGCCCCGCCCCCCATATTACTGTAGATTTACTTCATACATATTTATCAGTATATATGTTGTGTCTTCCACTAGAACATAAACTCTTTGAGAATAGGGATTGTTGTAGTTTTGTATCTGTTTAGCCGGGGACTAATTTCTGGCATATATAAGACTCATCATTATTTATTGAAATGAATTGACCTGAATAGGAGGCAGCATAGGATAGCTACACTTTGAAGTTAAAGGCTTGATGTCAAAGACCAGATATACCACTTAATTATCCTGTTGGACTTGGGGCAGATCATTTGACTACTCAGGACTTCAGTTCCTTTAGGTATAAAAAAAGTGGTCAGACTAGTGACCTCTTTGAGATCTTCTAGTTCTAAGTCTATGATATTCTCTGTATAATTTTGCCTTTAAATAAATAAGGATATAGGAAATTACATTGTTCTCATGTTGAAGGGGGATTTCTTTTTTGGCTCTGCTGCTTTTGAGAACAAAGTGATTGGAAATTTCACTTGTTTATTTGCATTTGCATAAATTCTCTGAGTCAAGCTGAAGGGAAAGAAGATATTAGCCCATCCTTGGAGTTGGTAATTTTAAAAGAAAATAAGATTAACACAACTTGCAAAGCTATCTGCAATCAGCAGCATGTCTGGAACAAATAGAATGTTCCTGCTGAATAGTCTTAAATTCTTGTATTTATAAAAGCACTTGCACAATAAAATTTAGTGGACAGGTTTACTTACTAGCTTTTAGTCACTGATATTTATATAGTGGTTTGCTATTTGTAAACCACTTTACAACTAATTTCTAATATTACTTACTATCTTATCTGAATTTCAGCAAAGTTTTTAACCTCCCTGGCCCTCAGTTTCTCCACTTATAAAAATAGGCATTTGGACTATATATAGTCTATGATCATTTCCATGTCTAAATATATGTTCTTACATCACTCAAATCCCTGAAGAAAAAGAGTTTGTGGGAGAGAAAACTGTTCATAACCAGAAGATGGCCTCTGAATGAGCCTGAGTTCAAATCCTGCCTCTGACCCTGAACATGTAGTTTAACATGTCAATGTCCCATATGATTTTCTAACAACTTAAGTTGTAGAAAAGGTGTCCATTTGCATTGGTAGAGGGAATTTCTTCATGAATTGCCTTTACCCATGAAATCACAGGCTGCATCAAATGGAAAAAATACTATTGATTAGAAAATGTTTCCTTTCTCTACTTTTCTCAATTAGATCTAATTGGAAATTTAGGACATGTATTTGAGATGGGTTTTAACAATCATCTAGTCTAGCTTCCAGTGGAGGTGAAGCAATTAAAGTCAAGAGGGATCCCTTTAATGCCACACAGTTGACAAGAAGACTCCATGATTATGAATCTAGTACCCTTTTTGTATCCTTATGCTTGTTTATATCTATCTGGATTATAGTCCAAATTATGTTCCAGTTTGTACATGATGTGTCCTCATTATGATTTTTATAGGTCCAACATTGCTGTGGTTTGACAGCAATGAGACATTCCATAGAGAATGGGTTGTCATGACCAAGGAAGCATCCAGAATTGGACTGAAAAGATTGAACAGAAATTTTTCCAAGTGAACTACGACTCATGACATACCACTACTATTACCACTATTACTATAGACCCAGAGTCAACCGCTGAATGACAGTTCCCTGAACTAATCCTCTAATTAATTCACCACCATGGGCAAAATTGTTCCCAAAACATTGTCAAATAATGTTTTCTTGGATCCCTGGTTCAAGGAACCACAGGCATAATTTGAATTGTGGCATATTTGGATTTGAGAAATTCTTATTTGTTATACAAAGGACTTTTAGTCTCATAGAATCTAACTTCATTGCTGGTGGTTTCATAATCATAGAGAAAGAGTAAAGACACTGAATATAATGCATGAGTGAATTGAGTAGGTAGAGAGATATTAAACAAAATTCCTGGGGAGAGATCACAATCAATCTTTTTCAGCTTGGGCAGGGTTTCATTGACTAACTGGGCAATAATTTGGGCTTGGGATTTATTGTTTAAAATTTGGAAAACAGTGTTCTTCAATTTCAATCAAATTCCAACAAGCAATTAAGCACATATGGGGTGAGACAATTTGACATATTGGATGAAGTACAGTATATGGAATGGGGGAAGGCACAGGTTCAAATACTGCTTCTGATACTGTGTCACAATGGCTAAGTCATTTAAATTCTTTGAAACTCAGTTAACAACCCATGCCTGAGGGAAAAAAAATCTGTACAGAGAAAGCCTATAATATACAAATAGGTCAAGCTCTGTATAGATAGATATGATGAAAACACAGGCCATCAAAGTATTGAATTACTTATATGAAAAACATTATGCTAAGCTGTCGGTAAAATGCAAAGTTCATAGGAGGCACGATCCCTGATTAATGTAGTTTATGTTTAAGTAGGAGATATGACACAGAAATAGCAGGAATGTAAAATATACATATCTCACCTATTACATGAACCTCTCAAGTGGTGATCCTAATAATACTTAGATGCTACATTTGTAATAGTTCTGCATTTGTTCATGTGGAAAAATTAAGGATTGGTGAAAGGAGCTGTGAACCTAAAGGTAGGTAGAAAAAGTTGTGAGGAGCAGACAAAAGAATTAATCAGTAATGGAAAGCTCACAGGCATAGTCATATCTATGACTTGTACATGTGTATATGCATATGTGTACACACATATATGTATATTAAATCTTTTGGGAAATTCTTAGGGTATCAAAACATAACATAAAAAAATCAATGACATATTTTACTCAACTGATCCAATTTTTTTTTACTTGCTCTTATGTTGGTGATAGGCTGTGAAGTATGAAGTAGAGTTTCATTCTCTCATAGTAGGTATATTTTATATTTCTACAATAAACAATATAGATCCTTTCACACAGGGAACTCCTCAGAAAAATTACTCCAAAATCAAAGTACTCTGGACTTGTAAGTATAATATTTTAAAATGCTTCAGATAAAATTCATGGGATCACAAAGAAAACAATTTATGTTGAAATAGCAAAATATTAAGACAGGAAAAAAATACATTAATATATATCAGGTTAAAAGCCCCTGTTCTACTCTCATTGGGGCACCCTCTACCACAAATGAACAAAGCATTAATAAAAAGAGAGGATATGTAATTTTAAAATAATGTATAGACATGTAGGGAGCACATGAAATCAGTATATATATTGTTAAGGTCATTAATGGGTCCCTTGAACTTGTATTTTTTAGTTGCTACTATATTTTCTAAAAACACTGGCCCCAGAGTATATAAGAAGTCCTAACTGTCAAGGACAAAGCATCCATTCCTCCCACAGCTGACATAATTTGTTGTTTGCATCCTAAACTGTTTTCCTGTGTGTCTTTGGAAGTTAAGACAGATGCCAGCCAGTCTCTGTCACCCTGGGAAATTTTTTTGTGTAGCTGGGACCCTGGAAATATGGAGTCCACCCTATTTTCATAGTCTCGCAGTTCCCAAGGAAAAATAATGTGGCTTTTGCCATCATCTTGATCTTTCTGCTCAGAAAAGGCTTTGTCCTTGTCCTATCTTCATTGTATTTTTCCTTCTCCTATGCCACACCCTTTTAGGCTGAGTTTTGTTTCCTCCGTCTTGCTATCATAAACATGCAAACTTTTCTATGAATTGTAAACTCTTTGCGTTCCACATGCATGTTCATTTCTCTTGTAATATATATTTTAGTTTTCACATAAGTTTCATGAAGTTGTGATTGTTGACAATATCAGTTCATGACTCCTTGAGATTCCAATTACTTCAAGTGATAAGCTCCTATCTTTTTGCTCCTTGTCACTTTTTCCCTGCTGAAATAATCTTGATGCTTTAATGATTTTTTTCAGCTCAGATAGTACTTTTTCTTTATCAAAGATAAGTTGAGTTTGTCACATCTCTCCTCACCCTTTTAAAATTTTTCCAAATTTATAGCACTGTGAGTTTCAACTACTTTAATGAGAAAGGCAGGTCTTCAGGCAACTAAACGTCATCTGCATTCTCTCAGAAAGAGAAAAGACTGCTAGCTCCCAGAGTATAAGCTCTAGGAGTTATACTCTTTTGGAATATAAGGCAACTACTTAATTAGACCCTGCACACATTTAATCTATTTTTTAAATTCACTTCCTCCTTCTAGCAGCATAAATATCTCTGTCTCAAATGATTATCTAATAGGTTAGAAAGTCCCTTTTTACTCCAGAAAGTTTCTGATTGTCAACCTAAATTCTCCTTTAAACTATTTTAGGGGCTTCATTCTAACCATCACAAAGAACTGTGTGAATCTGAGTTGCTTGAACTTTCCTTAATTTTCAAATTCTGGGTCTTCCCATGATTCTTCAAATATACTGGTTCTTCTCATGAAAATGATTAAGTAAAGATCACATCACAAAGTCTGCCTTCTAGATTATTGCTTCTTACTTCCCTACCTTAAATCCTTCTTTCTTCTTACCTCTCCCCTTTCTTTTATTTCTTCATTCATTCATTCATTACTTCCTTCCTTCCTTTCTTTTTTCCTTCCTTGCTTCTTCAGAGTGATTCTTCAGCTCTTCTGAGATTGTGTATTTCATGACTTGAAGCCTTATGACATCAACAGATAATATATATTTAATATGTGTTGGGTAATTTTTGTTGTTGAGCTTTCCAATTAGGTTAAGGAAATGTGTTGATGTTCAGTTGCTTTTTCACATGGAGTTAGAACATTTGCATATTTGAAGCCCATGACAGCTTTTATTGTCTGTTCTTGAAGAGGATTATTAGGGAGGTGATGCCTTGATGTGGAAGTGAATTTCTCCTGCAGTGCTATCTGGGTCCAGTGGTAAGAAATATATCAGAACAATTGGAGATAGCCTTGGATGCAGTGGGAGACCATGGCCCTTTTAATCTAAGATGTTTAGCAGGTCTCAGTATGACTGAGACAAAGCCCATTTAGTGGTTTAGGCTAGGTAAGGACTGAGGCTAAGAATGTTCACTTTTAGTGAAAAAAAAGTCAAAAAAAAAAATCAGTCTGGGAAGAGAAGACCCTCAGTAATTCTGACCAAACAGAAACAATTACTATTTCTTTTTTTTTTTTAGTCAATCAAGTCCCAAAACAATGATCATTTGGGACTTGGCCTGGGACCTATAGTAGGTCAATCAATGAGATCTGGTTCTAGCTCCAGAGGAAAGGAAAAGTAAAGAGGTAAGGCTAATGTTTTATGCAGGTAAATATCACTGTTTCTTAGGAGTTACAGGTTTGTGTGAATATTTATAAATATTAGTAAAACTAGAAAAGTTTCCATATCTCATATTCCTTATCCTTTGACAAAACAGTTAAATATAAACCACCTTTGACTACATAGGCCAAGAAGAAAAATCATCTTTCTTTATCATGCATTCCTATGAACAAACACCTTATCAAAAGACAAAAAAAGAGTTGTGTTTCTGTCAACACTTTAAACTAAAGACCTTGTGGCAGTCAGGGGAACCAAGTGAAACCAAATTTAATGTTCCCATTAAAATGTTAGAAATTTTTATTCATGTAAGAAAAAATGCCTTAGCTGAAAGATGTAGTTAGAGGCAAGAAACAACAACATGGAGAAAACTTTGAATTTAAAGCAGGTTTAAAAAGAACTGGTTTCCACAGGCAAGTTTGGCAGCATCTTAGAACCCCTGAGAGCTCAATTTAAAATTTGTAAAAGTAAACTGAGTTGCAAATTACTGAAGGCAGCCAGAGAGAAAAAATTATCTTGGGTGAGAAGGGCAAAGTATGGAATAATTTTTGTGCCCTAGTATGATTTAAAAATCTGTTCCTTGGCATAGAAAAGAATTTCTTGAGCCTATGACCTATCTTTCATTAGTGGTGGTGATGATGATGATGATGATGATGATGATGATGATGATGAAAGTGAAGGACTAATAAGATAACATAAAGCAGAATAAGGAAACTTGCAATAGCTCAGACAGGAAGTCTATGAGGAAGCAGAAAACAGTGCAAATGTGTGGTGGGTAGAAATTATAAAGAGGCTGGTAAAGATGAAAGCAGAGCTTCAAGAATAGCAGGAATGGCAGCAATGGCTCTAATACCAAGAAAACCCTAGACTTTTCCTCTCTGGATTTGACTAACGATATTGTGATTTATTAGCTAGTCAGGCAAATAGGAGCATTTAAGAAAATGGTGAGAGCTTCAAGGAGAAAAATAGTTAAAAAAAAAACAAAAACGCTTGCAAGAAGCAAGGGATATTTGAAAGAAGGAACAAAAAAGGCAGAAAGTAAAGAAGGCACACATTGCCACTGATGAAGTCCTGAATAGTTGGTGTGGTTGGTAGAGAAAAATTGAAACACTGATAAAATTATTCCCTGGGGCAGGCAAGAAGAAGGCTCTGATAATGGAGATCAGTTAATTCTGTGGAGATAATCCAGTCAGAAATCCAAGTTATCTCAGGTGCTTAAGGCTAAATTTTTCCCTATCAATGTGCTTATGGCCCATGGTTTGGACATTGCAATTCTTTGGGTCAGGTCACCACTGGTACTCTGGATCATGGTGTCTTTTTTCTCACCTTTCCCCCATTCCATGTGGTAGCTCCTGATCCCACCCTGACTTATAGTGTCTCTCCTTTCAGATCCTACTTCTCTTTTAGGGTGCTAAGTCCCTTTAAGGATTTAGCCTGCCAGCTAAAAGTATGGTCCCAATCTCATGGGGTGTTTCTTTTCTCCTGAGTAATTGTGAGTTTTACTTTTCCATCATTAATTATTAAAACCCCTTTTTATGTTCTCCCAGCTCCATTTCATATTTTTTTTTTATTTTGAAAAAATTTCTTTACAACATTATTCCTTGCACTCATTTCTGTTCCGTCTATTTGCTGATGTCTATTTCATCTCTTCATTTTGTATGCAACCCCTTTTTTCTAAACAAACTTACTTTTTGCCAGAGAACATGGCCATTGTGAATTCTTCTTATGACGAAACTCCAACATTTTTGTGCCTGCCATCATTTGGTGCCTACATCAGCCACATTATCAACTTTTCTAGATTCTTTATTGTAAATATTATAGCACAGAATCAGCACAGAAGGAAGAGAGAAGACAATGGAACCCATGCAAATTCTGAGGGAAGGCAGTCAGTGTGAGGTTTCCTTTAAGGAAAAACTGCCTTGAAGATTCTATTTCACAGTAGATATAAACAATTACTATTAGTACATGACCATACAAATAGAGAGAAGCTCATTATTAATTCATTTGAAATCTGTTCCTTGGGTTTAATTTATTTAATTATTCATTCTGTCATTGATTAGGTACTTATTATAGCTAACCTATGGAATATCCCTACAAGTGTCAATGATTCAGCTAACATCTAAACACTGTTATGGTGACTTAATTATTGGAATGGGGAAGGACAATCTCCTCAGGGAAGTAGCAAGGTTCAATTCAGTAGCCAAACAAGAGTAATTCATGAGACCAGGCTAGGCTGCTACTGACCTTTAGTCCTCGTACTACTTAAATCAGTGGAATCCGAAAATTCTTCATGATGTGCCTCCAAATGGTTTGGAGATGTCTTGAAAGAATTCAAAGAAATTCTCTTTCAGTCACAAAATTTTAGTAACAGAAAAGTGGTCTAGACTTAGAGGAAGATCCAATTGAAGCCCAGAAAAATAGCTTTTAAGGGGGATTTTTGGAGCACAGCCAAAATAGCCGACAGTTTGTCTGGGGAGTGAATGAGGATGTGGTTCTATGTCTACTTTCAGGAATGAGGTATGTAGTAAGATCAAAGGAATAGTCAAGAGATGTGGAACTCAGGTACATGAAAATAGCCTGTTGAGACCCTAGGGTGTTGTTTTGAGTTGTCACAAGGCCCAAGTTAGCTCACAAAAGAGTTCTGAGGTAGGGGCTCCTTAGTGGGGATCTCTGGGGGTCTATTAATCGCAGTAAGAGATTTAATCTGGAGAGTCAATATACAATTGTACAGAAACAGGAAATTTTAGAGTTCTGATGGCCTCCAAAACCTTTTTCTGTTTTCTGCCTTCTGCACAGTAGACAAGGGTCAAAGTGTGTAATAGAACAGGATCACCAAATCTTCTACTAACTCAATCTACTTAGCAAGGACCTGGGGAAGGCATGTCTTAGGTTAAACATCGAGAAAAATACATAGGCAATAAAAAATGTGATACCTCCCATTATAAAGTTTACCATATAATAATGGTAATGGAGAAGATAGAGCTAATACAATTCAGATATATCTATGTATCTATCTACCTATATCTATATACTATAACCACAGTGCAGAACAAAGAAATTAAAAAAAAAAATGGTTCATGCCCTTAAAGATAGGGTGATGAATATAGGCAAGAAATGCACCTAAATAAATATAATACATATTATTATACAAGTGCATAAGAGAAATATAAAGAGAGATTACTGATTAGCTTGGCACAATGGAAGTTAATTTAAAAATCTTTAAAATTTTTCTCTAGAAATATTTAAAAAATATTATTGCTTTAGCCTAAAGCCCTTTCCAGAGTTTTCCCTTCAGGAAACAAAAACTAAGGCTTTCCATTGAAATGAAATTAAGTGTGTTACCAAACTTAACTCTTGAATAGATGGAATAAATGCTTTCCCACTCCCTGAAGTAGTTGTCATGACCTACCTGAATATTTTCTCTTTTGAAATATCATGTTAAACTATTGATCACAGAAAGGAACACTTAATGGGAAGTAGTCCAGGAAAGAATTGAGTGGTATAACTATTCTAGATGTTAACTAAAAACTGTATTTTGACATGTGATCTTTTTTTTTTGTTGTTGTTCAATATTCCTATAAATGTTACCTTAAATTGTCTTCAGGCAAGGAATTATGTCTGAAAGTAATGGAGACTGTGCCAGTTGGGATATTTTTCTCTAAGATAGAAATTGTTGTTTAATCACTTAGTTGTGTCCAACTCTTTCTGACTCTAAAGATCACGACATGCCAGTACCAGCCATGAGGTTTTCTTGGCAAAAATACTGGAGTGGGCTGGAATTTACTTCTTCAGTGGATTAAGGCAAACAGAGGTGACTTGTCTTGAGTCACATAACTTGTAAGTGTCTGTGGCTGAATTTAAAATGAGTGGTATATAGGTTCATCCATTTATCTATCTATATCTATATCTATCTATCTATCTAGCCATATCTCGCTCTATATATATATATCTATGTATCTATACATATATACACATATCACATACATGTACATATGTATAGATACAGACATATTATACATATGTGTGCACATGTGTGTGTATGTATGTATGTATGTGTGTGTATGTATAGGTATGAATTGTTTCTGACAGACAAGCCTAAATTGCAGAATGCAGTATTAGTTTGAATATTTTTTTGAAAAGGGATAGAGGGAAGCAGTGGTATGTTGGTTAAGTTTTAACAACTGACCTTCCAAAATAAATATACACATAATTTTAAAATTTAATTTGCATTATTAATATTTTGTTTATCATTTTCTTAAGTCTAGACAATGGCAAATTAGTAAATCAATCTATGATTTGTCACATTTTAGGATTTCTGAGGTATAAATACTCACATTGAAAATTTAATAATTAGATTTCAGAGCCTTTAACCTTGGAGAGAAGCATATTAAAAAAGTTATTATATTAATTGAGTTTTAAGAGATTGGTAGTAACATCCTGTACCAAGATAAGATCAAAAAGGGTTCAGTATTTAGACATGAAGAATGATATTAAAAGCAAATTAGAAGAACAAAGGTTAGTTTACCTCTCAGATCTGTGGAGAAGGAAGGGATTTGTGGCCAAAGAAGAATAGAAGTACATTATTGAATGCAAAATGGATAATTTTGATTATATTTAGTTTTTATACAAACAAAACCAACGTGGACAAGATTAGAAGGGAAGCAATAAACTGGGAAAAATTTTTACATTCAAAGGTTCTCATAAAGGCCTGATTTCTAAAATATATAGAGAACTGACTCAAATTTATGAGACTTCAAGCCATTCTCCAATTGACAAATGGTCAAAGGATATGAACAGACAATTTTCAGATGAAGAAATTAAAATTAGTCCTATGAAAAGGTGCTCTAAATCACTATTGATCAGAGAAATGCAAATTAAGACAACTCTGAGATATCACTACACACTTCTCAGATTGGCTAGGACATCAGAAAAAGATGATGAATGTTGGACAGCATGTGGGAAAACTGACACTAATACATTGTTGGTGGAATTGTGAATTGATTAAACCATTCTGAAGAGTAATTTGGAACTATATCCAAAGGGCTATCAGACTGTGCAAATCCTTTGATCCAGCAGCGTTTCTATTTGGCTTATATCCCAAAGAGATCTTAAAGGAGGAAATGGGACCCACATGCGAGAAAAACGTTTGTTGCAGGTCTTTTTGTAGTGACAAGAAACTGGAAACTGAATGGATGCCCATCGGTTGGAGAATGGCTGAATAAGTTATGGTATATCAATGTTATGCAATATTATTGTTCTATAAAAAATGACCAGCAGGATGATTTCAGAGAGGCCTGGAGTGACTTACATGAACTGATGCTAAGTGAAATGAGCAGAACCAGGAGATCATGATACACTGCAATAACAAGATTATACAATGATCAATTCTCATGGATGTGACTCTTTTTCATAATGAGATGATTAAGGCGGCTTCCAATGATCTTGTAATGAAGAGAGCCATCTGCACACAGAGAGAGGACTGTGGAAATTGACTGTGGTTCATATCATAGCATTTTCACTCTTTTTGTTGTTTGCTTGAATTTTGTTTTCTTTCTCAATTTTTGCCTCGTGATTTGATTTTTCTTATGCACCATGATATTTGTGGAAATATGTATAGAAAAATTGCATATGTTTAACACAGATTACTTGTCATCTAGGAGAGGGGAAAGGAGAAAAGGGAGAAAAATTTGGAACACAATGTTTTGTAAGGGTGAATGTTAAAAAATTATCAATGAATATATTTTGAAAATAAAAAAAAAACTATTAAAAAAGAAGCTTAATGTAAAAAAAATTAAAAATGAAAACAAAAACAAAAAAGCTATTGTTAGAATGCTATAGAAATTAGTCACCAGTTAGATCAATGTTATTCAGAAGTATGAAAGGTTTACCATGGCTATAGGAAACAAATACATATTATAATATATATTCTTAGAGAATATTTGAATGTGTTATCTTATCTGGAAAAATTAATTCAGATGTAAAGAATGAGCACTGTTTTTTTATTAAAATGAGATTACATATGATATCAGAGGGGAAGAAGAAAGGAAATATATGAACACTACATCACAGAATGACACAATTGAAATGGACAATTTGATGAAATATCAACAGAGAATTTTTAAATGAGAGAAATATTGAACAGGTGTTTCAGGGACTCCAAAAGGCACCAAAGGAAGGGCAAAAAATACATTAACACCAAGTTTCAATGCAGACATTCTAGAATAAACAGCAAGAAGCACGATGAGAAAGCTATTAAAGGGGTGAAGTATTCTGGAATTCTGTGGCCTTCCTTTTTTTTTTTTTTTTTTTGCTGAGGCAATTGGGATTAAGTGACTTGCCTAGGCTCACACAGCTAGGAAGTGTTAAGTGTCTGAAGCCAGAATTAAACTCAGGTCCTCCTGACTTCAGGGTTGGCACTCTATCTGCTGCACCATCTAACTGCCCTTACATTTGGTTCATTAAGTTTTTTTCCCCCCGGGGGACTATTGAGGTCACACAGCTAGTAAATATCTTAGGCTGAATTTTAACTTGAGCCTTTTGACTTCAGGGTCAGTTATTTATTCACTGTGTCACTGAGGATGTCCCATTCTATAAGGTTTTGAAGATTATGGTTACTTGAGCAAATATTTGGTAGAAAACTGAAATATGTGAAATGCATTGCTAATCTTACAGTGTTGTGTAAATATTAATGATGATGAAGTTGATGATTATAGAGTGATGATGATATAGCTATGACTTTATTATGGTAATGTGGGAAAAATCTGAAAAGAATAATGTTAAGTCTAGAAACAGCAAACAACAATAATTTTTAAAAGACAAAGGGAAGATATGGAAATTTCAAGTCACTGAAATGATTATTGCAAGAAACTTGCTTAGCATGGTAAAGAGAACAGAAAAAATAGTTTAATGATATAAAAGGATGGCAAATAGCTTCAATATCTGGCTAATTTAAGATAAATTAGGATTACAAAAGACAAAATTAAGATGCAATTTAAAATCTGCCAAAATCAACCTTCTTTCCTATCTTTCCAATATTATTTTACTTTAATCTTTTTTACTCAGTATACATTCCAGTCTTATTGGAGTACTAACCTCCAAATTCAGTCTTTTGACTCAATGCATTCATTTAGTCCATGCTCCATATCTGCAATCACCCACATTGCCTCTTCTTTCAGAATTCTCAATTTTTTTCAAGTTGAGATGCCAATTCTTCCATTGATAAAATATCCTTCCAGAGAATATGATAATCTACCTGTAGCTCTTTTTAATTGTTAAACTTTTTACCATAGTGGCTGGCAAATGCTTTGCAAATAGTCAATCAATAAATAATTGATTAATTCAATGCCAATGGAAGAATATGGAAAAGATATTTGGTACACTTAGATTAAAAAAACTATTATTGATTACAAAAATCATAATTTTATTTAAAAAAATCATAGAAATATAACTCTTAGGTCAGAAGTCTTTACCCAGTGGTAAAATCTTGGGTATAAATTGAAGGGTTTTTCACGTTTTATTGTCTGAGGATATGAAAAATAAAGTAGAAGATATCACCGAATTTTTTGCAAAAATTAGCTGAAAACCTCCAATAGAGGAAACTTTTGAAAACATAATGGAGTAAATTGTCATGAAAACCCTGACTCTTCAATTTTCTCCACATATTTAGCCAAACATATCTTGAAAAGTAAAATGAAAAATAATTAATAAATGAATCAATAACTACACAAATTAATAAGCAAGCAAACCAAACAATCAACCAACAAATAAATAAGGAATAAGAGAAAGCATGAATGAAAACCTCAAGAAATATTACTTCTCTGTTGAGTCTTATTTCAGTATGGTGTTAGGAATTGGCATTGTAGAATTTTAGGGTTTTCTCATCATAGTGATGCTATAGCTCAAATGGCAAATTTAAATTATGGTATAGTTTCTATCTTCATATGACCTTTCACAAAATTTTAATCAAAGATAAAAAATAAGCCTATTTCATTGAATCCTCAAATGGTATTCTGTCATCAACCCTTAGTTGGACCAGAGTGAATTCTAAATCTATTTTCTTTTCTCTAACACTTGGGTTACAATATTTGCTGCTTGTTACCACTTTTCAAAGGTCTAGAAGTTTAATAAGATTCACAATGTCAATACGTGGAAATTAGGTATGAGTTATGAAAATTACTGCTTCCTCAAATATAGTAGGTGGAATCATGCATTCATCAACATTCATATCAATATTGATATTGAAGGAAGAGGGAAAAAAATGGTTTCTACCACTCAAAGATAGGAAGTACTAACCAAGATGTTTCAGTAAATGAAGATATTACAAATCAGTTTGGTCAGATTCTATCATGATCAATCACAAAAAAAGGTAAAGCTCTTGTTGTATGTGTTTGATGTACCCATTCGTGTGTGTGTGTGTGTGTGTGTGTGCAGCATAAGTGAAATGGCATATACAGATGAAAAGTGGATAATGATTTTTAGGCTGAGCCTTGTTATAATGTGTGAAAATGATACCTCTAAACAGTATGAATGTTTAAAATATAACAAAGGAACAGCAAAGAGGTTAGGAAAAAACAAATCAAATCAAATGAGAGAAAAAGAACAACAGTGGAGTTGTAAAAATAATGGATGGGCTAGTGACAATTTTTGGAGGAGTAGAGGGCAGAAGCAGGAACTGAGAAATGAATAAACAAGTAGGAATAAAATGAATAGGTGGGCTGCTAGAAATTATCATTGAAGGGCAGACTAAGACAGGTAAAGCAATTTAACTCTCATCAAGATGATCATGTAAAATCTGCTTTAGTTCTGTGGATGAAATGTGTAAACTTTCCCAAATTTATGATTTTTATTAGTCACCTTCTACTTTCTTCATGTGTGCAGTAGAAAACAAGACTAGGAAAAAAGGGGGAGAAAAAGGTTGTGGAACTACTTAATAAATAATTTTTATTTGAGAAGAGGAACAAGAATTGCTTCTTTTACTAGTATTTTGTCCAGCTCTTAATGCAATATGCCAAAGCTAAAATATATCATTTATTCATTCATGAATATTTATTCACTCAACTTATATTTGAATACCTCATGTGTATTATATGGTATTAGAAGATATTAAGAGAAATAAAATAAGTCATTGCTCTTAGGAAGCTAACAATTTAGTTGAGAAAACAGATCAAATATGTACATGAAAAGTTAAATAAAATATAGGAATTAAGCCATAATGTATAACACTACAAGAAATACCAAAAGGTGATATATATAATTAAGTACCAAATAAGCAGTACATATAATATTAATTTAGGCAACTATGGTGTTATGGAAAGAACATCAAGAGCCAAGATGTCCTGGGTATGAATTTGGATCCTTCCATTTTTTCATTTGTGTTATTCTGGGGAATATACTTACTTCATCACTCTAAATGTCAATTTTCTCATATATGAATGCAGAAGTTGGTCTAGGTACTTTTTAAGATTGTGCAACTTAAAATCCTATGAGTATATGGTCCTATGAGAAGTAGTTTAAGCTTCTGGGTAGCATGTATCTTCCCTGTCTTCCTACTATATAGCCTCTTACTAATAAGTGAGAGAAATGCTTTGATCAAGATTTATCAGATATAGGGGCAATTAGGTGATAAAGTAGATAGAATACTGGCCATTTGAGTTCAAATCTTGCTCCATACACTTATAAGCTGTGTGACCCTGTTCACCTTTGGGTTGCTTTTGGCCAGTTTCCCTTTACACTGTATTCATAGATGAGCTAAAGAGGCATGGGTTGATAGTAAAGTTAGGGGATTCTAGAGCTAGATGAATGATTTGATTCAACAAATAGTTATTAACAGGTATAGTAGTACAGACAACGCAATCAGCATAAAGGCATTGGAAGGTCATTGTGACTGAGGGCTTCATTTCATTGTTTTGAAATATTAATATGCCTTGCCCAAGTTTGTATCCCTGGATTTGGTTTTCTCTTTCTTTATACAACTGAGATATAACAGTAGAACAATCAGATTTAGGTCCAGAAGGGATTCTTGATCTCAAATGTTATCTAACCCATAATGTAGATGATTAAAATGAAATGAAAGCTAGCTTAATGTCTTCTTTAGTATAAAGATACAAAGTAGCAGAAGCAGGAATCAAATCAAAAGGCTCTGAATCCTAACCTAGTATTCTTTCCACTGTTCCATACTGCCTTCCATTCTCTGTTATGATTGGTCAGGTCATAATGTTTAACTGTGCTATAATTCTTGATTTCTATGGAACATTACTTGGTGCTAGGGACTGATTGGTTTCTTTGGGCTGAATCCTTGTGGTTATCTTAAAATGCCTACATTCATTTCTTCAATGACCTTAACTATAGTGATATGAAATAGTGTCTAGGCAGTTTCTTAATGGTGAAAAATTTGTTTGATACTGCAAATCCCAGAGTATATGAGTCCTGGGAGCTGAGAATGCTTCTGTGGCAAACAGAGCACATTTTTTGGCATATAGTACTAATCAACAGAATGATTTGACCCATTATTAATGAACATTTTGACATATACCTTGACTCAACTTTGATACCAAAAATATATTGCCTCAATATATGTTGATAGATCAGTGTTAATTTGGATGGAGGTCTCTAGTGAAATACACTTTTCTTAGTCCTGTGTTATTCAACATTTATTTCAATTACCTGGGTGATGATCTAGTAGACAGGCTTTTCAAATCTGTTGATGATATGAAAGTGAAAAGGATAGCTTTATACATCAATTGACAGTCAAGATTTTGAAAGGTCTTTATAGACTAGAGTGATATGTATTTAAGAAAAGAAATTTAAATAAGAAAAACTTGAAAATGCTTGAGTGGCTCTGTGGTGTCTTTGGTTGCTATATCCCCTTTTGTGGATTTCATTCCAACCACATAGTGATGCAACTTTTATCTATTAGCTCTGATATATTTTCTTCTTATAAAGGGAAGTTACCTTACATATTGGAAGATGTTCTTTAGGTTTTCTAATATTATATGAGTGCTGGTTCACTACTTGCCTATTCATTTGTCAAATCTTGTCTTTGCTAAATGACTACTGACCTCTTTATCGAATCATACATCTCCTGGATGATAGCTCTTCTGTATTTTTTGACTCACAAATACTCCCTGACCATGTAGTCTTCTTATGTTCACAATATATTTCTCAATTGAACTTTAGGTTACCTACAATTTTATTCTTGTGGTTTTTCTATGATTCAAAGCCTATAGCAACACTACACAGATGTTGGTGTTAAAGAAGATGGATTTTTGTTTCAGGGAACAGCTTAGAATCATAGAAAGTATAACATGATTTTCCAAATAAAAATCAACCTGTTCTTTCTTTCCTTTCCAATTCCAGAATCAGTCCAATGTTCATTTTCAGATATGTCTATTTCTATCTGCAAATAGATATATTAGTTAATGGATTGGATAAAGAGCTGTATATCTTGCTGTACATCAGTCGGAATAATAAACATTCTTTATCTACTTTTCTCTCCTTTATCTATGGGTTGTTAGACTAAATTCTTTAGAGTGTGAATCTCATTTAGGAGGCTCTGTAGCAATCAGAAATTTGTACTATTTGCACTATATCATCTGCAAACAGGAGCATCTGGAGAACATCTATCTCTACAAAGAACTCTTCTGCCATTTGGGCTAGGTATCTTCTAGTACAGAGACAAACATGTTTAGTGCATATACCTTTCTATTTTCTTATCAGCATCAGTGATTATATAACAAAATTACCTCTGTTATTGCTTCTATCAAAAATAAGTATGATCTTAATACATGCACAAGAAAAGCCATGTTAGAAGAAAGCCCTTAAGAATTAATTACACTTTACCAAGTGCTTTAAAATAATGAATAAATGATAGACACAGTGATATTATGTATTCTCTTTATCTTTCAGTCTCTATGAAATTATGAGCTGTTTCTCTGGCATTCCAGCTTTACAGGCCTAATGTTACCACTGATAGTTTAAGGACAAGTACAACTTCAAGGGGCCACATGTGTTACAGAGCAATGGAATTGTGCCCTTCTGGAATTACATGAGGAATGTAATACATAGTTCAGACTAGATTTGAATAGCTCTATCTTTGAAAAAAAGGATCAGTTTGGATAAAGACAAAAGCTGCATTTGAAAACTAGGAGGTTGAGGTGACATTTTGAATTACTGAAAGAGTTTAAAGTTCATGATCTAGCAATTTGGTAAACAGAGTCAAATCTTGGAAAGTCCTGTGTTTGGATAAGCTGATTGGAATTATAGCATTTTCTTATATTCTTTTGCCAGTGATGTAAAGAAAAAGAATCCAGGGAGAGGGAGGGAGAAAAATATGGAATAACAATATGAAACACAAGGAAGGATGAATGTTGAGGATGATCTTTGCATATATTTTGAAAAATAAAAAGCTATTAAAAAAAAAAGAAAAAACAATCCAGCAGTGGTTGTCACAGGCAACAATAGACAAATACATTATGATCGTTTGAACAATGGTGTTAATCAAGCATTGTCAAGTTGTTAAGTGGAACTTTTACAATAAGCCATTTCTTGTCTGGGCAAAGATTGCATGTTACCAAAAAAATCTCAGCAATGATGATCAGTAATGGCTTTATGCCGCATAAAGATGTTTATGAGTTTTGTGCAAAAGTAGAAAATATAGTAATCCCTGTACAAGGGCATTTTGGAATATTTCCAGCATGTGGTCTTGCAGATGATCATTTCTTTTCTGACTTTTCAACTGACTGAGCCTGGAAAAAGAAACACCTGCACCTGATTAAAAAAAAAAATTCTTGAAAAGGATAAAGGAAGCTATCAGGAAAAGTTTGAGAATTTTCAATAAGAACTGGATTTTAAAAAATGAGTCCTTCCAAAAGGGCCACACCAATATTCAAGGAGAGCCAGCAGAAGAAAATTTTAAGAGTGTAATTGATCATGAATTAAGATGATTTTTTTGAAGAGAAAAATTACATCCATCTTGAAATCAAGCAATTCAACCAACAATTAGATAGAATCCTTAATGAGCAAAGGATGTCTTTACCTTGACCAAAAAGCTCTTTAAAGGAGGATTTGAATGCATCTTTCATGGGCCTCTCAAAAAGAACTTGATACTGTGGTGAAAACTCAGCAAAGAAGCCCTAAGATAAGTGAATAAAGTGAAGAATTCCATGGGTGAAACCCTCAGACTGAATGAACTACACTCCGTTATTTTTGCTGAAAAAATCCCAAAAGGTGTTATGAAAAGTCAGACACAACTGAAATGATTGAACAAGAACAATTTCTTGTCTTGTCTTTGTCTTCCTTGGTGCTATTTTCCCTTTCTTAGACATTTTCTAGTCCAAATCTGATTTTTTTTTTTTTTTGGAAAAAAGAAACATTGGCTGACAAATCTGTTTTATTTTATTTTAATTTTCAACCTTTTTACAATTAGAATTTTTTGAGTGCTCTTGGGCTGATCTGGCTTAATTATGTCTCATGGAGCTGTCTATAAACTCCCCTCCCCCTTCTCTTAGCAAATCGTTTTTTTTTTTTTTTTAAATATGTAGTTTTATAGAATAACTTTATTTTATTTTGTTATTATTGTTTTTATTATTCAAGCTATTTTTGTTATTTGGAATGAATGTTATGGTATTTAATATAACACATTCACTTGCTAAGATAAAGATACTAGAAATTCTTAATTTACAGATCAATCTTCCCATTAGATCAGAAATTCTTACCTAGTATGCAAAAAATTTTAAAGATATTTTTGATAACTATTTTAATAGGATTCCTTGTTAAGCCTATGTTTTTTATCTTATACATTTAAAAATGCTTTCTGAAAAGGCATCCATAGACTTCACCAGATTGTCAGTGGGGTCCATGGCACAAAAAAAGGGTAAAAAGCCTTGCATTAACTTCTAATATCTAGTCTTTCTCTGTGCTTCCACATAGGGGACACTCAAATTTTCTAGAAAGATAAATAAATGCTCATTTTGGAGTAACTTACAGAGAAATCATAATCTGTCATTTTTATTAGTGTTGATATGTCATTTTATTATAGCCAAAAGGCTAAAGGAAACTATAGCAATGCTCTCAATTCCACTACTGGATGTAGCTGAAAAATTAGGAAATATGCCAGAAGAACAAATTGATTAAGTGATAATATTAATAATACAACCACAGATAATAATAATAATATATGAGAGGAAACAATGTATGATAAATTCTCCAGAGAGATTTTTGTACATAAGCCAATGAAAAGTAGGTAGGATGATACTATTTTAAATTGGATTCACAACTCTTTAAACAACCATATTTTAAGAATGGAAGTGAATAGTTTTGTGCTATACTGGAAAATTGTCTCTAGCTAAATTTCTCAGAAGCCAATTGATATTTGAATCAACAGTACAGATGAATTCATAAAAGGCATAGGTAAGAAATTTGTAGATAAAAATATAGAAGAAATAGCCAATATAGTAATAGGAAAATCAAAAATTAAAATGATAACAACATATTAGAAAGCTATATCAAATCTAATATTATGAAATTTTAAAAGAAATGTTAATTATAGATGTTAGTCTTATATGTATGTTGCAAAACTAATTTCATCAAGATGTGGGGAAGGACTGTTTTAATAGCAGGTTATTTGAAAATTATCACACACATTGGTTTTTTTTTTTTTTTTAAATTGAGTCATTTTTTTAAATAAAGTTTTTAACATTTTATTGAAAGGCTACATGTCATAATCACTAGACATCTGGTCTTGAAATCACAAAGGTGGGAGTTCTTAGCTTATAGCCTAGTTATAAGTTCTTAGACATGTCTTTTAACTGATTAATTTCGCTCAAATAGCTCTTTAATATCTTAAGTTACATATGACTTGCTGCTTTTTTGATTAAAGGAATTTTGGCAATATTATTTCTCCATATTGATGAAATTATAATTGTAGACTTCTTAAATATATTCACATGAATGGAGGCAATAGATTCAATATATTTTGCATTAGTTGGATCAACATCTTTAATGCTATATTTAGTTCTGGTCATCAGATTAAGAGACACTGACATTATTTGTGTATTTTTATCAAACATAAACTAAAATATATACAAATGTCAGGAAACTACCTTTTATAAACAACAGTTTGGAAAAAACTGGGATATTAGGCAAGATGTCTGGATTCATATATTTTAAAGGTTGCTATGTAAAGATAGATTTAATCATTTATATCTTCATTCCTTCATTCTTTTATGTATATTCTGCATATGTAGAAGATAAATAAAACAAATCTTGTTCTAATATAAGGAAGACATGAAAATATTTAGATGTCTTCAACAATCAATATACTGTGTCATGCAATCATAAGATGAACCAGATGAGGACATGGTATAGAATAACTTTAAAAAAAGTTTTACTGATGCAAGTGTTTTTTCATTACAAATGTTTATAGATTATCACCATTCTAGAAGAGTTTTTTTGTAAAAAGTAAAATGATTAAGTAAAACTAATAACATAGCTCATTTGAATGTACATGCAACATTCCTCATCTGAAGCACCCCTTTCTTTGCTATTAAAAAAAAAAATAGATTGACAGAAATTTATTTTGTCCCATTTTCCACATTATTTTTTCCTTTTTTTCTCAATAACCATTTCCCACATTATTAAAAAGAGAAAAAAACCAGATTCCTAGTAAAGTTTATGTATAGTCAAGCAAAAAAAAAATTCTCATTTTCCCTAGATTTCCATATATAAAAATGTATCTCATTCTGTACTCTAAATCTATTATTACCTTTCTGTTGGTGGGTAGATAGTATGTTGCATTATCAGTATTCTGGAAACATGTATGGTCATTGTTTCAATCAAAGTTCTTATAACTTTCAAAGTTGTTTGCTTTTACAATGTTGTTATTGCATAAACAGTTCTTTTGGACTCAAAAAGATCTGAGTTCAAATCTAGCCTAAGACACATATTAGTTATAAGACTCTAAGCATGTTGCTTAACCTGTGTTTTCTTCAGTTTCCGTATTTGTAAAATGGGGATAATAATAGCACCTATCTTGTAGCTTATGTGAAGATCAAATGAGATCATATTTGTAAAATTCTTAACAAAATAGTGAGGGCATGTTGGACACATTATAAATATTTATTACTTTCTTCCTTCTTGATTCTACCTCTTTCATTCTTCATATTCAGAATTAATCATTTTATAATGTTATATTAAAGCATAAAGTGATTAGAAAAGGTTTCATGGCAAGGAATGTCTAGTGTTGTGCCTTGAAAGATGGGTGGGAATTGGACAGGAGCACACCAGAGGAAGAGATTCCAGATGTTAATTTGGGGTGTAGGACAGCATTATATAAAGTCAATCGGTCAATAAATATTTACTAAATGCTTACTATGTGCCTGTGCTAAGTTTTGGAGATACAAACAGAGGCCCTGTCCTCAAGTAGCTCACAATCTAAGGAGTTGGGAGGAGACAATAGACAAACATGTACAAACAAGGTATATGGAAAATAAATAGATAATGATTAATAGTGTAAGGTACTAGAATTAAGAGGGGTTAGGTAAGACTTCTTACAGAAAATGAGATTTTTAGTTGCAACTTAAAGGAAGCCAGGGAACCCAGTAGGTAAAGATGAGGAGGGAGAGGTTTCTAGGGTAACATAGCCAGAGAAAATGCCCAGAAATGAGTGTTGTTTTTTTTTAAATAGAACCACAAGGAAATCAGTGTCACTAGATCTAATAAGATACAAGGCAAGGAATAATGTATAAGAAGACTGGAAAGGTAGAAGGGAGTTAAGTCATGAAGGGCTTTGGATGCCAAATCGATGATTTTATATTTGATTCTGGAAGTAAAGGGAACCACTGGAATTTAATGTCTAGAGGTGTGATATGGTTGAACCTGTGCTTTAGGAAAATCATTTTGGTGTATTAGGATAGAGTGGAATGGGGGAAGACTGGAGGCAAGCATAAACACCAACAGACTATTAAAATAGTCCAGGCATAAAATGATGAAGCTTGTACCAGAGTGTTGATGGTGTCAGAAGAGAGGAGGATTATCTGAAAGATGTTACAAAGGTGAACTCAATCAGATTTGTCAACAGATTGGACATAGGGGATGAGAGATAATTGAGTAGTTGAAGATGATACCAAATTACAAGCCTAAAGTACGGGGAGGATAATGTTATCCTAGGGGCAGTAGAACCTGGGAAAGATTTAGGGGGACAGATGATGAATTTGGTTAAGTTTTAGAAGTCAACTGGACCTCCAGTTTGAGGTGTTTCAAAGGCATTTAGAGATGCAAGATTAGAGGTCAGCAGAGAGGTTAGGGTAGGATAAATAGACTTAAGAATCACTGGAATAAGAGCAGCAAGATTGTGTAGTGGTTAGAGCACCAGCCCTGAAGTCAGGAGGACCCGAGTTCAGATTTGAACTCAGACACTTAACAGTTCCTAGGCAAATCACTTAGCCCCAATTGCTTCAGAAAAAAAAAAAAAAATCACTGGAATAGAGAAATAATTAAATCAATGGGAGCTGATGGGATCATTAACTGAAGTATTATATAAAAAAAAGAATACCCAGGACAGGGCTCTAAAAGACACCTAGAGTTAGAGGAAATGATCTGTATGAGGAGCTAGCAAAGGGAACAAAGAAGTAGAAGTCAGATAGGTAGAAAGAGAATCAGGAGAGAGGGGTGTCCTAGACAGGTAAATATTTAGGAGGAGAAAGTAGGTAGATGATCAACAGTGTCAAAGGTTTAAGAAAGGTCAAGAAAAATTAAGACCAAGAAAAGGCCACTGGATTTGGCAATTAAGAGATTCTTGGTAACATATATTAGATGATTTATAGGTCTGAAACTATTGCATGTTACAAATCTACAAACTTTAAAGTGCTGGTATTAATAGAACATATAGTTTCTAAAATGCAATTTAGACTATTTTTGCCTCTACCTGACCAAAGCTGTGATTCAACATTGTAGATTTTCCTGTTAGGCAGAGCACAGGTCCAGTCATCCCACAGAGAAAGTTCCTGAATACTTTTTGAGTTCTTTTTTCCTGAAGGCAGGACCTATTAAATAAATCCAGGTATAATTACAAGTCTGATAATTGAATTATGTTGAAAGTGTGATGTTGTTCTCAACTTTTTCTTTCAGAAGAAAGAACTTTGTGAATGTCTCAGAGTTCTGAGAGAAACTGATGCTTACAAAGCTGGCATCAGGCATTTCTGCCCAGACACTTCTTTTTCTAATGCTGAAGTAAATTGCTGTTAAGAATGATAATGCCTTTAAGATAGCAGCTAGGCACCATCAACAAATAAAGGAGAAAATAAAAGAATAAAACAAACCATTCAACAAGCATTTTCTAAGTGCACTATGTTCCAGGCACTGGAGATAAAAAAACAAAAATGAAATAATTCTTATCCTCAAAGAACTTACATTCTGTGGGGAGAGACATGTACATGTATAAGAGCATAGAAAAATATAAAAAAATGTATAAAATACACTTTGGGGATGAAGGGCCCTAACCTCAAGAGAGGCTTCATTAGGAAAGTAGCACTTGAATGGAGTTTTTAAAGAAACAAGAGATGTTAAGAGACTGGAAGGATAGAGTATATGACAGGTGTGAATGGTTGTTATGTGTTAAAAGGCAAGTTCAACTGGCCTGTAGAATGGGAAAAGAAGAATAACATCTAAGAAAATAGAAAAGAAGGTTGGGGACAAGGGAGATTATATTTGATCCTAGAGGCAAGCAAAGAAAGAGAGAGAGAGAGAGAGAGAGAGAGAGAGAGAGAGAGAGAGAGAGAGAGAGAAACAACAAAGAAAGAAATAAAACAAAATTTAAAATGCAAAAGGATGAACAGAAATACATAGAAAACAGCCTAAACCCAATGTGGTTATTCAGAGCACAAAGAAAGCAATACATTCTCTATTGCAATTCTTTCCTGAGACAGTTTTAAATCTTTATAAACTTTCTATATATTATATAATGATGAATTATTAGAACCGGCAGTGACTTTAGTGATTATCTATTCCATGTCCTCATTTTATTAGTATGGAAACTGAGACAGAGTGATTTACCCTTGGTTACAGAGCTAAGTAATTGTAAACTCAGGTCTGGTCTAGGTCTCTTGGCTCTCAAGTCAGGACTCTTCAAAGTAACACATTGGACTTTCAGAGGATTTGTCTTCCTGTAGCTCTTGGATTAATGTCATTAACTTTCTCTACTTGTGTTTTGTTTTTCTTTTTAGATGGAGAGAGCTTACTGATTGTTACAATCTGAACCTTTGAGGAGTTGCCTATCTCTGTATCATTGGACATATATCTTAGTTCCAGAGTCTGAGAGCTCAGTTTTGTAATTTCAGAAACTCAGCTTTATCAGTTCATCCAGGGATGATTAGCCTCTCAGGAAATTATTCATAATTACTGAACTCAGATATTTGAAAATTAATTAATTCTGAGAAACACATTGGGACCAAAAGTGGTGCTAAACACAGACAAGGCAGCTTGGCACAATGTCTGACACATATCAGATGCTTAATAAATTTCTGTCCCTGACAAAGTATAGTCCTGACTGCATAGATCTCTTCATAAGAATTAAGGCCATATTTCTTGATGAATATAAAATTAGAGCAAAGGGAGCTATATGTTCTCTAGGAATATTTTTCAAAAAGTTAAGGTAGTTTGGTTTTCTATCCTTTAATTATATGTCTGACTAAAACAGTAGTATCAGTTGTCTGGAAATAGATTCCTTTGTATCTTGGGCAGCAATGAAGATGTAATGATCATTTATTAATTCTACTAATCTCCTTTTCCTATAACTTTTGTTCATCTAGTCCTTTTTCTTATTTTCTTCCTCAATCTCCAAAATCTTCAGTGTTGTAATTTGTATTTTTCTTAGGAAATTTTAGGAAGATATTTTAGTTTTATCAACTATACATATTAGGCTATGTTTTCTGGGGAAAGTGCCATCCCCCTATTTGTATTACCTTTTGTTATAATTATATTCAAAAGTATGTAATATTCTTAAGGAAAGAGTTTTTATTTGGTTTTTGTATGCCCTTCACCTAGCATACATGCTGACTGATTGATAGTAGTAGTTAGTGTGACTTTTAATGATCTGGTCCCATCATAGGAGGAAGCCCTATCTGGATATTACTGTTCCCAGTGCAATGAACACAGTCCCTTTGCCAGGTTAGTTCTAGGCTACTGCAAGCAAAAGATTGGATTTATTTAATTCACTACAACAACCAAATAAAGAAGAGTGTTTACCTTTATCATCTTAAATCTAGAATGAAGACTGTTGTCCAATAAGGACCAGAAAGTCCCAGCCTTTCAACAGGTGGGAATCATGGGCATAGCCACAGAGTGGCTGGCTCATGTGTTTCCTCATGAAAAAAAAAAAAAAAATGAAACGGTTGGAATGGAAGTTCTCTAAAGTTTTTTCAAGGGCTAAACTTATTCCCAAATATGCCTGAGGAAAATTGTGCCCTAAATACTCATCTCAATTCTTTCATCTTTATGGATGATGCAGGGATCCAGGAAATCCCTCAAAGTATTTTCATAACACTTCAAAAGCCATCTGAGAAACCAAAAGATTGTGGTCAGTTCCCAGTGGCAAAATCTGGCAGATATATTACTCTTTTTAATCTGGGTAGAACAAAAATTGTGTTGAATAACAATTCTGCTTTTACTTACTTTTCCAATAGAAATAGGTCCCTTTCATTTAAAATAAACTTATGATTTATATTACTATTATCTTAGAAATCCTACAATTTTTCCTTTGCTCAAGTCAACACTGGGTACGTAGTCCTTTCATACTTCTCTCTCCAGTACTTATTCTTGTGTTGGTATGATTCCTGGAGTGTGTGCTTGTCTCCATTTTCCTCCTGTTCTCCCTGCCCAAATAAACTTTTGCTCAAAGAGAAATAATGATGTATGAATAAAACACTATTTTGGGTGTTAGGATTTGAGTTCAAGTCCCACCTCAGATATTCACTAGCTGTGTGATTCTAGGAAAGTCATTTTAACCTCTCTGTGCCTTATAATAACAGCACAAACCTCAGAGGGTTGTTGTGAACATAATGAGTTAGGATTTGAATACATGTCATTTGATTTCCATTTCTATTACAGTGTCCTTTCCATTATACAATGTTAGCGCATTGGAGGGAGCAGTTAGAAGATCCAATATACTCCCATCTCTGTAATGTTCTTCTTTTCTAAAATATGATGGTTCTCTGGGAGCTGATTTCTTGGGGGGCTTCTGGAAGCAGCCTTAGTTTCAGTTCAGATCAATAATCACCTTAAATGTAGCCAGCTGTTAAAAGTTCAGATCCATTATTGTCTCTTTCAAAATAGCCTGGTAAGCTTTCCTTGGTTCTGAGAGCTCTTGTTGCTTGTCCTTTGCCTTTGCCAACTTCAGCCTCTAACTCTCTCTGAATCTCCAGTTCTACTGACTCCCAACTGAGTGAGGCTCGTCCTTTTATATGCTCTTTTAGAGGTGTGAACTCAAAGGTTGACATCCTCTGAGAGAGTGGGATTGTGGGTTCCTGACTTGTGACTCTTCTCCACTGAACTTGTGAATCTCATCCTGAATCCTGACTTGTGAATCTCCCAAAAGTGTGAACTTCAATGAGTACTTAAATACATTAGTGAGCTAGAGAACTTGCTAAGTACCATGCTAAATTAGATAAGTGACTTAACACTTTGTAAGGATTCTAAGACATCTCCCTTGTCACTACCCAGTTACAGACTCTTATCATTTTTTCCTTGACTATTTCAATAGCCTTATGATTAATCTTCTTGCCTCAAACTTTACTCCCAGCAATTTGTCTTCCATTTAGCTGCCAGTAATCTTCTTAAATGTGGATCTGTTCATAGCATCATTCTCCTTGTCTTTCCCTCAATTAATTTTAATGAATCAATTACCTCTGGGATCAAATCTCTAGTTTGACTTGTGAAGTCATTTACAATCTGGACCTTCTACCTTTTTGTGTTTAAAAGTTTTTTATTTTTTTTTTTTTAACACTTGAATCCCTTCTTCTTACTCTGATCTGTTGACATTGTCCTTTTGCTGTTCCTTGCACAGGATCCCTCCCTCCCTATCTCCCATTCTGTGACTACCTGACTTCTCTTCCTCTCCTCATACTTGAGAACTCTCTTCTCACTGCTGTCTCCTAGTTTCTTTGGTTTTCTTCAAGACTCATTTCAAATCTCATCTTCTGTAAGGGGTCTTCCCAGTTCACTGCTCCCCATCTCTAACTTCTCAATGCCTTTCTTCTGAGAAAATAACAGCTAAGTATAGCTTCTAATAAATATGTAATAGTTTGATAGAAGTATTAATAAATAATAATAAATAATAGCTTGATACCTATTAATAAATAAATAGCTCAATATAGCTATTAATAAATCCATAATAATAAATAACAGCTTGACATATCTATTAAATAATATTATATAATAGCTTGGTATGGTTATTAATAAATGCATAATAATAAATAATGCCTTGATATAGCATTTTAAGGTTTGCAGAATGCTTTACACTAGCCATCTCACTTTATTCTCATAATAATCTTGTGAGATAGGTGCTCTAATTTAACCCCATTTTAAAGATGAAATAATTGATTCTGAGAGATTTAGTAAGTGAAGGGTAACACTTAAACTTCGGTCTTCTTGACTCTAATTTCAGCACTCTTATTTCCCATTTACATTGTGTATATATTTTATGTACATAGTAATTGGCATGGTGTTTTCCTAGTAGAATGTGAGCTCCTTGAGAGCAGGAATGAAGTTTTTACCTTTCATTGTTTCCCTAGAGCTTAGCAAAGGGCCTGATATATGGTAAACCCTTTATAAATGCTTTCTGATTGACTGATAGGTATTCTGAAAACCAAGTAGATTCACACAAAGCTGCCATTCCAGAAGGGATCTCTTGATATGATATAAACATGACAAAGAAGAAAGGGTGTAAGTGGTAAAGGAAAGGAAGAATGTCAAAAAGAAGTAAAGCAGAAAAAGAATTTAAGGTCCAGTACTTTATTCCCTTATTTTTCAATAACTTTGCATTAGCAAAGTAATCAGAATTCATGAAAGCCCTTTCTGTTGCCTCTTCCTGGTATGGTGATGATATGACTTTTCAGGACCTGGACCCATGGAGCATGTATTTTGGTAGGTCTTGGTTGGCAAAGTTTTGCATGTGAGTTCACTGAAAAGATATATGCCTCCTGGGTACTAGCCTAGCCAAGACCAACAAACTTCGTTATTCACTTGGCTACAAGGCAACAATTATTGCCTTTGGCTTTAACTTCTGAGAATCATATTCTAAGTTGGGATTTTTTAAGCATTTTGGGCTCATAGACTCATTTGGCTGGCTAGTAAAGCCTATGGACTCCTTAGAATCATGTTTTTAAATGCATAGAATAAAATACAGATTTTTTTTGAAGAAAACATATACATAAACATCAGTTTAAATGCTTCTATATGTTAGAGTGAGAACTCCTGTTTTAAATAATAGAAGAAAATTGATGAGTGAAGGAAATATTCATGCTGACAAAATCTTTGAACATTGAACAACAACAACAAATATTGTAAAGAAGATAAAAATATGCAAGACATATTTTTAGTTTTAATAGTTTAAAATTGCAGTGAAACTTTTGGTACATCCTGTATTTGCACCTTATCTTGGTTCTGCTTCTAATAACCTCAAAATCTGACAGTGTCCAAGAAAGGTACAGACAATTCTATGCGGACATCCTTCCCCTCCAAACATGCTTCAAGTTTTCTTCCTAAGCTCTCTAAATGGAAACTTACAGTCCAATGAAGGGGATGCACAGCAGCATCAGGCTAGAGATGAGTTTAAATTTCATTGTTTAATATGTTGTGGACATTGGAGTTGATTATATTTCACTGTTTCCTTCTCTTTTGAGAATGTTTTGCCAGGGGCAGCAAAAATTTTAAGAATAATACCATGCTGTTTTGTTGGTTTGTTTCTTAATATTTTTCTATTTCATGGATTCAAGAAATAACCTAATCAATAGAGAAATTCAGAGATATTCCATTTCCTTTCCACTCCAATTTTTCCCATATAACTAGACAATAAGCAATCAATTAGCATTTGATAAGCTCCTGTTATGTGCCAGACACAAGGAATGTTTGGTATTGAAAACACAAAGACAATAGGGAAACAGTCGCAGTACTGAATCATGCAGCTCCTGGATGCCTGAGTTACTTTTGGAGGTAGAGTATCAGGTTAATTAGTTATAAAAATTTAAGGTTGAATGAGATCATCTTCTGGCTCTAGGATTCTATGAATACAACAAGACATTAAAAAGTCCAAAGCACCATAAAAAGTAGTAAGTGGGGAGAGAGGTGGTGAGGAGGAGGGTGTTGATTAACTTAGTATGGAGTGTAGATGAACTTTTTGCTGATCTAGCATATTCTGTCAGTCAGCACGTCAGCTGACAATTAGTACTGACCTTAGTCCAAATGACCTCCTGGGTTGATTCCCACTCAGAATTCCTAGCTTGAAAATCCAGTAGATAATTTCCTTTTTTTTTTTTTTTTTTTAAAATCTATGAAGAGGCACTACCAAAAAATGACAGGGAATAGTGATCCTTTTACTTATTCCAAGAGAAACGGGCTTCTTTTTATTGAAATAAGACAATTTTAATGTGTGTGTGTATATATATGAATGTAAATATACATATATCTGTATATACATACATATGTTATATATACATATCCACACATATATACATATATGTATATATACATATGTATATATATATATAACATATACTAATTATATGCATAATTAGTATATGTTATATATAATTAGTATTTATATATTATATACATATATATATAATATGCATATACTAATGATGCAAGTGAGGTTAAGTGACTACCTGCCCATATATGTTTGTATTAATTCAAATATATACATGTACTTGTATAAGTGAATACATGCACATTCACTTTTGTTGTAGCTGTAGAAATTGCAATATAATTTGGACCTCAATCTAGTGTACAAGTATAGACTTCTTAAAGAGAGATGGATGGCTGACTGCTACATGAAGCAAGTGTTCTCTTCTCATAAATGACAGACATAAGTTCAGTCATATCAAATCAATACCAATTTCATATTTCAGCCTAGGAATTTCTCAGATTTTCTCATTGACTTGGCAGAATGCAGAAAACCATTTTATCTGCCATTAATACCTCTAGCTTATATCCCAAGCATGGTGCCTGAGGGTCAAATCCCTTCCCTGCAATAATTCATTGGAAACATTGAAATATCATCAACCAGAAAAATATAAGGGTTCCATAAATGGAACTAACTAATAAAACTAAATTGTGTCTACTTCTCTTTGACTAGCTATAGATTTTTGAGCTGGTAACCTACACTTAACTGCAGCACTGAGAACTGAAAACAGCTCAAAGTAGGAAAACAAGCAAGGGTAAGGAGTTTCCATGTGTATGCATAAAGGCCCTGTTTAATGACTGATACTTGAGGCTGTTCTAAGTTTGGAATGGGGAAACAGATCAAGGAAATGTTCTGGGCTTTTTAAGGGAATAATGCTGAAGAATTAATAGAGGGATTAATTTTTCCATATGGCATTTCTTTCATTTGTTTTCAATCTAAAGTTAATAACAACTTTTCCCTCTAATACCTTTTGATGTTGAAGTAAATGACCCAAAGCTTTCTCAAGCACAAATGAACTGATATAACTTATAGACAGAAAGACTTAGAATGACCAAATCTCACAGTGGGAATGGACTCTAGAAGTTGTCTAGCTCCATCTGCACTGTAGCATCTATAGCTCTGTAGCATCTCTAACAAGAATTCTTCCAATCTCTACTTGAAGATCTCTGGTAAAGGGTAATTCATTACTTTCAGAATCCACTATTTACTTTTGGATTATTTGAATTGTTAATTAGTATTTTTTATTTCTACAGTAATTCTAATTTAGCTCCATAAAACTCTCATCTGTTGTACCTAGTTCTGTTTGCATCAAGTAGAACAGCAGAAAAACAAAGAGCATCAGTTTTTTATTTCATTTATGAAAGGTTTTTAAATCCTTCAGAATAACTCCAGGGGAAAACTATGTAATTTTTATATAATAAGAGTCAGAGAAACTGATCTGGGAAAAGCAGGTTTTGAGGGATTCAAAATGAGGATAAGTAGGAACTTATGGACAAAGATTAAAACCTTCATCATCTTTTGACATCTTCTCTCTACTCTCATTAAGCATTGAGCTTTAAGACATTTATAATAAAGTCACTGTGTCTGAATTCAAATTTCAGCTTTCTAGGGAAAGTCAGTTCAGGAGACATAAGAAGTTCTCAGGAATGAAATTCTGAAGATACTAAGAGAAATAGTTTTGATGAGGAAGAACTAATTCTTTCTTGATTGACATGTATTTGACATCATTGCCCACTCTGCTCCTGGATATTTCTTTCTTTTTTTTTTTTAATTTAATTTTATTTAATAATAACTTTGTATTGACAGAATCCATGCCAGGATAATTTTTACACAGCATTATCCCTTGCAATCACTTATGTTTCGTTTTTTCCCCTCCCTCCCTCCCCCCCCCCCCCAAGATGGCAAGCAGTCCTATATATGTTAAATATGTTGCAGTATATCCTAGATACAATACATATTTGCAGAACCGAACAGTTCTCCCGCTGCACAGGGAGAATTGGATTCAGAAGGTAAAAATAACTCGGGAAGAAAATCAAAAATCAAATAGTTCACATTCATTTCCCAGTATTCTTTCTTTGGGTGTAGCTGTTTCTGTCCATCATTTATCCAATGAAACTCAGTTAAGTCTCTTTGTCAGAGAAATTGCTCCTGGATATTTCTATTTGGTTTTTAAGGATACTTCTCTTTTGATTTATTTCCTTCCCAACATATAGCTCTTTCTTTGTTGTCTCTGGTGTCTTAAATCTTGCTCCTCTCTATACACTTCCACTGCAGTTGTGGAAACTCCTCAAAGGCTCTTTTCTCTCCTCCCTCTCTTTCTTTTCTCTTGCCAACTTCACTAACACCTGTGGATATAACTATCCATAACATATGCATAACTCCCAGATCTACATGTCCAACTCCAGTTTCTCCCTGAAACTTCAGTCCTAGATCATGAATTGTCTACTAAAAATTTCAAGCTGCGTATTCCAAAGACATCTTAAACTCAACATGTTTAAAACAGTACTGATTATTTGTTTCCCTAAATTCTCTCCTCTTCCAAATTTTCTTATTTCTGTTGATGGCCCTGTCATCCTTGAAGTTTATCAGGTTGGCAGTCTAAGTATTATCCTGTACTCCTCATACTCCTTCACTCTGTGTATCCAGTCAGCTGACAAATCTTGCCATGTCTTCCTTTATAAAATCTCTTGTACATGACCTTTTTTCTCCATTCACACAACTATCATTTCCTTGCGGCATATTTCTCCCCATTCCATGTAACCCTTTATTCCTCCTCTTCCTCCTCCTCTTCTTTTATCTTCTCCTCTTTTCCCTCTCATTCTCCTTCTTAATTTTTCTTCTCTTTCTCCTTTTTCTTTTCTGTCTCTTTCTCCTCTCTTCTTCATCTTGCTCTTCCTTCTCTCCTCCTTCTACTCTCCTCCTTTTTCTTCTCCTTTTCCTTTTTTTCCTTCCTCTCTTCTTCTTTTCCTCCTTCTTTCTCCCTTATTGGTCCTTATTTCTCTTTTTAGCCTCTTTGGACTTAGCTCTCCCCTCTATGAGCTGCAATCCAGTCAAACTGGCCTCCTTTTTGTTTTTTACACACAAACTCCATCATTCATCTCTTTGTCTATGCACTGGCTATCCCTCATCCCTGGAATTCATTTTCTTCTTCCTTCAACTACTGAGTTCCTCTCTTTATTTAAGCAGCTTAAGGATCAACTTTTGCATGAAGCCTTTATTGATCCCACCAAACAGTTAGTAACTTTACTGCCAAGTTACCTTCCATCTAATTACTCCCTTTATATTAACACAACATTTATGCTGTTTATATTTCATCTGTACTTGTCTTTCTTATTAGAGTATAAACTCCTTCTGAATAGGGAGTTTCATTCTTTATACTTATAACCCCAACACTTAGCACAGTAACTAAATACATAGTAGGTGATTAATAAATACTAGTTTATGACTGGACTATAGAATTCATATAGTGGAATAATATTAAACAAACCTGGAAGGATAGGTTAGGACTCAAATATCAAGGAATTTAAATGCCAATCAGAATTCTTTGCATTTTTTCAAGCTCTGGGAATTATTGAAGCAGAATGAGTGAAGGAATGACATGGTTAGGCTTGTGCTTTAAGAATATTAATTTGGAACAGTATGGATAATAGTTGCTCCCCTTTTGGCAAGGGGAAAAGCTAAAGGCAAGGATACTGGTTAGGAGGGATACATGTTATTAATAAGGATAAATGTAATATCTACCATTTGGGGCCAATTACATTTTCATGTGAGACTGAAATGAGAGCCATGGTTCATAGTTTAAAAGAATAAAAAGATATTCTCTTAAAGTAACAAAAGAGTTTATTTATGCTATAGCTGTTGGGCTATTCTCTAAAGGAAGTCTATCAAATTAGTAGTTAGGGAGAACTTTATATATTGAAAATTTGGGGCTTAGCTAGCAGGTTAACAGCCTACAAGGTTGTAAATTGTAAAAGAGAGATAAGAAGGAACCAGGATGTCTTTTCTCCCAGGTAAGGAGACAGGATGTCTTTTAGCAAGGTATTGTCAATCAGACAGGATGGATTTTTTGCAAAAAACAAATAAAGAGCAAAAGATAAGAGATTTTATTGCTCCACATTCCTTAGCTAGGTATGCAGTTTTGAGTAGATCCTAGGTTCCGACCCATCATCTCTTCCTTATTTTCTGTCTTTTGAGTAAAGGAAATTCTGGCAACAAAGGCTGGGAACCTATCAAGACCTATCCACATACATCCACAGAATACTGTGTTCCCTTTTGGTTTTCTGGAAAGAATTCAGAAATGGATGATCAGGAGGATAGAATGTAAATTCTTTGATAGAATATCAACTTCTAGAGGTGAAGGACTGTTTCATTTTTATTTTATATTATATGATTTTTGTTTCTCTAATGCATTGTACAGTGATTGCCCCAAATGCTAATTGATTGATTGACTCATTGATAGTGAAGAGTTCTAAACTATGTAAATGAGGAGGCATTGTACATAATTGAGATATTTACTTTGGAGAAGGGGGAACAAGGTGAAAAACATAACTGTCTCATAATTTTTGAAGAATTAGCATATAAAAAAGGATTATTCATTTTGACACCAGAGGATGAGTGAGAGAAATTGCAGGGAAGCCTATTTAGGTCACCTCTATCAATTAATGTTATCCACAAGTGAAATATTCCTATAGTTCCTGCTTACTTGTTGGGGATTTTGTATGCAGGGCTCTTCAGCGAGGAATAGATTGGATTGAGTGCTCTCTGAGGTATTTGCAATTCACAGACTCCATGATCTTATACTTTGAAGACTGGCCTCAACCTGTTGTTTTTGAGCCAATTTATGTTAGTAGGGAGAGAAGAAAAGACCCTGGCAAATGATTAGCAGGCCAAGAAAGCTGCAGAAGTAGTTGATTGGGACCTCAGTGTTTTTCTTTCTATCCACTGATTTCTGATGTCCTTTGACTATATTTGATATACTCACATTATTTTAGAAGAATGATTCTGTGTTTCAGACTCCATAGAAGTTGAACTCCAGCAAGTTCCAAACTGAAGTATAAACTTTGTCCTATCTCTTTAGAAGTGGGCTTTTTGCATTACTGTGTTTCCATTGATTAATTCACAAGCATATAGATGTTTAGACATTCTCTTATATTCTTTTCCCAAAATTATTTCTCTTACTTATCATCTCTTGGCAACTTCCCCCTACTCTCATCAAGCATTGACATTGTAATGAGTTTTAAGATATTTATAATGAAGCCATTGTGTATGAATTTAAATTTCAATCTTTTTGAATTATTTCCAATTTTTCCTGGGAATATTCTACCAGCATTTAAATAGAATATCAGCATTTGGGATTTCAAAATGTTTTTATTGGAGAGGCCCTAGCAGCAATCTCTTGATAAGTCCAATCTTAAGGACAGTTAGGAAAAAAACAAACAAATTTGTAAACTACCTGAAAATTGTTATAGAACTTCTTAACTGGAATCAGTTTGGTTTAGTAGTACCAACCTAATTTACTTTGTAATAGTCCATAACATTCTGAGACACAGTAAAGTTTAATGTGCTTTAGATGCTTGAAGGATTTGGGAAGCTATCAAATTTTTTCAGGCTTCAAGATGGCTACTCTTTCATCCCTCTGCTAAGGAAAATAGCCATATACCTCCAACTTGGTTTGCAGGGGGATAACCCATTCAGAATAGGGGATGCATGAAGTCTAGAAAGGCTCACAGCCCTTCAAAATGGTAATTTCAATATGAAGATCTAAGGAGGATTAATGACAAGAAAACTATGTCAGGGAACATAATAATCAATTTGTAATGATTCAAACCTTTCAAACAATTTCCCCCCAAGGAAAACAATAATTTTCAGTTCAGTATTCAGAAGTATTCAGAAGAGTTAGACTACATTCAGGTCATGTTACAAAGAAGTTAAGTGTGACTTCTACTTCAGTGAGCTTCTTAGTAGAAGGAAATTTTTTTCTTACTTCAGATCATTATGAGTTATTACTACTACTACTACTACTACTAATAACAATAAGTAATAATAATAATATAAAGAATAATAAATAGTATTCATATAGCACTTTGAAGTTTGCAGAATGCTATACAAATATTGTCTTATTTGTTCCTGAGTAGTTGGTGCAATTATTATTCCCATTTTACAGACAAGGCAACTGAGGCAGACAAAGGTTAAACAATTTGACCAAGATCACACCGTTAGTAAATGTCCAAGGCCATTACTGTGCCACTTAAGTACTTCTAGCAAAGAAACAATCCCTTTACTAAGATATCTTTTTCCCCCGAATGACCCCCTATCCCAGGTTCTTTCTCCCTTACCCCTGCCCACCCTTTAACCCTCCATTCTTATTTTAAGAACAAGGCATTTCTTATTATAGGATTATTTGAATGCTCCTTCACATTGTAATTGCCATTTCAAATGTTCTTCTAGGTTTAACTTCAGTTGCCTTAAGTAAACATGAAATATTGTGTTATCCAAATGTTTAGCAAGATAAGTTCTTAGAACTTAATCTAGTTCAGCTTCCATATGATCAGCTTATACTTGAAACTCTCCACTTGAGACTGCTGGTAGTTCAGTGGATAGATCTATGGGCCTGGACTCAAAAAGATCCAAGTTTTAACTTTATCTCAAATAGACTATATGACTGAGCAAATCAATTAACCACTGCCTCAGTTTCCTCAACTGTCAAATATGAAAATAACAGCATCTATTTCCCAGGGATTTTGTGAGAACCAAATGAAATAATATTTGTAAAAGTGATTAGTTCAGTGCATGGCACACAGTAGACACTACAGGAATGTTTATTTACTACTCTTCTCTTTTTTACTGTCTACTGCTAAGAAACTGTATAACTCTAATCACTAGGAATTCCTTCCTTTCCTCATATGTCAACCTCAAACCTGTCATTCTGCATCTTTTAACCCTTGGATCTGCTTCCTGGGTCTTTCCTTCTGACAGTAGAAAGGGTAGAAATAGATCATAGAATACCAGAGCAGGAAAAGACTTTAAGTCTCAGTAAATTCAACTGATATAACATCCTTGACAAATGATGAAAAATGTGCTAACCCACCAAAGTAGGTATCTACTCTAGATCTACTTCCTCCTTCTCCTGCCTCCTCCAAAGAATAGTCTCCATTTTTTTATTCTATCTTTTAACATCATAGTTAATAACATGAGGTTAAACATCTCTCGCTGAAGCTACCACAAATTTGTGCCAGTTTAATTTATATTTTTTGTTTCATCTTCATTTTCTGAGTCTTGTTTCATAGCTTTTTGTTGCAATAGTACAAATAAAATCTCATTGTTTGGTCATAGGACTATTAAATTTATATAAAGTGACTTTTAAAAGACTATGTAATTTAACTTTCTTCTTCTTAAATGATAAAATATCTTTACAAGACTTTCAAACATCATCATTGCACCCTGAAGAAATGAACCTATGGAATGAGAAATAAAGTTCATAAAGGAAATCAGCAGCAAAACAAGATAATAAATATACTCATATATGGTATGGGATACTCAGATATTTGCACTGAATAAAAGGCTTTATTGGTATTAATCATTAGGGGTCTGAGCCAAAAATAAAGGTCTTGTTTTGTGACCCATGAGGAAATGTCTCTGCAGTCTTCATGAAGCCAGGAAATAGTTTGCAGTGAAGTTGTTGGAATGGAACTGACTTCCACAAGATTGTTTCAACTTGTCTTTGAAGATATCAGAAAGTAGGAATCTACTACTTCTAAAGGCAGCTCATTCCCCTTTTTGATATTGTTAGGAAGACTGATCTTCAATCAAACCTAAATCTGTTGTGCAATTTTTGACTTTTATTCCTAATTCTGCCCTTTGGGTTAAGCAGAATAAATCTAATATCTCTTCCACATGACATCTCTTCAAATAGTTGAAGAAAGCTCCACATTCCCCCAAGTCTTTTTTTTCTCCAGGCTAAATATCTCTGTTTCTTTCAACAAATCTTCATAAAGGATGATTCTGAAGCCCTCTGACATCCTTTTGTTCTCTTTAGAATGAGTTCCTCCTTATTAATGTCACTCCTAAAATGTGGTATCTCCAAAATGAATGCAATATTTCAAATAGGAGCTGGCAAGAGCAGAATCCAAAAAAGGTTATTTGTCTTTTTTTAAAACATGATCACTAGGAGGATGGCCACCTGATGATAAATATTTTAAATTGTAGCAATCTGTGAAGTGAAGAACAATCTACCAATATCCCTAAGTCATATGTAGTCCCCTAGTGCTTCTGCAATAATGGTATCAGAGTGGTGGGAAAGGGAGAAGAGGGTATTAGAATGTTTTTTAAAACATTTATAATGTGAACTTGACTATTGGATTTTTAAATGTGAACTACTAGTCCCATGATTAACAAATAGGAATATTGCTGTAGGACATGAATCATATCAATCTTGTCATTCTTGTAACTGAAAACAGAAGAAAAAAGGAAGTTACAGCTAAAGGGAAGAATGACTCAAAAGTAGTCCTCAGGGAGGAAGAGAAAGACACCAGTGAAGTGAACAGTACAAAGGAAATGATTTAATGGAATACTTGGTAATCATGTATGAGAATCCTAATGATAAGTATTTGCAAAAAGATCTTGTACATAAGCTATAATTATTTTCATAGAGGTCTTTTAAAAATAATTATAGTTAATGTTTCAGATATTACTTAGGTGCCTAACAATGAAATGGCAGAAAAATTTTGGAAAGAATTTGAGTTTTTGGTTTGTTGTCAGGTCCATCTCTTTGTCATCCCATCTGGGGTTTTCTTGGCAAAGAAAATGGAGTGGTTTGCCATTTCTTTCTCCAGCTCATTTTATAGATAAAGAACTAAGGCAAACAGAGTTAAATGATTTGCCCAGAGTTACACAGGCAGTTAAGTGTCTGAGACAGGGTTGAACTCATAAAGATAAGTCTTCTTGACATCAGGCCTGATATTATCCCTTATACCACGAAGGCGCTTCAAAGAATTTGATAAGACTCTAACAAATTAAATTAGTAAATATTCTGATACTCAATGACTTAAATACAAAGGAGGCAAAAGGTAAGAATAAGAAATATACACATAATGTATACATGCATATATATATGCCCATATAAACACACACATTTACACATACATTCATTTGCATATATACTTATGTGCATGAAATCATTTCAGGAAGATCACATGAGAAAATCCTAAGACTTATAGGTTGCCCAGAAGCTTCATGTCAGAATAGCAGTTATCTTCATGAATTCTTCCATCCTTTGAAGCAAGTTAAAAAACAGCAGTCAGATATTGGTAGAGAAAAACATACAGAAGCTTCCTACAAAATTACTTGCCCACCCACTTCCCCACACCCATCACTCCTATGTTCTACTTCCATTGTAGAGCTATAATTTGTTACGTGAAATCATTATTTTTTCTTTCTGTTCAAGCTGGACTGTACTATATTCCAGTAATGATATTGGTTTCATTTCTGCCACCATAGTTGTTTACACAAATACTCCCTTTATTCCATTTCTCCTTCATTGGGTTCTTGATTTCCTTTCATGATTATATGATCTTAATATGTAGTGCAACTCTACTCTGACTTTTACCTCTCATTATTTTTGAATAATATTTATCCTTTCAGAGCCAAATTAGAGGTATAAGTATCATCCCACCATGTTACAGGGATACCTGTGCATTTAGGGTTTCTTACTTGTATGAGGATTACTAATTTGCTCTAATAACTTCTTATTTTTATGTTAGGTCCTTGAAGATATGTTTGTCTTTCTAGTTCTAGCACTAATACAATTCCTGAAACATGTAGATCTTTAATGAATATTTGTAACATTGATTGATTGCATTTGCCCATAGACATTTGAGACATATTTTTATTTTTTAAAATTCATTCCTGTTTTTGTCTCCGGTAACTCTCTATTTGTTGTCATTTTAACTACAGAATAATTATATTCTGTATATATAGGGGTCCTCAAATTTTTTAAATAGGGGACCAGTTCACTGTCCCTCAGACTGTTGGAGGGCCGGACTATAGTAAAAAAAAAAAAAACAAAAAACAAAAAAAAACTTTGTTTTGTGGGCCTTTTAATAAAGAAACTTCATAGCCCTGGGTGAGGGGGATAAACGTCCTCAGCTGCCACATCTGGCCCGTGGGACATAGTTTGAGGACCCCTGCGTCTAAAGTATCTAGCTTATATTTAAATATAGGCAGTTTCCTTCTTTTTCTTTCTTTTAAATTTAAGGCCTTTTAAAATAGATTTGCAAGACACATAAAATATATATTTTTATTATTCCTTTTGGGTACATCCTATAGGGTGCCAAAAATCCATCATGCCTATATTTCAGACAGAGTCCAGAAATTCCAGATCTCTCAGATATATTCTCAGATTGTTCTCAGATATCATGTTTTTAATCAATTGTTTAACATTCCAAACCATCTCTCTGTTTTCAAGTGCTTGCCTTTAACTAGCAACAAAATCATAGGGTTTGACAAGTCTTGAGAAGTTCTGTCAGTCTACAAGGCACAGTCGACTTGCCTATTTTGATGAAGTATCTGTTAACATCCTTTGAAAGTATAAGATCACACTTTAAATGCAGCACATTTATTATTGGCTGCTTCAAAATATGACTACTACCACCTATATAGTCACACAGCAATGCAAACTTAATTGTCTGTGCACCCTTCCATAAGCTGAACTGGAGGCACAAATTTTAATAAATGATTTGAGTTGAGAATAAGTATCAGGCTGAAATAGTTTTTATTGGTTATCTATCAAGTTTAATGCAGATGTCTGATCTTTTATCAGATTCCATGATGCATCTTAGCATCATTGAATGAATATCAGATGTACTTAAATCTTGAGTTTATCCATCAAAGATAAAAAAAATAGGCTAGGAGCAGACTTCATATATTAGCAGTTTAGAAGTCATTAAGTCCAGCTTCCTTTTTTGGAGCTTTGTCCAAGGTTACACAAGAAGAGAGTGACAAAGCTAGGATTAGAACCCAGGTTGATTTGATTTCTGACCTAAATATTATTTGCTGACACTATTAATAGTAAGGGGCAGCTAGGTGGTGCAATGGATAGAGTGCTAGGCCTGGAATCAGAAAGATTCCTCTTCTTGAGTTCAAATTTGGCCTCAAATCCTTACTAGCTGTATGATCCTGGGCAAGTCATTAAACTCTATTTGCCTCAGTTTCCTCATCTGTATGATGAACTAGAGGAGAAAATGGCAAACCAATTCAGTATCTTTGCCAAGAAAACTCCAAATGGGGTCATAAAGAGTCAGATCCAACTTAAAAAATGATTGAATAAATTAATAGAACGTTCAGTAAAATTATTATTATTATTATTTACTGTGTTTCTGATTAGTCTAGATATTATAGATTCAAGATATTCTTTCAGAAGAGAAGTTTCCTTAAGTAAGCAAGAATTCCAGAAACCCCTCTAAGGCATACTGCTTTATTGCTTACACTCAGTACTGACTCATGTCCTCTGATAACTGAATCCTTCTTTACCAAGAAATTTAATTATGTTCATCACTAGTTCTAAGATCACTCATTTTCTTGATTTGTTTTGCCCTTTTGGACTCTTGGCCATGAAAGAAAGTTGAAGATATTCCCTTTGAGAGCCTTTATGTCCAGAAAACAGATTAAGTATTTTTCAAGCTCCTCTAGCCATAGCTAAGTATGTCTGGAGGCATTTTTTTTAGAACACTTCCCTTTTAAACTTTAGTAAAAACCTCATTAAAGTTAGACCCCACTCATTTGGAATTTGCACATTTTCAGATAAAGTTACTCAATTTTTAGTTTGGAGAACAATACTAAGCTTTTTCTTCTATGAATTTTAAATATCTGTCTTATAAATAAGTTGGCTCCACTGTAAAAACCATTAAATGCCTTTTCAAAGAGAGGACTCAAGAAATTGATTACTTGTATATATTTGTAGATTTATTAATTATCATTTATTAAAGTACTTTTATGTTTATAAGAAGAGCACTAATGGCTCTGGGATCACTTCACTTCTTAGGAGGCAGCAAAGAAAGGAGGACTGGATTTGGATTTGAAGGGCTAAGATCCAGATCTAGGTTCCCATCCTAGCTTTAACATTTATTAACTATGTGTGATCTTGGACAAATCACTTCATTTTCTTAATTTCATGTTCCTTATACAGAAAATGAAAAGATTGCAATGAGCTGATCCTTCTTGTTTTAAATTGATGATTCTATCATTCTGCTAGGACTTTCTGTCTCAGGAGAAGGAATGAGGGGCAAATACATTGATTCCATTTGATGGCACTAATAAGGGATGCCTTATTATACAAAAATTACTTATACAAAAATTCTGCCAATCAATCAAAAGGCCTCATTTTAATGATTATAAAAAACAAAGAGGGGTGATTGCTCTTTCCTTTTGCTCATTCTTGCCTCAGTTGCCCTTAAACTTCACTTCATCTGTATTTTTTTTTAAAGTTCAGGAATAGTGAGGAGGACACATTATTATTCATCTTAGATCCTCTTCCATTTCTTCACCTTCATCTGGGAATGGATTCTGAGGTTACCTAGGTTACCATAACCTGAGGTTATGTTTAAATATGCTAATGTATCATGTAAGATTTTGAAGACCGATTTTTATCTGATTTGTTTATAGAGTCACAGTTTGCTAAGTACAGAAACAATGTGGTATATCAGAAAGACCACAGGACTTAGATTTAAAAGCCTTGGATTTAAATCTTTTCTTAGACACTGAGTAATCTTATTAAGGATTGTTTGATGAGGCTTTCTGAACTTCTGTTTGCTCAATTGTTTTGAAGACAGTGCTTAAAATGTCACAACCTCTTCACCTTCTTCTGCATACCTGCTCATTCAATCTTCAGTGGTTTGTTATTACTTCAGGATAAAATATAAACATACTCTATTTAGTGTCAAGATCTCTACAACTTTCCCCATACCCTTACCTTTCAAGTCCTTTTACACTTTACTCATCCCTACTCTCACATACACTACACTGTAGTGATATTGACCTTCTTTCTGTTAGTGAACAAGTCATTCCATCTCTCAGCTTGGAGCATTTTCATTGGCTTTCCCCAATGACTGGAATGCTTTCATTCTCCTTCTGAACCTCCTGGCTTCTTTGATTAAATCTCAGCTAAAATATCATCTTCTACAAGAAGTCTTTCCCAATTTACCTTAATACTAATGCCTCTCCTTCTATTTATCTAGTTATCTCCCTGTTAGACTTAGAGTTCCTTGACAACAGAAATTGTCCTTTACCTTTCTTTGTAACTCTAGGGTGTAGCCTAGTGCTTGGCACATAGTGAGTACTTAATAAATATTTATTCACTGTCCATTTAGATGTGAGCTATTACTATTAATTGACTCCCAGATAGAAATATTTTAGTTCTTAATATGTATTATATTTAATAATAATATAATAGCATTTAATTTATATTGTTTTTATTCTGAAAGGTTTCTTTTACACTAAGAATTTTATTATCTTCAATAAAACAAATTTTTCAATAAATTAGGAACAAGAAAGTGTCATATAAGCAACTGAACTGCTATGTATAGTTTTTAGTATGTTATAGTAAAAAATATAGCAACAAAGTCCTGTATTTTCCTTACTATTTTTTTTTGTTTTTTTTTTTTTCTATGCAAATGAAATTATATAGTTTATTAATGCCCTTTTGGGTTTTGTTTCCTATTACTGCCTAGTAACTCCCCATTCCCTTGAACAGAAGGCTTCTCTTTAAGCAGATGTGTATAGTCAAGGAAAAAAGAAACAAACCCAATGACATATCTGCACTTGTAGTCATCCTCTTTCTTCCAGAAGCTGGGCAGCAGAACTCATTATCACTTTCTACACTTGAATGATTTACTCCTCAGATCAAAATTCTATAGCCTTTCAAAATTATTTTACCTTGCATCATTATGGTGATTGTGTAAATTGTTTTCCTGGTTTTGCCAATTTTATGATGTATCAATTCATATAAATCTTTTAAATTCAAATTTTCTTTAGCTTAGACTTTTTTCTAGGTCACATTGACCTCTCATTATTCCAAATTAGGGAGAATATAATATAATTCAATATTAAAATCAAGTTCAATTTTTTGAAAAATAAGCCAAGGACAATTGTTCAAATTTTAAAATAAAATGCAGATTTTCTTTTGTGAATCAATTTTTCATTTTGAAATATGTGTTAGGGATTTATAAAATGGATGTTATAATAAGTGGATATTAAGAAATTGATAAAGCATATCTTAAAGTTGGGACTTAATGCATTATTAAATTTGACAAAAGGTCTAACTCTGATCCAAAGATAGTAACTTGTATTAGCCATTTTTATTAGCACTGAGCTGCTTTAATCTTTGAAAATAAAAGATTTACCCTATAATGTAAAATCTGCTTTTTATTGATAGATGCTCTCAGACTTGTGAGAATCAAATATATATAAAAGTGTTTTGAAATTGTAAAGTGCTACATAAATAAGAACTATTATTATCTTCCTGCTGATTTTAAAACCTTACCAAAGAAATTGGAACTTAGTAATAGAATGGGAAATGTGGGCTTTAAATGGGAATTATGCTTTTTTTAAAGGTCCTTTTTTTAAGTGAAGTGTTCTATTTCAGAATTATAGTGTGTAAAGTTTGGTATTGGTTTAAAGGCCTTAAATTGTTCCTATAACTGTTCATAAAATCTCTATGATTGAGTTTTGCAAAATTGCACATTAGTAGCCACTATTTTTTGACTTTCCTCCTCTTATCAAATTCTTAACTTGATGATTCAGAGTTTTCTTTCTATATCAATTTTTTTCTTTCCTTTGCATTTAAAACCTTTAGATGTTATTTTGTAAGCTAATTTGAGCATTCATTGTTCAAATTTGGTTCAGAATTGTCTTTTGCATATATTCTAACCTTTCAGTTATAATAACTCTATTGTTCTTTTCATAACAAAATTTTAACTTTTAAATCTTTTAACTTTGGCTAACAAGGTTCTCAAATGTTTTTCTTGCTCATGACAAAGCTAGAATGAAACAGATATTGATGAAGAATGTTAGTAGTCCAAAGATTAAGAATCATTGGTATGATGTGGAAGACAGAACACAAAAACAGGAGTAAGGAGAAGTGGATTAACAGAATTAACTGAAGGCTAGCAATGGAGAAAATATAATGATTCAAAATGTCCTTGTGAGGTGGAAGTAATAGCGTTGGGGAATTTTTTTTTTTTTCTTGTGAACAAAGAAAACTGCTGGTGAAACACAGGAGCTGACAGATTCCAACAAATGCCAAACGCTTGGAATACAGTTTCTATGTTAGACTATCATCCAAGAGCCCTAGCCTAGGAAAGACCATGATGAAGATTGGCCACTATTTGCTTGATTTTTTTTTTCCTTCCAGATAATTATGAATTATTTACTAAAAACCAAAGGGTAAAATGACCTCGATTAGTGGAAGAAATACATATAATGATGAAATTTAAAAAATGCATATGTATGTATTCATTTGCATGTATATATAACATTGGATCTATGGTCTCATTCATATGATGAAATCTCATAATTGAAATTCTCTTCATTGATCATATCAGTAAATGATTTATTAGTTATTGTTGTACAGAGTTTCTTGAAGCAATAAGGGCTTAAGTAACTTGTCCTTGGCCAAGCACCTCTTTGTTTCTTTTTCTCTACTTACGGGAGGTGTTTAGCATAGTGCCTTGAACAGTATAAACATTCAATAAATGATTATTAAATTGAATTAATTATGGCAGAAATAGAATTTTTATTGTTGTAAGTTTATTTATTTTTAATACACATTGTTTTTTGAATCATATTGGGAGAGAAACATCAGAGCAAAAAAGGAAAAATCATGAGAGAGATAAAAAACAGAAAAAAGAAGTGAACATAACATGTGTTTATTTACATTCAGTCACCCTCCTTGGATCTCTTTCTGGATGCGGATGACATTTTCTGTCAAAAGTCTATTGGTATTGCTTCAGATCACTGAACCACTAAAAAGAACCAAGCCTTTCAGAGTTGCTCATCACACATTCTTGCTGTTATTGTGTATAATATATTCCTGGTTCTGCTTGTTTTGCTCAACTTCAGTTTATGTAAATCTTTCCAGGCTTTTCTTAAATCAGCTTGTTCATCAATTTTATAGAACAGTAATGTTCTATTACTTTCATGTACTACAGCTTGTTCAGCTGTTCTCTAATTGATGGGCATCCACTATTTTTCCAAGTCTTGGCTGCCACAAACATTTTTGCACATGTGGGTTCTTTTCCCTGTTATGATTTCCTTGAGATACAGACCCAGTAATGGCACTGCTAGGTCAAAGGGTATGTAGTGTTTTACTGCTCTTTGAGCATAATTACAGATTGTTCTCCAGAATGGTTGGATTGTTTCACAACTTCATTAACAATACATTAGTGTAACAGTTTTCCTACATCCCCTCCAACATTTATCATCATCTTTTCTAGTCATCTTAGGGAATCTGAAAGGTATGAGGTAGTACTTCAGAGCTGTTTTAATTTGCATTTCTCTACTCAATAGAAATTTAGACCATTTTTAATATAACTATAAATAGCTTTAATTTCATATCTGAAAATTTTCTGTTCATATCCTTTGACCAAATATTTATCAATTGGGGAGAAATAGAATTTGAAACAGATCTTCCTAACCTGGAAATCAGACTTCTATCCACTTTAAAAAGATGTCATACCTGATAGTCATTTTTCATAACCTCATTCTTAAAGAATGTACTGATCTTGTAATTTTCCTCTCCTGTATCAGTAGGGAATACACAACCATTTTGACTAACACTTAATTTTTTTTTTTTTTTCACGGCTAGCATCACATTTCTTGGCATAAGAGATATAACAATCTGATTCAATTCAGCAAAAAATTATTAAGGTCCACTCAAAGGGTACCAAAAACAAAACCAGAATAATCCCTTCCCTGTAACAAAAGAACAGAGACAGAACCATTTAGGAAAATATTGAGTGGAGTTTGAGTTGTGAATTACAAAGATTTATTCACTGCAGACTTAAATGAAAAATGAGATTAAAGATGCATTTTGAAGAATTATTAGATTCCTGTTGTGCATTGCTGATTACTTAGATCTTTCTTCGGGTAACTCCATCCTTGACTTTTGAAGAAATATAACCTGTTGTTTCTCTCATGTAGTTCAAGCTCATCCAACTTCTCATTTTTGGAATGGTCTGAGACAATGGTAAATGGATGGACACAACTGGCTAGGGAGAGTCCAGCAATGATTTATAATATCATTAGGACACTGGAGCAATTATCCAATCACCATCATTTATGTTGCTAGCATGAATGATGGAGGCTACAGAATAAATAATACTGAAATGGCATTTAATTAATTAGCATTTTCCTCTGCTTGCTTGGGATGATGATTCATAAGTTCTAAATGAATGTGAATAGACAACAATAATAAGCCCTGCCTCAATATCCTGGTTACCATGCCAACTATCTTATATTCCTTTTCTGATGTCATTCTTGATTGATTATTTTGGGAACTTTGGTTACCTCATAGATTCAGAGCAAACTCAGCCTTTTACCATCTTGCTTTTTTCTTTTCTTTCCCAAAGGAAACACAAATATATATTCAATGTGGATGCTATTTTAATTCAAGCTTTTTTGGTCTGTAATGGTGGTATACTCATCAAAATGATTGCAAATTAGATTCCTAATTATTAATCTAATAATGATTCCACTCTTGCCTGCTACTGATTTTCATTTGAGAGCAGTCAGAGAAATTACTGTTTCCTTTGACCACTAGATGGAGCAATGTGTAAAAACATTTGCATCCAGCCTTCAAAATGATTGAAGAATTAATAATGGGAAAGTTGATGGGTCTATGGATAAAGCAATGATTATTTGCCGTTTTTTTTTTTTTTTTGACAACTTTTCAAGTATGACAGAGATTCTGGGAATGACATATCAGCTTGACAGACTGTTACCAGTCCATCACACTGTCCATTATTATTCTAGTTAAACTTGTATCAGGAGTGCTGTTGGATGAGAAGGGGAGACCTTTAACTCAAGATGGCCTGTATTACACAGCCCATGATAACCCACCTGATCTATGAAGCCTCTCCTTATCTGTTCTAAAGACTATGAATGGAATTTTAAAAATGTGACTTACTATGCATTTTTTAAGTGCATTTTGGGGGAAAAATCCATCACCCCCATCCTGTATCTATTTTTTTTTTTCATTTTTTCTATTTATGCATTAGGAAGAAGAATGAATTGTGAAGCAGGAGAAGAAGGTGAATGTTTGAATTCAACCCTTGTCCTATTTAATGAGAAACTTAAGGGTCCATCATATTTTTTCATGAAAATTGTATTTCCCTGAGTATGATGATGAGTGAGAATGCTCATATAATTGTGATGACAAATACATATTTCCAGCAATGAAAGAGATATATAAAGTTATTGGTTTTTCTAAATTTCTCAAAGTATATGTGCAAAGTACTGTGCTAGGTATTCCAGATACAAGTAAGAAAAAATGAACTTTTGATCTCAAGAAACTCATAGTTGAAGAGTCCTATAGGGGCAGCTAGGTAGTACAGTAGATAGAGCGCCAACCCTGAAATCAGGAGGACCTGAGTTCAAATCAGACCCCAGACACTTAATACTTTCTAGCTGAGTGAGCCTGGGCAAGTCACTTAACCCCAATTGCCTCAGCAAAAAAAACAACAAAAAAAGTTGTGTATAAATAACATAAATTTGTATAATATAAAATAGGATATTATTAAGCACAAAGGAAAAATTCAAATAGAATATCATGATGGAGCCAAGAAAAGCCATTTTAACCTTGAGGAGGTGCAGGGAAAATTATTTAGGAAATTGACTGGGAGTGTGGCCTAATATATGGAGAAATGGGCTTAGAGGAAAAAAAACCTAGATTCATATCCTACATATGACATTTGCTAGCTCTCTGACTATGGACAAGCCATTTAACTTCCCTCTATCTCAGTTTCTTTATCTGTAAATTGGGAATAATAGTGCCTGTATTACTTAAGTCACAGGATTTTTGTGAAGCTTAAACAAACCAGATAATATATGTAAAATGTTTTACAGATTTCAAAGTGTTTTATATGTCAATTAAATTCTTCATTATTTTTAGAGAACTTCACCAAACATTTTCCCAATGATTTTACCTTATATTTCCTTATGATTGAATCCTTTCCAATAGACTATATATTCAAAAAATCTCAGCAGCTAAGGCATTCATCTGAAATTCATCATGTCTGAGCTGTTTCTATTGAATAGCTTACAATCTCTTCCATCTCTCCAGAATTTGACTGCCTTTCTAGCCCTGACCAGGCTCCTAGAAGATCAGTTTAGAGTGATTGACACTAAAGAAAAGATTAAAGCTTTTCTCTTTGCAGTACCCTAAATTGACTCTGTTCTTCTGAAGGCATGATATCTCAGTGTTTTTTTCTTCTTCCACTTATATTCCCTTTATACTGATTCTAAGCACTTCTTTCATCCACATGGGAACAGATGGAGCCAGGCAAAAATACCATGCACAAGCAGAATTGTTTCTGTGTTCCTCATAGACTCAAGTTTAATGGATTAATGATAGTCAGTTTTCTAGTTTAGACTGCCAGGATCTGGTTCCTTTGATTTCCCCATCCTTGGGATATAATGAAAAAACAATTATAATTAATAATAATAACAATATTAATAAAATGATAATATAGAGATAGCTGACATTAATAGAGTATTTTAGGGTTTGTATTAAACATCATGGGCTAATTGACTTTATTGGTTATTGATTCACAGCTCTAATAATAAATACTAAGAACAACAACATATATATGTATATATTCAATATATTTCTGAAATAATCCATTCAACTTGCTTCTATACTATCTAATTTATCCTACCATAATTGCAGCAATTTGGCTTCCACTAGAGGGTCCGTATGGCTTGAGAGGTTTGTTCCAGGTAAGCAATTTTCACACAATAGATCAAATATGGTATCTCCTCATGAACCATGACAACTAATCAGGTATATGTGTTCTTAAAGGAGAGGTTTTGTTGAGTATAGTTCAAGGAGCCTATCCTTCACAGATACACCAGTGTTTGGGAGGGTGGAAGAAGGAATGAAAGGCTAGCATAATTTAGTCACTGCCAGGGTTAAGAGTAATGCCTTTTTATAGAGTGGGGACAGGGCCAAAAATCACAACCTTGTCAACGATGGCCTTTTTTGATAAATTATAAGTCAATGCTAGTAAACTGTGAACTGCAGTTCTTGCTATATTTTTTTTTCTAATATAAGAAACATAGGATTAATCATCCATTACATTTTTCCTTGGATTTAAAAAAGCTTTGTAAATATGCTGTCTTATGACTCATCATTTTTCCTCTTTTCTTGAAAAAAAATTATTTGTCCCTGTGAAATTATTTTTATTTTGATCTACCTTGCTGGGATATTAGAATAATTTTTCTCGAATACATGTCTTTCTTTCTCACTGTGTGTGTGTGTGTGTGTGTGTGTGTGTGTGTGTGTGAATAAATAAATAATAAAATTATCAGAAGCCTCTCTATATCTATTTGGGATTGCTTGGGATGGGGAAATGAAGTTTTTAGGATGAGTCATGGTTGGGCTGGTTTACAGGTATTTCTATTGCCAATTGAAATGCTTAGCTATGTCTGGAATCTGACACAAAGGATATGCAAGATGAAAAGAGTGGTGGGATACTGCAAGGGAAAATAAATGTAGCATCAGACCAGGATTTGGGTTCAGTGAATGGAGGATATGCTAACACTTCAGTTGTACTTTATCTCATTTAACAAACAATTATTTATCCACTATATGTAAGATAGGTTGCTCTGTGGCACAATGGATAGAGTGCCAGGCCTAGAGTCATAAAACTTATTTTACTGAGTTCAAATTTGGCTTCAGATACTTAGTAGTTATATGACCCTCACAAGTCACTTAACCCTGTTTATTTCAGTTTTCATATATGAACAATGAACTGGAGAAGAAAATAGCTAACTTCCCCAGTACCTTTGTCAAGAAAATCCCAAAAGAGGCCACAAAGAGTCTTTCACATCTGAAAACAACTGAAGAACAGATATGTAAGGTACTACGTTAAGGTAGGGGAGAGGGATTTAAAGATAGACCCCAAACATCCTTTTCCCTCAAACAACTTTGATTTTACTGGAGGAGAAAGGGCTCAAAATAATATAAAAATAAGCATAGTATATGAAAGTCTAATGAGGGTGAGAATGCAGAAAATTTAGGGAATCAGATAACAACCAAGAAGAATCTTGAAGAAAGAATTGGAGAGACAGAGCTAATGGGGGAGGGGTACACAACTATTAAGAACAGCTTATTAGAGTGGTTTTATGTGTGGAAAATGGCAATTTCAAATCTGGAAAATAGCAAGCAAAATTTAGCTTGAATGTAGAGTGTATAAATTAATCAATTGGTTAGGATTTTTTAAGTGCTACTTTGCTTAGCTCTAGAGATAAAATAAAAAAGTCAAAGCAATCTTTATCCTCAAGGAGCTTATATTCTTAAAAGAGAAACAAGAAAAAATTCAGAAATTGGCACATGACAGATAAAGTGTAGATCTCCTTGGCTTTGAGATTGGTTTTCTATCTACTATCACATCATTCTTTCCTGATTTTCTTAATGTAACCTAATTGCTTTGATATTTTTGGCTTCTATATCAAGACCCTGTTGACTCATATTGAATTTGCAATCCCCAAAACTGCCAGATTCTCTTCAAAGTGCTGTTTAACCATGCTTCCATTTTCTTTTATTTATGAAGTTAACTGTTCAAATTTTTTGCAAGTTTAAGAATTTACATTTCCAATCAGCATTATCCTAAGAGCTCACATTTATATAGGACTTTTATGTTTTGCTAAGTCCTTTTCTCACAATACAGGTGTAAGGTACCTATTCTAAGTATTATTGCCTCTTTTTTATCAGATGTGAAAGTGAACTTCACAAAGGTTAAATGATTTGGTGAAGGCCACAAGTAAGTACTACAGTCAGCATTTCAATTCAGATGTCATCTGATTCCAAGTTTACTGTTCTTTCAGTTTCAAATTTTATTTTGTAGCAGTCAGCCTAATATTCTAGCCTGTTGAGATCTTTTTTAGATCATAATTCTTTAATTTAGGTTGTTAGCTATTCCTCCTAACTTTGTATCATCTGCAAATTTAATGTGTGCCATGTTTCTTCAAAATTAATAAAAATATTAAATGGCACAGGATCAAAGATAGATAGTGGTGCTCTTCTACTAGAGACCTCATTCTAAGATGATCTTAAACCATTAATGACTCTTCTTGAGTTCATTCTCTTTGCATATTTCTTAGTTGAGTTGCTAGAATTTGGGGGCACACATTGATCTGATTATATATTTTGTATTGCTCATATATATTGCTTTTCCTGTATTCTTCAAAAATAATTTTATTTGCTTTAATCAGTTTAGGTCCTTCTTTTCACTTTCCTATCCATACTTCTCACTTCCTCTATACCCCAAATGGATAATATGATAAAAACAAACCCCATAAAACATGCATAGTCAGTCAAAAATATTTTCATATTGGTCATGTCCAAAAATATTTTCTTTTTCTTCACTCTGAACTTTTCACTTATCTATCAGGAGGAGATAAAATATTTTATCAGTCCTCTGGAATTCTAGTTGGTAATTATGCTAATAAAATATCAGCACAATAGTATTCTATGATAGTCATGTACCATAATTTGTTCATTCCCCAATTATTAGGAATTCCCATTTTTTGCCACCTCAAAAACTGAATTTCTTTTGAAAATTTCAATAGGCTAGAACATTAGAGAAAGAAACATAAAAGGATAAACTACTTACATTCAAATACAAATTTTCTCTGAACCTTGTCATAGTCAGGATTCATAGAGATTATTTTGGGAAAACTTGAGAAGGGTCCTGATATGTCTTGATCTTAAGAAAAGAATAGAAAAAGCAGAAAAGAGGAATATATTTGGGGTGAGAGGATGAAGATAAAGAAGGTTAAAGAAAATATATCATTATTGTGGTGCACAAATAGACAACTATACAAATAAAGAGAAGATAAGTCCTCTGTGGAGGGCAGTATTCTTTCTTTCACTGGAATACCTATTGAGTATTTGATAAATCCTTTCTTTTTGTGGTCTCTGTGTCTTTCCCTCTCTCTGTTTCTCTCTGTCTCTAACTCTCTGTCTCTCTCTGTCTCTCTCTCTGTCTCTCTCTCCCTCCCTCTGTTTCTGTCTCTGTCTCTGTCTCTGTCTCTCTCTCCTCTCTTCTTCTTTTCCTTTTCCTTCTATTTCTCCTCCCTGTTATTCTTTTTTATGAATTAAGATGAGAATGAAGTTCAAGTGTCAGGTACTCCCCTCATCTCCTACTTATTTATATAGTCTACTTGTGCACCCCAATGATATGAAATAATTTTCCTTCACCTTCCTTACCTTCATCCTCTCACCCCCAAATACATTTCTTCTTTTCTTTTTTTCTATTCTTTTCATAAAATCAACACATAACAAGATCACTCCCAGGCTTTGCCAGAATGATCTTTCTATGGATTCTGATGATAGGATTCAGAGAAAACTCATATTTGAATGTAAGCAGTTTATCCTTTTATGTTTTTTCCCCTATCTTTGTATTTAGCATTTGTTTGCATCTTTAGTCTTTTCATTAGAAATGTCTGGAAATCTGTTTACATTACATTTTTAAAAATTCTATAGTATTATACTCAGTTTTGCTGGATAAGTTATCATTGTCACCTTGCCTTCTAGAATATTACACTCCTAATTCTCTGCTTCTTTATTGCATTGTGCTCTGTGCTCCTGACTGTGGCTTTTTGATATTTGAATTCTTTCTGATTTCTTTTTTTATTTTTTTCTTTGACCTAGAAGTTTTGATATCTGACTCTAATGTTCCTGGGAGTTTTCATTTTGAGGTTCCTTTTAGAAGACTGTTGGATTCTCTTTATTTTCATTTTGCCCTCTAATTTTAAGAGGTTGGGGCAGTTTTATTTTAAGATTCATTGAAATATCATGTATAGGATTTTTCCTTGATCATGATGTTTAGAGAGTTCAATGATTCTTACTTTTTTTCCCCTCTTCAATCTATTTCCTACATATTTGTTCTTCCTATGAGGTATCTTACATCGTCTCCTTTCCTTCCCCAATCTTTTGACTTGGATATTTCTTGCTGCTTCATGAAGTCATTGGCTCTTATTTGGTCCATTCTAATTTTCAGGCAGTTTTTTGCTTGGGCAAGGTTTTATATTCGTGTCAAAATTTCCAGATTTTTTTTGTTTTTTTCCTAAACTATTCCTCTCCTTCTCTCTCTCTGTCTCTCTCTTTTTCTCTGTCTCTCTCTTTCTCTCTCTCTCTCTCTCTCTCTCTCTCTCTCTTTCTCTCTCTCTTTCTCTCTCTTTCTCTCTCTCTGTCTCTCTTTCTTCTCTCTCTCTTCCTCTCTTCATCCATCCATCCATCTACCTATCATCTGTTGGTCTATCTATCTGTCATGTCAGTCTATCTATCTGTCTACCTATCTATTTATCATCTGTCAGTCTATCTGTTCATCTATCTATCTATCTACCTATCTCTTAAATAACCCCTCAACTCTTGCTTCATCTTTTGGGAATTTTAGTTGATTTTGTGCCCATGCTTTGTTTTTCTTTTGAGGGATTGCTATATGACTTAGAATCATCTCTTCTTCTGCATTCCTGTCATTTGTACCCCTACCAACATAATAGCTCATTATGGGGTGATTCTTTTTTCTTGTTTGTTTGCCCATTCTTTTCCTGACTTTGGACTTGAAGCTAGGCTTTGCTATTCTTCTAGAAGGAAGGTCTGGGCTAGTCCTGCTGCTTTCTTAGGTAGAATTGAGTACTGTATTATTACAGTATCTCAGGGACAATTTGGAGAATTGCAGGACAAAGTTTGGTTACTGATCATTGTGCTGTGAACACTGTGAGTTCTTAACAGAGACTTGGGTCTGAGCAGGAGTAAATTGTTGTTAGATTCAACCCCATTAGTCACTTAAAAAACTCTTTTGGTTCAAAGTGGCACTGCGCTTTAGATTTCCTTTGGTTTGAAATTCCTGCTCTTGTTATATCTGTGATGGCTGAGATAGATGCTGGAAATTGGACTTGGCTCTGTTTCTGATTCACACTGCTTGTTGATGCTGGCTTTTGAACTTTGTTGTTTTTCTATACACTATCTAGGGACTCTGAATCTGGGAAACTCCCCTCTTCCCCATCTTATTCTTATTCTCAGGAAGAGAGAGGTGACAAAAAATTGTCAATTCCTGCTGTTCTCAGCCCCCTTCCTTCCCCTCTTCTCCCTTCCTTCTTTTTTCCTCCTCCCTCTCTCTCCCATTACAGTATTCCAGTATAGGTCTTATAGAATCCTGAGATGATTTGGGATCTCCTCTTGCATTGAGCATGGTCTCCTGGCGTCTCCTTAGGTATCAGAGTGTACAGTGTGAGATGTGCTCCTGGGAGACTCCATTCCCAGGGTCTTCACCTCCTTCCTGTCTACCTACCTAAAGTGACCTGCTCTGTCCAAATGACTAGTAACTTTTTTCTGGATTTCCTCATCAGGATTGGGTCTGGTTTATTTTCTAGATCTGTTGGAGGAATTTGTATAGAGGAGCCCCCTGCATTGCATTCCTATCAAGATTACAATCTTGGTTCTTCTTTTCTGAAATTAAATAATGCAATGACAATGCTTAGCATGTATCTAGATTCACAAACCTCTCACCAAAACTCTGGGGCTGACTGGGGTTCTTAAGCCCACAATTTACTGTAATTTTTTATGAGTCTATGATTATTTGCCCATTACTTCAAAATACATAAAGCTCATTTTTGGATAATTTTTATAGTAGCATACTTTCTATTTATGCAGTTGCTGATATTTCATTTCATCAGATTCCTCACAAATGGCATCAGCTTTTTTTATATTCATGACCCTTTTTCCAGGGAATGGGCTTATTTATAATTGTTTATTAGAGAAGGGATTCCTGCATTGGGTGGGAGGATGGACTGAATGACCTTTAAAATACCTTTCAACTGTCAAACTCTGTTAGACAGCTTGCCTACAACAAAGTATGAAATTGAGATTTCCCACAAATCCTTTTTGACAGTTCTACAAACCCATCATTTTGCACATGCTCCCTCCCTCAAAAAGATTATCCATTTTTCTTCTGTTCATTTTAAGTCATAAAGAAATGTCTTAACCAATAACAAACATCGTATTTTCTAGCATTTATATAACATTTTAAAGCTTGTAAAATATTTTGCATGCTATTTCATTCCATCCCCAAAACAACTCTAAATGTTATTATTATGCTTTTTTTATAGATAAGGAAAATGAGGCTAGATCACATAGCTAGGAAGTGACTGAGGCAGAATTTTAACTAAAGTATTCTTGCCTTAGACTCTTTCCACTGTCAGAAAGCTACCACTTATGTGTGGACTCTGACCACAACCCCCTTTTTTCAAAGTAAGGTTCCTGTCTACTTTACTGTGTGATTAATTGGTGTAATAAATTACTTGGAGAAGTGAGGAACCCATTGATATCAACCCAGTGATATCCAAACTACTCCCAAAGAAATTAAGAGCACCATTTTTCTGACTTTTTCTACTTTGTGTAATCTTAGTAATCTCTCTGCCTATGTTGCCTCCTTGCAGTAAATGCCTTTTGTGATTAATTAATCTGATTCAGCTCCACTTCAGTGTTTAAATAATCACAGCTGCTGTTTATATCTTCCCCTACTAAAAGCAATGGAAGCATCTAGGCTTAAATTTCCTCTATGTTATTATGCTAAAGGAGAAAGTGTCTATGGAGAACATGTTTTTGTGGCTTCTCTGGCAGATATGGACTCATCCTCCCATAGGTATAAAGCACCTGCAGAAAGAAAAGACTTCTTTTGTACTACTCTACCCCATTATAGGGGCGAGGAAATAAGATCTATTAGCTTTTTAAGTAGATTGCTCTATTGTAGTGGGAACAGGGAGAAACATAAAAAGGAAAGGGAGATATGATTTTAAACTTGGTATCTTATAGGAGCTCCATGTCATAGTCTAGGGGTAAGTGCATGATAGCATCAAGCCCTGGTATTAGCAGCAACCTCTACAATTTGTAATTAACCTTATGTCCTCTTCCCTTTTTGTTTCTGGCTTTGTGAGTATAAGGCAGGTTCCTTTCTCTATTGTGCATTACACAGTAGAATATTATTATTATTATTTATATCAAATATTTCCATTATTATCCATCATTATTTTGTACAATTAGATTGATTTGAAAAGATTGGTCTGCATGGTATTCATATGTTTTATGTCCTTTGTTGTAGGTGGTGACGGTATGGACCAACATGATTTTATTGCTCTTATTGCAATAAAGAGCTCTTTATTGCTCTTTCTTTATCAGTACAGATCAGCAATGTTTCTGCCTATTTACAGAACTAAAGAGTTGCTCTGGGCATTGAGAGGCTAAATGACTTGCCCAGATTAACAGAGTCAGTATGTCTCAGAAGTGAGACTTGGATGGGAGTTATCCTGACTCCAAAACCTACTATTAAGACCAAATCATACTGTCTCTTACCTTGTACATAGAATGTGCAATAAATATTTGTTGTTTTGATTGCATTGCAAGTTAAACAACATCCAGTTTTCCTCCATTGATTTGGTGCCTATGGAAATTTTATCAGAATGTCTGAAGTTCATGTTCATGGAAACATGAAAAGCTAAAGCTGAAAAGGATCTTAGAGAAGAGCCAATTGAATGCCTTCCTTTTGTAAATGAAGGAAGAGAGAGTCTTAGAGAAGCAAAATGATTTACCCAAGCTTGCCCAGTGAATTAGTGGAAGATCCAGGAAAAGAAGGCATATCTCTTTAAATTCTAGTTCAGGATTTTTTCACACTTCTAGACCCTGATCATAGCTGGATCTCTGCTAAATATCTGTCCATCCCACCCTTCTCTGCTCTGCTCTGAACACAACTGCAAATCCCTTTTATTGTACGGATAAGCCGCCTGCTTTCTCCCTATTTCACCTGAACTCTTGAGCCATCTACCTAGTCTATATGCTTGGAACCTGGGTTCTAATTGTGTGCCTCTACGGTCAGTAAACAACTTCTGCCAACCTCATTTTCCACATCTGACAAATGGAAGATTGGGACTAAATATCCTCTCCAGTCTCTCTTAATTTTAAAATGATATAAAAACTATTCCTGCCTAGTCTGAAATCCCAGAGAGTAAAGTCATTTATTTTATCAGAATTCTGCCTCATACCCAAACACATTGCCTCCTACTAATGTAAAAGTGAAATGAATTGATTTGAAATGAATGGACTGCATAGTATTCAACTGTGCCTTCTTAATAATATTCATTGATTTCATAGACATGTTCTCATCCCTTTCTTCAATCCTTGATTTCAGCAAATCTTTGGTCCTGGCAGTCTCACTAACTCAGGTATGGTTTTGAAAGAGCAACGTTAATAAGGATCCCTCTTCTGAAGTTTTTCTCCTGCTCTTCATCAAGTTACAGAGGTGACCCTGGGCTCTCAAAGTCTATGATGGGAGAAGCTGGTGTCTGATAAATTCTACCCACAAAATCGTAGCTGAAAGGGGCAGGGGAGCTCGGTGAGAACAAATACCTCCCCTTTATTTTTGCAGATGAGGAAATTGAAGCTCAAAGAGCTTTAGTGACATATCTAGCTAGTAAGTGAGGTAGGAATCAAATTTACATCTTATCCCACTGCATGTCCAACACTTCCTGTCTATCCATTAAGCTAGATATTTCTCTCTGACTCAAGAGTACACAGATACAGCAAGTAAAGACACTTGCTAAGAAAGCCTGGCGAAACTCCTACCAGCAGGTTGTTTCTTGCTGATAGATTCTTTTTGATCATGAGACTTTTCTTATTGATTCTAATTTGTCTAATATTTGTTGAAATAATGTATTACTGAAGAAACTGAACTATATGAATATAGAACAATGGAAGAACATTGAACTTGGAATCACAAAAACTGAATTCGAATGCCAGTGTTTTCTGAGGTAATATATTACTGAAGAAACTGAACTATATGAAAGTGGAACAATGGAAGACCATTGAACTTGGAATCACAGCAACTGAGTTCGAATGGCAGCTCTGCTACTTACTAATTGTGTAACTTCAGGCAAACCATTTTTGCTTTTCCAGGTCTGAAGTCCTTATCTTTTAAATAAGAAATTTGGACTTAAAAGTTAGTGACATGTACCCCACAAAACTCACTAGGGCAGTCCAGAACCAGATGAAAAATTTATTGTAAAATATTTTAAAAATAAAATACAATAGAACACCAATAATCTTAACTTGTGTTTTTCTAAATCAATATCAGTTGATGTCACTGGAGTGGATGACTTCTAGGCTTTTTCCAGTCTTAGATCCTATGACTGAACAGATTCAGTATAAATTAAGTCAGAATATAAAGAGGTTGAAGGTCAGTGCAATTATCTGTGGAAAGGATAATGGGGTTTACTTCCTAGTTGGCCAAAAGATTTGGGAGGTATTTGTAGAATGCTTGGGGGAAGAACCCACACTTTACTGAAAAATGGATTTGTTCACATGTAGCAAAAAAAAAGAAAACATGAGAATTTGTAATGTTTTTATTGTGTTGTTATTCCGTTCTGTTCCACTCTTCCTGACCCCATGGAAATAGAAGATCTACTGTCCTCCATTATTTCTCAAAGTCTGTCAGGTTCATACTTGTTTACATGACACAACTTATCCATCTCACTCTCTGCCATCCTCTTTTCCTTTTGCTTTCAGTCTTTCCTAACATCAGGGTCTTTTCCAGTGTTGTTATAACAGGTTAATTCAAAAAACATTAGTATTTTCCAGACACTGTTATTAGGCACTGGGAATAGAAATATAAAAAGAAAATAGCTTTTATTCTCAAGGACCTGGAATTTGCTTTGGGAGGGGAAGGAGCTGCATATTGCATCCAAGTTCTGAGCACATTCAATTTATTGGCAAAGCTAGAAGCTACAAATAAAGTGAATTCTTCGGCTTCTCAGCAAGCCAAAGTCCTTGAATGAAGGATTTTTACAGACAAAAAGAGGAGCATCCCCAAAAAAACCCAAAAACAAAACAAAAAAGATGGGGAAAATAATATGATTAATTGCAAAATCTATACCAACATATGCATGAGGGACACTATGATTGAATGGAAATCAGGAATACTGGGCTAGCAACCCCTCCTTTCCTCTTGTCACTAGGAAATTCTGATTGATTTAGTCCACCTGCAAGAATAATTAATGGAATATAGATAACAGATTTCCTTTAATTGTCAAGGAGAACTAGTGGTATAGAGATAACAGGTTTCTTTTAATTAAAGTGGCTTATATAGAAACTGAACTTTTAAACTTAACTCAGAGGTAAAGACTGAACTTCTGAACCTATGAACTTCTGAACTTAATTCAAAGACAAGAAAATGTGACTTAGTTATGCAAAATGTCAGATACAAAATAGAATCAATTACAAAAATGGAGACAATATCAGTTTGATTTTTTTTTTTAACATAGACAGGTATATAAATAGGAGATAATTTGAGGAGAGAGAATATTAATAACTGAGAGGGGGAGATTCAAAAAAAGCTTTATAAAGGAGATAATACCTGAGCTGAACCCTGAGACCAGGTACAATAACTATAAGTTTAGCTTTTATTTAAATAACACAATAAGCTTCGCAAAGTGCTTTACTTTTATTATCTTGATAGTATTTCAAGTATAATTTTGGGCTGTCTAGTTCAACCCTTTCATTTTCTATATGAGAAAAGGGAGGCTCAGGGAGTTTAAGTGGCTTGCCCATTGTCACAGAGGTACAATGGATAGAATTTGGGATCAGGGAAACTTTAGTTTAAATCTGTGTGACTTGAGCACATCACTTAAACTGTCTTAATTCCCTTACCTATAAAATGGAGATGATAATATCTAATTCACACAGTTTTGAGGATAAAATGAGATAATATTTGTAAAGTATTTTGCAAACTTTAAAATGCTATATAATCAATCAATCAATCAATCAATCAACATTTACTAAGCACTTACTACATACCAGAGACTGTGTTAAGCTCTAGAAATACAAAAGGAGGCAAAAATAGTTTTTACTCTTAGGGAGTTTACAATCTACTAGGGGAGAGAGTATTCAAACAAACAAATATAAAGTAAGTTATATACAGGAAAAATAACAAATAATTAATAGAGGGAAGCTAGATTGTACAGGGCACTGAATGCTAAATAGAAGAATTTAAATGTTATCTTGGGGGAAAGAGGGAACCATGTATTCCCACTAGGATTATTCCCTCCCTATGCCTAGTAAAGTATTTTTCACAGAGTAGATGGGTACTCAGTAGATATTTTTGACTCACAATGACCATTATCACCACTGTCTTAAATATCGCGCTTCCAGAATAATTTTAGAACTCCATTATTGATCTGCACCCTGATTTTTTTTTTTTTATTTTACCCTCCCTTGGTATCTGAGAATTTATAGGAAATAAGCTATAATTCACAGCAGAGCTATAAGGTTTAAACTATTTTCTGCTTTGTTTATAAACTCAGCCTTTCCAGCCAACCAAAAGGAACATTTGTCTGAATTAGGGTTACTACTTTGCTTTTTTCATCTAAGGGGGTCATTATGGATTTTCTTTTTCCCCATCTCCCACATAGATGAAAGTCTATTTTGAATTCAGAAGGACCTCATTTTATAGAATCTTTGCTTTTATAGTTCAAACTGTGCAAAACAATTGATAAAAGGGGTCCTTTAGAGAAATCTCCTCATTAAGGACACCTAAAGGGATGTAATGAGTTGATCATTATTTCTACAAGCTCTTTGTTTTAGGTCACTTTTATTTTATTGATGGATTTTAAAAAGTCTTTTTGAAGGGCAAAGCTGAAGAACACATTTTATTTGTCCTTAACTCTTAGAGAATATGACCACTATTATTACCAATTGTCCCTTTCCTCCTTTGAACCTTCCTACCCTACCGAAATTCAAAGAATGTTTTTACTTTGCACAGAGTGTTTTACTACGTGGTAATAGCATAAAAGACTTAGAATAAGACTTGATACCTGTCTTCATGAAATTTATAGTTAAATATGTCCTTATATTTAATTATGTTTATTTATTTGAATTTATTCTGTATGTATATTTTAACAGGATGGCCCTAAAGTGTCAGCTCAATTTTAAGTTATTAAAACTTAAGCTTTAGGTAATTTTAAGCTATAGGATGAGAAATCTGATCAAAATGGGTATTTACAAAGTCAGAAGTTTTGAACCAGACAGTGATACGCTGGATAGAGGTAGCTAGACCCAGAATGAGTGCATTTTTTTTCAAATGTACTTCATATTTTTTCTGTAATGTTCTGTCTACCGTGTTTTCCCAATAATAAAACACTGTCTTATTATTTTTTTTGGACAGAAAAACACCAGAGGGCTTATTTTCAGGGGAGGGCTTATTTTAATGAACATTGACAGCAATTTTAATAAATAGGTAAATGTGAACAAAAAAAAAAGGACCTTTATTCAATAATGATCATGTCATCTTCTTCAACAACATCGTCATAAGTGTCCATACCCTGAATTCCGTCCTGGATGTCTTGTGCCTCTATTTCCTTCAGAAGAAGTGGCCCCAATCTGTCATATCCAGCGATACAGCTCTCTTTAAATGAACATGTCTTGTCCAGGGAACCTGCTCGTAGTGCCTTGGCGACACAGCTGTCAGTAATTTTATCCCATGACTTCTTCACTCAAGTCACGACTTCTTGCAGACAGGGCTTCACAAAGTTTCCACGCTGATTTCTTTCCATTCTATTTTCAATGTAGTCATTGACTTCCATGCGCAAATGGTCCTTGAATGGGTTGTTTATTGCAATATCAAGGGTCTGGAGATAGGCAGTCATTCCTGCAGGAATCATTACTTGATCTATTCTTCTCTCTGCAAGGAAGTTCTTCATTTCTTTAGCGCGGTGAGTGCTGGCTGAGTTCTTCTTTTATCCTCCATCATGCCCCCTGAGTTCTTCTTTTATCCTCCATCAAGCCCCTTTTATCCTTCATCATGCCCCCTGAGTTCTTCTTTTATCCTCCATCATGCCCCCTCACTCCCACTTACATACTGGGTTTTTATGTTGTCCTGCCTCAGCTCTCCTCCGCGGCACTGCTCTCAATGGCGCCAGCAAGCAAATCACTGGGGAAGAACAGGATGACGCGCTCACTGCTGCAGCTCTGATTGGATGCAGCTCGGAGCGCTGCGTGCATTTCACCCGGGGGTGGTGGTGGGGGTGCGGAACGGTGCATATAGAGGGTACCGTAATGTAGCGTGTAGCGCAGGGGATCACCTTCACTACAGTAGCAATCTCAATAGGGCTTATTTTCGGGGGAGGGCTTATTTTAGAGGAATCTTGCACAGTAAGGGGAGGACTTATTTTCGAGATAGGCCTTATTATCGGGGAAATACGGTAGCTTTCTGGAAGTCCTGGGACCAGTTTTTGTTTCAGCAGAATAATTATCAGGAGAGTAGTCACAGATAAAGTCCAAAAGTCTTTGTTGTCTTCTTCACAGTCTGTCTCCTTCACCTGGGGCTCCCCTAGCTTTCTGGAGGCTCTCCAGAATGGGTCTCAGTTTCAGTAGAGGAAATATAGGAGAGCCACCATAAGGCTGATGAAGATGGAATGTCTCTTGTTCAGTCCTTGTTGGCTCTTATATACTCTATTATAATTACATCATCGTAGGTGTCAATCTTGTAGAATTGTTGTCAATCTTGTAGAACTATATTAAGTACTAAGGACATGTAAAACTAAGTAACCATTGTCTTATCAATTTCACTAAGTTAACACTTGTTGTAGGACTAAATCAATCATACTGAGCCTTAAGTATATTTCTCCAAAGTTCCTGCCCTTTACATTTTTAAATGAAACATGAAATACATCTGACTACTCTGGTATAAATGATGTTATTCAAGAATTACAAGTTCTTGGTCCACCTTTGTATTTGTGGGAAATTTACCAAAAAACCCCTGTCATTTAGATACTGTTTTATAATCTGGAAAGCATTCAACCCACATTATCTAATTTTATTCTCACCACAATTTTGTGAGGCATTATTACCTATATAGGCATTATTACCTCATTTTATAGGATGAATTGGAAAGAAAAAAGCTTGGAAGGCAAGGAGACAATTAGAATGTCATTATTTATGGAATGAACTTTTGTTCCTCTTTTAAAATGAAATTTAGTTTTGAGAGTTGTAACAATTAGAGCTGTCTGAAAATGGAGTAAGTGACTTTTTAAAGGTAGTAAGGTCCCCATCATTATAAATATTCAAGCAAAGACTTCTTTGTGTATCATATAGGAGATTGGAAAAAGCCCTTCCCTCATTGTGCTTCACTGTGAATAATGTTTTGTTTCAGACCAATTTTTTCTTACATATTTTGACTCATCTTGGTATTTGGAAGGCAGTCAGGACTCAAAGTCCAAACTCTTTGAATATGTGAAAAGAAACCTATAAAGTGATTTTACAATCAGGAATCCTCAGAAACTCTCAGGGGTAGCTGATAATGGACTCATAGTCTTTTGATTTTTAGCTTTGGGATTGGAGGGGGTTCTTTAGTGAAGTTTCTTTCATTAGCACAGAATAGCACATCTCAGATGACTCTGTCCATCAACTCTAATGTGCTTTCCACTTTGCCTCTGACTGCTGATTCAGGGAAACCAGATGGGTCAGCTAGGTTGGACACTCACTCTCCTTGAAACAGAACACAAATTGAAGCATGTTTTTCTTTCATTAGGTAGATGGGGTATATAGCAGTGTGTCAAGGTCAATGAGCTAAACTGTATATGCCAGATAGTTTAAGATGAGGTTAGCTATTCTTTGGTGACTTGGATAAATATAGAACAGCTTTTTTTTTTTTTTTTAAAGGAAAAACATATAATTCTCCATATAGCAAACCAAAATATAGTTTCTTTGACTTGACTGAAAATGTTATTTCAATCATTGGCTACGAGATGCATGAAAATGCCATTCAGACTTAAAAATCCAGCTATAACATTATTGAGAGTGGGGACTTCACCTATGCTCCAACAAAATAGGGGCCATGCATTTGGCAACTATTAGATTGAAATCACTTTGTTACACAAAGTTTCATTTTATGATTGAACAATCTTCAACGGATTCTCAGCACTTCTGCCTAAATAACAAGAAATTGCATTTCTATAGCACTTTAAGATTTTCAAAGCACTTTAATTAGGCCATACAAATATAATTATTGTAACCTTCACTTTGTAGGGGAGGAAACTGAAATTCAGAAAATTCTCAGGTACAGAATGGTAGATCTTAGACCAAACCTAGTCCTGGTGATTATAAAAGTGCTGTTCTTTTTACCATATCATGGCATCCTCAGGGAACTTAGAATTCCGATGCACTTTCTAAGAAAGAGTTAAAGCTAGACCTAATTTACATAAGAAAAAGCTCTTGCACTCACTGGGTTTAAGATTAAATAGGGGGACAGGATGTAAACATAAGTCAAAATTCAGTGTAACAAACAAAGTCAACAAACATTAAGTGCCTATGGGACAGGTATTATGTTAAGTGCTAAAAACTCTCTAAGGCATCAGCAGGTATTAATTACTAACAGCTGGCTATTTATATGGCTATCATATATCTGTATGATATTATACCCTGTTTTCTAAAGCTAGGACCCAGCAAGCAGGCTGTGCCCTGAGATTGACATAATAACAATCCTCTGCCTTCAGCCTCTGGATGATCTTACCCTCTGGCAAAATCACATAATTATTGTCTTGCTTTGACCAGCACCAGGTGTTCTCTGAGCTCAGATAAGCATGCTGGTTCTGGTCACGAAGCCCTGTTATGAATCCAACCTGTCTCATTGTTACTGTTACTCCTCATTGTCAGGTCGTAGCTCACTGTGTAGCCATTGGCATAAATATTATGATCTCCCCACATTGCCTCTGGTCTTTTTACTAGAGGCAGGCCCTGAGACATATGTCCTTGCTTATAAGCCACTTCCCTCACTTTGAAATTAAACTTCTATTTGATTCCTGACTCTCCTGTCTCTAACCCTGCTCTGTTTGGCTCCAGCCATCCACAGGTTAGAAGCTGGTTTGGTCTGGTAAGCAATATAAATATTTAAATACAGCTATCTACTTATAAATTATATATAAATATATAATATACTGGTGCACAATAGATCTATAGTTATATATATGTTTGTACATTTTCACACATGTATATACAAACATATTTACACATATATACACACACATATATATTTATAAGGTTAATGAAGAGCTTTATAAATATTTTATTTTACTCTCTTAATAGTGAAAAATAGGTGCTGTTATGATCTCTATTTAACAAATGAGGAAAATGATACAGACAAATGACTTGTTCAAAGTCATATAGCTAGTAAGTCTAAGCCTGTTTTTGAGCTCAGGCGTTCCTGATTCCATGCTCTATTTACAATATCCAACCATGACTTGATTGACATCCAAGAAATGGATTAAATTCTCAGGCAAGATCTATTGTTCTGGTGGAAGTTAGAGAAGCTGAGCATGGGATGACTTGACCACTACCAATGCCTGAAGTTTACTTGAACTTGATGCAGATTCAAAGAGAAAAGGACTCCTGTGATTAGTATTTTCTTTTTTTTCCCCAAGAAAGAAAATGTATTCATTAAATATATGTGCTAAGCCTTTTACAAATATTATCTCACTTGATTTTTATAACCACTCTGATGGGTAGGTATTATTATCCCCAGTTTAAAATTGATGAAACTGAGGCAAATAATCTTAAGGCCAGCTTTGAATTTAGCTTTCCCTTACTTCAGGCCCTTCTCAATCCATAGGTCCATACAGTTGCCTTTAGGACTTTATTTTCCACTGATTAGATATACCATGTGCAGAAATCAACAAAATGGTTTGTACTGGAAAAAGAACTAGTAACTGGATATCAACAAAGGACTCATATATGCTATAGTATCAAAGCTATGGCTATTTAAAAATTGAGTATTATGCTTTATTCTTTTCAATTACATGTAAAAACAATTTTAACATTCATTTTTAAAACTCATAAGTTCCAGAATTTCTCCCTTTCTCTTTCCCCACTCCTTTCCCCCCACTGAAAATGCAAGCAATTAGATATAGATTATTCAGATGTAGTCAAGCAAAATTTCCCATAAGTCATGTTGTGAATAAAAAAAACAGACAAACAAAATAAAAACACCCAAGCATCAAGAAAAAATAAAGTAAAAATGGTATGCTTCAATCTGTATTCAGGCACCATCAATTCTTTATCTTTGGATGGCATTTTTTAATCATATTCTTCAGTATTTTTTTGGATCATTCATTGCTAAGAATAGCTAAATCACTGCTATTACTTTGTACATGGTACATTTCACTTTGCATCAGGTCATGGTAGTCTTTTCAGGTTTTTCTGAGAGAATTTCTTATGGCACAAAGGTATTTCATCATAATCACATACCACAATGTGTTCACCCACACCCCAATTCTACAATTGATGGGCATCACTCCCATTTCCAATTCTTCACCACCAGGGGAAAAAAAAAGTTGCTATAAATATTTTTGTACATATAGGTCCATTTTGTTTTGTTTTGTTTTTAAAAATCTCTTTTGAAATATAAATCTATTAGTGGTATTGCTAAGTCAAAGGATATATACATGGTTTTATAACCCTTTAGGTATAGTTCCAAATTGATCTATGGAATAGTTGAATTATTCCCCAACTCCACTAAGGGTGCATCAATGTCCCTTTTTTCCCCCCATTTCTCCTCCAACATTTGCCATTTTCTTTTTCTGTCCTATTAGCCAATCTAATACCTATGAAATAGTCTCTCAGAATTGTTTTAATTCGCATTTCTTCAATCAATAGTGTATTTTTTTATACAGCTGAAGATAATTATGATTACTTCATCTGAAAACTGTTCATGTCTTTTGATCTCTTATCAATTGTTGGATGGATCTTATTTTTATAAATTTGATTCAATTCTCTATATGTTTGAAAAATAAGGACTTTTTTCAGAGCTACTTGCTTCATTTCCCCCCACCATTACTCTTGCTAATTGTATTCCTTCCCCTGTTTATTCTATTCTCTTTTCCCCTTTATCCCTCCTCAAAAATGTTTTGATTTTGACTATCCTTTACCTCAATCTGCCCTTTCTATCACTCTTTTCCTTTTTCTTATCTTCTTCCCCTACTATCCTATAGAGTAAGGAAGATTTCTATACCAAATTGAGTGTGTATGTTGTTCCATCTTTGCCAATTCTGATGAGGGTAAGGTTCACTCATTCCTGCTTACCTCTTCCTCTTCCCCTCTATTATAAAAGCTTTTTCTTGCCCTTTTAAAGTGTATACCTGATCACTTTCCCTTTCTCTGAGTTCATTCCTCTTCTATCCCTTAATTTTATATTTTTATATCATCCCTCATATTCAACTAACATCTGTGTCCTCTGTCTATAAATGCTACTTCAAACTGCCCTAATAATGAGAAAGTTCTTATGAGTAATGAATACATCCTCCTAAATAGGAATATAAACAGTTTAATCTTATTAAATTTCTTATGATTTTCCTTTCCTGTTTACCTTTATATGTTTCTTTAAAGTCTTATATTTGAAAGTCAAATTTTCTATTCAACTCTAGTCTTTTCATCAAGAATGTTTAAAAGTCTTTTATCTCATTGAATATCCATTATACTCAGTTTTGGTGGGTAGATGATTTTTGGTTGTAATCATAGTTCCTTTGCCATCTGTTATATCATATTCCAAGCACTCTAATTCTTTAATATAGAAGCTGTTAAATCTTGTTTTATACTGACTGTGGCTCTGCAGTACTTGAATTGTTTCTTTCTGACTGCTTGCAATATATTCTCCTTGACCTGGGAGCTCTGGAATTTGGCTATAATATTCCTGAGAGTTTTCATTTTGATATCTCTTGTAAGAGATAATTAGCATATTCTTTCAATTTCTGTTTTACTCTCTGGTATTAGAATATCAGATTAGTTTTCCTTGAGAATTTCTTGAAAGATAATGTCTAGATTCTTTTTCCCCCCATGACTTTCAGGTAGTCCAATAGTTTTAAAATTCTCTCTTTTGCATCTACTTTCCAGGTCATTTGTTTTTCCAAAGAGATATTTCACACTATCTTCTATTTTTGTTTTGTTTTGTTGTTACTTGATTTTTCAAAGTCATTAGTTTCCATAAGCTCTATTCTAATTTTTAAGAAACTATGTTTTTCAGTGAGCTTTTTACACCTTTCAATTTACTTCAAATTACTTCCTTTTATACCGCTTTAATTCTACTTTTAAACTAATTGTCTTCTTCAGTAGATTTGTTTCCATTTGGCCAATTCTATTCTTTAAGAAATTTTTTCTTCAGTGAATTTTTGTGCCTCTTTTTCCTTTTGGCCAATTCTATTTTTTAAGGGATTCTCCTCATTGGACCTCCTTTACCATTTGGCCTAGTGGGTTTTTAAAAATGTTTTCTTCAGGATTTTTTTGTGTTTCCTTCACTAAGCTGTATTGACTTATTTTCATGATTTTCTTGCATCATTCTCATTTCTCTTCCCAATGTTTTTATATCTCTCTTACTTGATTTCCAAAATCCTTTTTGAGATTTTCTATGGCCTGGTACAATTTCCTCTTTTTTCTTGAAGACTTTGGATATATGAAGTTTGACTTTGTTATTTTCTGAATGTGTGTTTTTATCTTTCTTGTCACCATACTACCTTTCTATGGACAGAATCTTTTTCTGTTGTTTGCTCATTTTATCAGGCTATTACTTGGATTTTAAATCTTTTTTAAAGTAGGGCTCTGCTTCAAGCGTGGAAGGTGCATTGTCCCAAACTTTAGGGACTCTGTGTAGTTATTCTTGGAGCTACTTCTAGTAGCCTATAAATTTTCAGTTCTTCCAAGGTGGTATGATCTAAGGAGAGGTGTGTTTATTGCTCTCCAAATTTTCTTAAGGTACACAAAGATTTACTAGTGTCCAGAGAACATGCTTAGTAGGATTTTAATGGTATATTTTGCATATCATTGTCTGCTAAACAGACAATCTATTTTAAAAATCCAATTTTCTTTTATACTATGATCATTTTTCATGGCCTTTCCTTCTTGCTCTGGTTGGTGAATGATCACAAGCATTCTTTTTTTGCCCTGGAACTATGATGAAGTCCTTACTTCACTGTGCTGCAAATTCTGGTACTCTAGTGTTTCTCCTCATTCTGGGACTGCCATCAAGGATTCCTATCAGAATCCGAGTATAGTCAAAGAAATAGAGTTCTGCCTATAATCTCTTACCAGTTGTTTGTTCTCTTTGCCATAAGTGGCCTGAGAAATATGGAAACTACCACTACTGCTGCTGATTCAGTAGTTCCTAAGGCCTCCTGATTTCCTGGGGCTATTTTTGTGCTGCTTGTGCTGGATTGAGCTCCACTTTCACTCTAGTGTGACACACCTTTCCTGTCAACCTTCTAAACTGTCCTCAGAAAATTGTTTCACTCTATCTTTTTGTGGCTACTTCTGGTCTGGAATTTGTTTAGAAGCATTATTTATAGGTATTTGGGGGAGAACTCTCCTGAGTCCTTGTCTTTACTCTGCTATCTTAGCTGCACCTCCTGGGGTTAGTATTTGCAAGGTGGTCTTTGTCCTTATATGTTCCCCATACTTATGCTTTACTAAATCAATGCATTAAATTCAAGTCCATATTTCCCAGAAATTGAGTTTATGAAGTGAGAAGAGAGTACCACCTGCTTGGGGGTTGATTTTGTAACTTTTCTCCTTGCTATACATTCTCAGTAAATATTCTTTGTAGATCCTAGTTCTTGACAACTGATTGTTTTGGGAAGAGGCATTTTGAATGTTTTGGAAGGGGGGGGGGCGTCATAACCGATAGTATTAGAAGCCAAATTTCTGTAACATTATACCAAGATTTGTGAGGGTAAGAATAGTCAGCTACACTCTGCAGATCCCACCTGCAAATGCCAGGATTGAAAGAATGTGTTTTGTGTGCTATGTGAGATAAAGGAAGGAAAACTGAGAGGACATTCTTTTTAAAAGGTTTGACCTCTTATACATCTTCCTCCATAAGAAAGCAACATTTGAATTTATTTGTTATTTGACATTAATAAATTTTTTTCTACTTTTACAATAATTCATTTGATGCTGCTGACCTCTTGGTTTCTCTACAGAAGGAGTGAAATTAATCCCTAATTTTCTATTCCTTATTTATGACTACAATAAACTTTCCCAGAAATTGAAGGTTACTTGAGGTTAGGGATCAGGTCCATTTACATTGCATCAAATGTGTACTATGAATAAATAATAGACAATAATGATTATTTCAACAGTTGGAAAAGCTGGTCCTTCTTTACTTTATTTATATGTCTAATTATGACCATTGCATAAGTTTTTCTTAAGATACACAAGGATTTACTAGTGTCCAGATGAACATGCTTAGTAGGATTTTAATGGTATATTTTGTATATAATTGTCTACTAAAAATTTATTATCTATTTTAAAAATCCAATTTTCTTTCATACGATGATCATTTTGCATAGCCTTTCCTTCAAATGGCACCCCCGGAGAGTTACCAAATAGCATCCCAGTACTATCAGTTAGAAAGCAATGCTAACTAACCATTGGTTGATATGGGATATGTTTGGGGAAGGGAATTGGGAGGGAAAGTAGAAGGAAGAAATTAGGAAAAAGAAAGGTGAAAAGGAGGGGGCGGGGAAGAGAGAATCTCATTTTACTTGGATCTAGAAAAAGAACACCAGGAACTTATTTAGATAAGTTGTTGAAGAAAATCTGTTAAGGTGGTTCAGGAAATAAAATAAGATGACAAACTAGACAGTCATTTTTGCCATTTTTCTTTTCAATGTCAGTCTCCTGGTCATGTACTTTACCCTAATTCCTATACAAATCACAGTACATTTTTAATATCAATTATGATAGGTAATAAAAATATAGTAAAATAAATCTGAAGATAAGACATTTAATTCTAACATTTATAATTGTTAGATTCCAAGGTTTCCATTTTTAGGTAGTTTTCCCTGAAGAATGCTCTAAGAGTGAGAAGTCATAGCTTGGTTGTTTGTTGGTTTATGTAAGAAAGGGAAAGTAATTCCCATTCAAAAAGGGGGTAGTTATTCTTTTATAATCTTTTAAAGTGTGGTGAAGAAAGCACTTTGTAAATTGTAAAAGGTATCAAGGGGAGTTGTTGTTGTTACATTTTTCTATTGGGAAGCTTCTTAGAGAACAGACTTTCAGTAATTAATGCTCTTTAAATTATACTACATGGTAATTTAAGATGTTATTTTGAGAATATACATATATACATATAGCCATGCATTATATAACATCTAGAACCTTATTTAAGTCAACGAACTTTACTTTGAAGGTTCTCCAGACTATAATTTGTGGCATGTAAATCAAGAAAAATCAGAAATCTGAATTTTTATTCATTCCAAAGATGTTTGATATTCTTTTCTCCTGGTGAAGTTTATAAAACATAGTTATAGACAACAAAAGAGATGGCATGTAATCTTATGCTTATGAGGTCACAAAAAAAGAGCTCAATCATTTCATGTGTTGCAATGTTTCATCAGTATCTTTGAATAGGATTATCAAGAATCTATATCATATAAATAGTAGATAAATTATGCTTTTATATAGGTTCTTATTATGTGCTAATTACTCTATCAATTACTAGGGACACAAATGTGTGCAAAGACAACTATTGCTTTTAAAAGCTTATATTTTGATTATATCTCAGTCACAGATTTCATCTACATTATGGTATCATTGCCATTATCAAACATTTAATGAATTATCAGCTGTGTGTTAGGTAATATGTGAGACAACTGAGTGTGTGTGTGTGTGTGTGTGTGTGTGTGTGTGTGTGTGTCTGTGTGTCTGTGTGTCTGTGTGTGTCTGTGTAGGGGTTGGGGAAGGTTCACTCTAAAACTTTAAAGATTTTACAATTTTTCATTGTTATAGAACCTGGACCTATGATTTTTATTAATATAGGAAACACTCAGATGGAAAGTCTTCTATCTTTGCAACTGATCATATTGGAGAGATGGCTAGAATGTCAAGAGGTTAAATACATTGCCTAGTCCCGACGTGTCAGAGATGGGACTTGAACTCACATTTTTCTCTCTCAAATTACCTCTTTATCTACAACATTACTCTCAGCATTGTTTTAATTGATATATATTTTTTTGACTTATAGCTTTCAAAGCATTTCCACCCACATTATCTTAGTTCCTTTCACATAGTAGATGCTTAATAAATATGAATGAAATTGAATTGACTTTTCATGACATACTTATGAGGTAGGAAAGGAACCTGGGAATTTACCCAAAATTTCATGGCTGCCACGGAGTAGAATTGTGAGTTGAAACTAGAACTCTTTTGATTTGAATCTGTTTTTAAAACACGTTCAGCCCTAGCTTTGGCAGTCCTGAGCATGTAAACTAGTGCAATTTCTTAGTTATAGTAAAGATGCTCATGTACTTCTCCCATTTTTATGATAAAGCTTGAGAACTAGGGAGTAGAACAAGGGAATGTATGATAGATGGGAATTCTAATATCCGATAGATGTTACCTGATATAACATTTTATATTCTTATGATATAATTATCACATTTTAATTTAGATTAAACTTAAAATTCTATTGGTGCACATATTTTCTGAGCAGTGATTGTGATTCTGGGTTTGCAGTGATTTTTTTCTACATAGATAATTCCCATATGTACTTATCTAGGCTTACTTTTTTTCCTGATCATGATCTGTTTTAGTAATATTGAGGTTTCTTGCAGGTACCTTATCATGTTCAAAACTGAAAATATCTTTCTTCCTATATGTACCTGTTTCTGAACTTCTATATTCCTGATTAGTTTATCAATCAACTAATAAATATTGATTAAGTGCTTACTATGTACCAAGCATTATGGTAAGTTCTGATGTCACTGCTTTGCTAATCATTGAATTCCAAACACAGAAAACACCTTTGGCTTTTTTTTTTCTAACTTTCATCTCATCATCTTCAATGAGTTGCCAATTCCTCATATATTTCACATTTGTTCATTTCTTTCCATCCAAACTCTAGCTAGTTCAGGTACTAATTACTCCTTATCTGGCCTATTTAAATCGTTTTCTAATTAATATCTCCTTGCTTTTGTTGTTTTCCATCTCCATACAGCTACCAATGGGATAAATCTGACAATTCAGAGGTTAGCACAGTGCCCTGCATAAAGTCACAATACATTTTTATTGATTGATATAACTTCTATTCTCAATTTTTTTTAGTAACTTACTACTGACTAAAGGCAAAATATAAATTCCTGAGACTAACTTTTAAAGCCCTATATGTTCTGGATCTAACCTCTCTGTCTTACCTTATTTTACACTACTCTTCTTTATGTACTTTATGCTCCAAATTGTAAGACTTCCCAAACTGAAAACTGCTATCTTCCATCTCTGTGCAATCACATAAATCATCCATGTATGTGATACACCTTTGCCCTTAACTCTGCCTTCTAGAATGTTTATCTTCTTCCAGGGATGTGCTAGTAAATGTTTAACAACTAGCTTTTCAGAAAAAAAAAATACAACACTAAACTTAAAATTTTTTCAATAGTATTTTATTTTCTAAATACAGATAAAGATAGTTTTCAATATTCATCTTTGTAAGTTAATATGTTCCAAAATTTTCTCCCTCTTTCCCTTACCTTTCTTTCCCCTCCCCAAGACAGCAGGTAATTGATAGAGGTTAAATAGCAGCAATAAACTTTTAAGTTTGATATGTGTTATAAAAATCTCACTTTCTTAAATCTAGATAAACAACAAAACAATAAATAAAATTAACTAATGGTTTTACTAAAAATTTAATAATGGCTCTGAGAATCTGGTTAGAGCTGGTTCCAACCCCTTTGACTTCTCTATGGTTTAGTCCAGGTGGCTCCTTCCTGATGAAGGTTTTCTTGATCCCATTCTTCACATCACTTTGCTTTGGAGTGAGTTTGGAATGGGCACAGAGGCAGCTTTAGTGGATAGAAAGCTGAGCTCAGAGGTAGGACTAGCTAGATTCAAGTGTGATCCCTGACACTTTTTGATTGTGTGGCTCTGGGCAGATCACTGACAATTCTTTTAAACTTTGTCACAAATATGGTGCTTATTTGAATTGGTAGAGGGAGTTTTCTTATGTGCCTACATCAGTGAAGTCATAAGTCCATTCCTTAAATTGATTGATAAATAGTCTGCAAATGCGAAGAATGGAGAGAAATTCAAATAGTTACCAGGACAGTTTAGACTTGGATAAATCATCTTATTAGTAAATTGGAGTTTTTTCAAAGTTGGAAGGATTAACCTTGGCAGTAGAGCTTATGAATTCTGAGATGGGGAGCAAGGTTAACCTCTAAATATATTCTATGTATTACCAGGCTCAATTGAAATTCTTAGATTCTTAGTGGGTTGTTAAATGGATGCTCTATAGGGAAAATAAAGTACACATAGTTCCTTTTCCTTCTGTTTTCCCTATTTTATGTGGTAAAGGGAAAGTCCATAGAGTTTTATATGAACTACAACTTGAACTGTTTTTTTTTTTTTTTTTCTTTTGCTGGTATTGATCCAATATCTTTAGACACTATGTTCTTCCTCTTTTCTATTTTCTTAGGCTCACTTTGATATAACAATAAGTATATAAAGGAAAAAAAAAACAGGCAAAGCAGGATGTTCCAGAGTAAACACTTAGCCTTTTTCAAAATAGAACCCTCTTCACTTCCCTCCCCCTGGCAAGAGTAAACTAAAATCAGAGGTATGAAAGGATTTAAAAACCAGGCACTCTATAGGATGTCTCTGACAATAGCACTTAAAACCTTGAATGAGGAAAGTAGTCCTGGAAAAGATGCCAAAATGAATGAGGGAGAAGGACACTTGGTAGTGCTATATTTTCTTTCTCAGTACAATAGTCACATTTGGACATTGACTTTTTTCTCCTTTGGAAGAATGTTGTGATGAATATAATGATTAAAAAAAAAACCTTTTCAGCTTATTTGTTCTGTGCTATCTGGATAATGTGGCTCATAATTACATTCCATAAATAGCGAATGTTAAAGGAATGGATTCTGCTTTTGTGATTTGTAGTTGTTCCTCTCTCTCACATTTCTTTAAGTCAAAAAAAATCAAATCAACACAAACTGCTATGAAAGAATAAGACAAAACTCAGCAGAACAATAGTGATAATGTTTTGGTCTTCTACAGCATTGTTCAAATTGCCTTCCTATCAAGTGTTATTATCCCTGCTTTGTAGATGGAAAAATTAGTCTCAGAAGAATAAGTGAGCAATGAATTGGTTTTTCCTTCCATCGATTTCTCTTTCATGTCAGGTTTGACCAAATTATCAAGAAAGAATACTTCACATTTCTGCTACCTCTTAAGAACTAAGGAAACTTCATTTCTGAATTTCAGAGCTAGAATGATGAAATAGTGAACCAGATTTCTTAGGATTGGATAACCTTTGAGAACTCTGTAGAGAATGTGGTAATTGGATTTGAGAGCCCCTCCCCCTTTTGTTTATATATGTATACACACATAAATATAATGTAACATATATGAATATCATATATGCACAACATATATATTGTTTGTGTTTGTGTGTGTATATCTCCTTACTCTTCTGCTCTCTCCAAAACTGATCTGCTTATCCATTATGAGAACTAATGATAGCCCAAAATACTGCACTTGGAGTCGAAAACATATATATATATATGTATATGCTTGCTCTATAAATCTTAAAGGGTTACATATATGTCAACTATGTGATGAGTATTATTAAGTTTGTTATCCTATATTGAAACAAAGTAAAAACAAATACCCAATATCTCTTTAAAAAGAAAAAGCAAACACTATCCGGTGTCAAATCTGTTGTCTTGACTAAAGCTTGACTCAGCTTTTAAAGTTTTATTCTTTTTTCCTTAAAAAAGCCCAGAGTTGTGATTCATATAAAATCTGTGTGCTATTCCTACTCTCCCCGCTATTCCCCATAAAATTGGAGATGCTAGTTGCATAAGCCTCCATATAATTTCCCACTATGAATCTTAGTCCAATCATAGAGGCTATTCTGAGTTTAATCTTGCTCCCTACCAGGTATGGTTTCTTAATCACCTTTGTAATAGCTGTATCAGCTCTTCCTTGAACCACTTCAAACTCAACCCTGGATGGATCCCTGCCAAATCCCTACTTATCTACCTAACTTTGAAGGCCTCTCTATTATCCTTATATTCTGTGCAAGCAAGCTTAAACTGGTAGATTGCTCCATTTAATACTTTTTGGTAAAGGAAAGCAACAGAATAAGCAATTATTAAGTACACTATCTGCAAGATACTGTACTTAGTGCTTTACAAATGTTATCTTATTTAATCCTCACAACAATTTAGTGCTATAGGTGATATTCTTATCCCCATTTTACAACTAACGAAACTGAGACAGACAAAAAATCTAATGAATTGTTCAGGATGACAGTTAGTAAAGGATCTTTAGGCTGAATTTGAATTCAAGACTACTGCTCTAGCTAGTCTTCTTGCCTGCCTCTCTCTAGTTTGCTGGCAAGCTTAGAAACTTTCTTCAGCAAATCACTGTCTTAGATTTCCTCAAAATAAAGATAGGCAATGAAAAGCATTCACACAGTAGTTCATGTGAAAAATGGATCAAATGTTAAAAACATTGAATGAAGGTCAGCAGAAGTCACAGGAATGGATTGGAATGAAGCTCTAGATTTCCCATCCTCAGTGCTAGATGTCCTTGGATGAGACTCAGATTCTGCTCTTCCTCCTTGTTACCTCCTTTCTTCATGGTGTTAGGGTAACTAATTTATCTGTAACATTTTAAAAATTATTACTAGTATACTGATGTTTCTCTGTATCCGCTCCAGGGAGGAGAGACATTGGAACAAACCCCTCTTCTTTAGATAAGCCAAGTAATTAACCCAAAAGTATGCATTATGAAATTGCTAGGGGTGGGGTGGAGGAGATAATGAGAATAGGATTATCATTGAGGCAGGAGTGAAGATATTGAGGCAGGAAGATTATTTCTTTCATCTTTGAGTCAAAAAAGGATAGAAATTTCTGCAAGATTTAGAAATGAGAAGAGATCTCATAATAGAATTCTTTTTGTGCCAAAGATCCTAGGGAACTGGTTTGCACCTGAGATTTCCCTCATGGAAATTAAATTCCTTGAGATATGATACTGTAGATTAATCATGGGGGCTGAGTGAGTACTGTTCCTTAAAGGCTCAAGGAACTTGTCAAAGTGAGAGAGTCTACTGTTATTAGCTAATAAGATTAGCCACTTAAAAAGTAATTGTTCATTCTTTCAATGGAGAAAAAATGCTGTCATTAATCCTTTAAACAGATACATCTGTTGATCAAATTAAATTACTAAGGTTTGCTGTATTGATTTGCAATGAAGCTTCTGGAAGACACAATCGATAATGTTATTGCATGGACACAGATCAACATGTTGTGTCAATCTCTTGAGTGCAAAGCACTGAGTGCTGTTTTTAGGCACTGGCAAATTTGCTTTCTTCAGCAATTTCCAAGCTAATTCTGTTGTACAGCACATTAGTGATCAAGATAAAGTTAAAAAATTAATTTATTTGAAGAGTATACATTTCTAGTCTCCCCTACCTTCCCTTTCCAATTATTGCCTGTAAAACTGAAGTTTTCTGTGTTAAGATGAAAAGTCTACTTTATTTCAGTCAAATAAAGGAAGTTATCCTACTTTTTCAAAATGTGGTTTCTTGAAGACTCAAATGTACTACTAAATATGGACAGAAAATGAGTCAAACTATAAACTGCTTCTACAGTAAAAGCTACAAATAAAGCAATTTTGAAAACCCAAGTCACAAACTCATTTTTGATAAAATATAGTAGTAAAAGAATATATTAAACAGTATAGAGGAAAACCCATTGAATAGGTTTTAACTCAATGGAAAGATTTAGAAATGAATTAATAATTGATTTGTCCTTTCCACAGCATTATAAATAGTAGAATCCTCTTGCTGCTGTTTCACTTATAACATTTTCCCATGGATCTTGAACACCTGACCTAATAAACTTTCAAAATCCAATGTTTCCCACTAATATCCTTTCCCTTTCTTTATAAAATTTGATCTCCAAAATCTTATGCATCTTTGGAAAATATCACAAGGGAGTTTTACTGAGTTCTCTTTCTCTTCTTTGTTCTTATTGATTTCTCCCTTTCCAGTCAGATAAACTATATAACTAGATATGAAGGCTACAAAGGAAGAATCACTGAAAATATAATACTTAGTTTACTTATGGGTATACTCCAAACTTACTATTTTCTTCTCAAATACCCTGAGTACTACCTATAGGTTAATTTTTAAGATGTTATGATTCATGAACTACAAAATCAATTCGAATTAGAAGAGAATATTTATGTTTGGGGACATGGATTCCCTCTATAATTATTCATTCTGTGCTTCACTTCCTTCATTTTAAAATAGGGCCGTGCTAGGGATGAGAGAGTACAAAACATTAGTTAGTTGTGTCCTGGCTCTTCTATGAATCACCTCTTATGTGAGACATTTCCTGATTTCACTGGGTTGCTATATTTTGTATTTTCTTATTTAGCAAACTATGTCTTATTTAGCAGGTTCCAAGCTATCTCTACCCCAAAGTAAGCACATATAATAGGTTGAATGTTGGGTCTCCATGGGAGTTAGTGCCATGTTAGGATAATGGAATTTTACGGATCTATACTCCTAAAACTATAGCTTACAATCCCTTATCAATGCATTTTTACCTTTAATAGTCAGCCAGTAAACAATTTGATCAAAGCAAAGGCATTATTAAGATGTCATAATAAGAACCGTAGCTAACTACTATTATAAAAGACATTTCACTCATAAACCTGAACCTCACTCTCCCAAATATATACACAGTATCAGTAGAAAGACTGAACACATGCATAAACTAATACAGATACACTCATACTGGGAATATATGTGGCTAAGGTAACTTATAAATTGGGCACTGCAGGTCCCCATTGACCTTTCTCTTCTCACTTTGTTTCTTCTTCACATTGTTTCCTCCTGGGTATAATATTTCACTCAACTGGGATCCTTAGATCTCCTGCGCTCATTACTACTCTCAACTGACAAGAGAAAGCCTCTCTTGATTCTATAGCAAATTTTTCATCTCCTTTGCCTGAAAATTACACTCCTTAAGATTATTTCCTGCCTTGTTCCCTCTCTCCTCCCCTACTCCTGCTATATGTGGCATTCTTTGTTGAGTAAATAGTGACATTACAGACTTTGTAGCCAATTAAATGGGGAGAAAAGAAAAATCTTTTCTCAAGAATTGGGTTCTTCCTCCATAGCTGACCCTTCTCTTTGCTGCCAGGGGTCATACTCTTCAGAGCTGCTTTCCCTGACTACTTGGAGAAATTATATCTTTTTAAAAATAGCTCTTTATTTTTCCAAATACAAAGCAAAGACAGTTAACATTTACCTTTGCAAAACCTTGTTTTCTAAAAGTTTCTCTCTTCCTTCCTCCCATCCCTCTCCCATAGACAGGGAACAATCCAATATAGATTAAACATATGCAATTCTTGTAAATAAATTTACATATTTTTCATCCTGGACAAGAAAAATCAGATCAAAAGGGAAGAAAAACACATGAGAAATAAAAAAAGGCAAAAAAGGCAGGCAAACAGCAACAATCAAAAAGGTGAAAATGCTGTATTTTTCACATTCTGCATTCCACATTCAGTCTCCATAGTTCTCTCTCTGGATGTATTTTTCCATCACAAATCAAATATACTTGAAGCAAAGATATTTACAGCAGGGTGTTAACTCAATGTGATTGATGAGATGATGGTTCTCTAGTTTACATAAACTTAGTATGGTGATGTAGTAATTTTCTAGTTCACACATACTCAGTGTGCTACAATGATGTAAACACACTGAGGTATTTAAGGGCTGAGAAGACTGGAAATGAGACATTTCATCTTTGACCATCCTCCTGGTGGCTCTCCTGCCTCCTGCACTACTCTACTAAGATCAAGCCTGATTCTGAGATCCTCCAGAGAGCTGGTCCCGACACTACCTTTTGATGCCTGAACAGGGATCTCCAGAAGGACACTACAACTTTGAATCATCTCATTGTTGAAAAGAGCCAAGATCATCCCAGTTGATCATCCCATAATCTTGCTGTTGCTGTGCACAATATTCTCGAGCTCTTACTGACTTCACTTAGCATCAGTTCATTTAACTAATTCCAGGCCTTTTTGAAAGCCTGCTCATCATTTCTTATAGAACAATAATATTCTATTATATTCACATATCATGACTTATTCAGCCATTTCCAAACTGATGTGCATCCATTCAATTTCCAATGTTTTGTCACTACAAAAAGAGCTGATTCAAACATTTTTGCACATGTCATCCTTTTCTCTTTTTTATGATCTCCGTAGAGACATTTCTAGATCAAAGGATATCCACAGTTTGATAGCCCTTTAGGCATAATTCTAAATCACTCTCCAAAATCATTGGATCAGTTCATAACTTCACTAACAATGCATTAGTGCCCCAGTTTTCCTACATCCTCTTTAACAATTATCATTATGTTTTTCTGTCATTTTAGTCAATCTGAGAGCTGTGATTTTTTTTTTTAAAGAGCAAATTGAGAGTGTGCAGTGCTTCTAAACCAATGATTGGCCATTCTCTAACTCCATCAAGTTTGAAAAGATAAATTTCTAGTCTTTCTCTCTGACCCCACCTCCTTCAATTATTTCCTGTGGAGCTAAAGCTTTTTGTGTCAAGAAGAAAAGTCTATGTTATTTCAATTAAATAAAATAAGTTATCCAGCTTTTAAAAATGTGCATTTTTCAGAATCTTAATCTTTAGAGTCTTGCCATGAAAATATCTTGTTATATATAAGAAAATAATCCATTTCCTGATGAAGAAATTATCTCTCTAGTTTGCCTAATTACTGTTATTTAATATAGCTTAGAATGGAATGTCATCATCCACTATGAAAAGTAATTTTTAAGCATTCATCACAAGTAGACTTCTTGATAAATTAGTAATTGACAGGATAACCATTTAGGGTAATAGTGTTAAGATATTAGGAGAGAGTCTGTTTTCCAGAGCTAAGGCCCAATAACAAGCTGGACCCTGAATTTGGCATAACAACAATCCCTTGTCCTTTTCTTCTGGAAAGTACCAATAGGTCCAAACATGAAGCCCTGAAAGATATAACTTAATGGAATCGTTGTCACTAAACAATTCTGTCTCACTATTACTGTTCTGTCTCAGTATTACTGCTACACTACCCTGATGACTCTTTGTTTAGCCAGAAGTATATGAATCAAGGATCAGGCCCACTAAAGTGGGCCCCCTCATTAGGGATGGGGCCCTGGCATCTGTATGTAATCTGTTTCCTTGCTTGCAAAGTTCCCTCACTTTGAAATAAAGCTTCTGTTTGATTCCTCCTCTGCCTGGCTTTGGCCACCCATAGATTAGAAGCCATTTCTGTATGATTGACATAAGAAAGGTTTAATCAAAATCATTCCAGTGAATGACTTAATGGCTATATTGGACTAAAAGTAGCCTATTCCTCTTGCCATCACATGCCAGTTAATTGTAGATTGGCTATGTCCTCCAATTCTCAGTTAATTTTAGTCCAATAAATTATTGGGACTAAAGGGATAATCTGGAGATTCAGAATTAATTCATTTTTTTCATAGGTTACAATGCCTACCCTAAGACAGGGCCCAGTTTGATACTGGGCAGATCTGAGTTTATTCTGAAGTGAATTAGAATAGACTTTGACATTACAGATATAGAATGACAACTGTTTCCTAAAGGACCACTAATTTAGGATGCCAGATAGATGAGGGTGATCTCTAGAGCTAGTGAAGGAATGCCCTTGAACTGGGACAAAAGGCTGAATCAAAAGATTTAATTAATTAAATTAGTAAATTAATTGGTCAATTAATTTGCTGAATGCACACTTTTCTTGTGTAGAGCTCACAGTCTATAGATTACTCTTCAAACAGAACTCTTATTTACCTTCTTTTCCTCAAGGATTCTGTGTTGGTATAGAATGGTCCTGGTAAGGGAGATCTACATTTTGACCTGGTTACATTTTTTCCTTATGAAAAGTAATATGAAGTTTGTTGCTTTTTTTTTTTTTTTAAAGTCATCACAAGACAGTATTTGTTCCCTTATTTGATAAGAGAAAATGTTGGTTACATTGGATTTAGAGCTGGAAGGAACTCCAGAGTTTTTTTAGTTCAAACATTATTTTATAGATTTATCCAGAGAGTATAAATGACTTAGTGAGGGGCTTCAGTAGTAAATAGCTGAGTTAGGCTTTGAACCCAATTTTTCCTGACAAAGTTTAGCTTTCTTTTTACAGCAATATATGATTTCTAAGAGAGTGTGCCTTAGGATAGGAAACATGAATCCCAACTTCTTGAGATTAAAATAAAAAAAAAAACTCATGAAAATTTCTACAACTATATAGGGTATCCAAATCAGCAGTAAAATATTCTCATCATTTGATATAAAAGATTTTAGGCTAACTCTTTGCCTCTGTTAATGAACATACAAGATCAATGACATTTCTTCTCATAATACTGAAAGTCATTTCTGACCCTAATTTTTGTATGAATCAAGGTTTGAGCTAGCCCATTTCAATTATCCTAGTTCACTGGTCATAGGATCATGAGATCATATCTTTAGAGATATACTATCTTCCTTGTTATAAATCCAATGAAAGAGAAAATTTTCAGACAAGCTAAATAACTAGTCATTTATGAGAAACTCTGTCAACCCAGCTACAAACCTATGGTCCCTGCAGTCATCTTGGTGACACTAGAGATCTTGGGTTTTCTAGTCTGACTAGAGCTCCAAGAACTGTTTAATAAAGATTTATCTATGTAATTTCCAAACACAGAGTACAAGTGATCTATATCTGGAACACTAAGGGTAGGGAGACTCCAGATGGTGGTGAAATACATTGAAATATTCAGTGATATTAATGTATATTTCAAAAATTAAGTTTTCAAACTCAAAAATGCAAGTGTAGTAATACCAGATGTTGTCATTCTCTAGCCTTTTTTGCATTTATGTTCCATTATGTTCCATTTTTATATACTTAAGAAGTTCAGATTAACCTTGTACCAAACCTTACTTACCCATTCCCATATGAATATTTTACACCAAAACAAATTGAAATATTCTGAAGTTTCAGAATACTCTTGTGGTTCTAAAAATTTGATTGGGAGGAAACTGAAGCATCAGAGATAGGAAATTACTTATTCAAGATAATATAGCTAGTAAGTGTTGGAATCAGTATTCAAACTCAGATTTTTTGCTTGAGGTTTTCTTTCTCTGCCAATCAAGTGTAGATTGCAGAATTCATCTTATTCATTTACCTGTGCTGTCTTGGGCAGGGAGGGGCGGGGAGAGAAGAGAGAAAAGAGAGGGAAAAGAAAAGGGAGATGGAGGGAAAGGGAAGGACTGAGAGAGGGAGAGAGAGAGAGAAGGGTGTTCCCCACTAATTGATCTATGACTTCCAGTCATTTTAACATCTGATATCATCTGATAGCATCAATTAGTTCACTTAGCACTATACAAGCATGGAAACTTTTAGCACTAATAACATTAATTTCACATCACTGTACTAATCTAATTAATCACACATGCAATAATGCCTTTCTATTGTTTATCTAATGAGACAGGGAAAATTATTAAATATCCATTTACCCCATTCCCAAAGGCAAAAATCAAGCTCATTGTTTTCTTTCTTAATGAATGATATAGCAGAAAAATCAAGAGACCTGAATTTAAAACTTATTGTAATCATTATCAGCTGTGTGAGCTTGGGCAAATGGCTTCACTTCTCTGCTTTTAATCTGCTTACTTATAAAATAAGAAAGTTAAAGTAAATTATCTTTAAGGCTTGATATAGCTCAAAATCCTGAGATCCTTAGTGCTAAAAGAAAAAGAACCAGGAATGGGCTGGGGCCAGCTCTAATTGAAAGCTGATTGTTAAATTTTCACTGTAAGCATTTATACTTCAGAAATAGGCAATTATCACAAATAATGGATTAATTTGTTGTTTTGTTTATAACCTAGACTTAGAAAATATTAATGAAGATTAAACTTAAAAGTATATTGTGTTGTACATTTTTCTTCTTCTGGAGAGCCTAATTGTTAAACATTTACCAGGATACTGCTGTATTACTTTAGATACATAGACTTGAGCTCAACAAGAGTTCAGTAGAAGGCTCAGGGAAAGAAGTCATAACCCAACTGGAAGCCTGGTGAATGTAGGCTAATAGTAATAGTAAGGATGATAATATTGATAATAATTAGCATTTGTAAGGCATTTTGGCATTTACAAAATGTTTATAAATATATATATATATATGTGCACACACACATATATATATGTATATATTCATTTATTTAAGTCTTACAGAATTCTAGAGGAAAACCACAGTTTATATTAAGTGTTTAGTTTGCTGGACCCCCAACTTTGTTGGGAAATAGGACCAATAGGATCTTTAATCTTTGGGGATAGAGTTGAACCCTAGAAAATAATTGTATAATTTTACTCTAGAAAGATATTTAATGGGAACTACCAATCATGTGGACTATTTGGAAGAATATTAACTCAGAAGCAAGTATAGAAAGCATAGAGACTTAAAGGACAGAGTGAATATGAAAAAAAAGGAAAAGGATAGAACTTGAATGCATTTGAAAACAATGCTTTCCTATCATTTGTCATTAGAGGAGAAGAGAGAAGTTAAGAGACTATGTGTTGTGGACTTAATTCTTTTTTTTTCACTTTTAAACTAGAACTCCCAGGTCGGAGCCCCATTGATTTGAAGGGTGAGTATGTCATGTGGCCAGCTGTAACAGATTCATCTCAGACATATTTTACTTTACCTGGTGGAATGGGTGGATGAGAGCAATTTGCTCCAATGACCATGACAGTGATTGAAGGAGGAACTTGGTCAGGCATCACAGACACAAAGGTCATCCACTACATCCTGGGCCATCGCCAGTTATCTTGACTTTTATCCTGCCACTGGATTTTGATGACTCAGTAATAGAGAGTGAAGTTGATGACTTTGTGCAATTTTGTCTCACTTAAATGCTATTTGTGTGCAAGCCACTATATTACCCAGCACTGTCATTGGTCCTTTTTAAAAAATGAAGGTTGGACAAAAATAAACTTCATTTTAGAGCAAAACTGGGTTCATTCCATAGTGTGTGATGCACCAAAGCACACTTACTTCCTCTCCAATATAATGAGGCCATCATTTACTGCAGAGTCTGGTATTCAATAGTATTTTTTAGTGGGATAAAGGGACTTTGGAAATTTTTTATCTAATTTTTAAATTTCATATGTAGTTTGCATGTATTTATCTGTATGTATGTTTCCTCTAAAGGAATATAAGCATATAAATGAAAGAAATCTTTCATTTTGTCTATTTATCCTTTCTATATGGTACATAATAGGTATTTAATAAATACTTATTGAATTGAGTTACTCCTAATTATTTGTAAACCATGAGATATGATTTCACAATCATATTGAATGAAGGAGGTTGCAGGAAAGCTAAAAACCAGCATATCATTGCAGACCAATATTTTTAATTCAACCAGCCAATTTTATATGTAAAGAAGATAAATCTAAGTCAATTAATAAGTCCCTTTTTCTAAGAACTAAAATTGCTGATTGGAAAAGGTTGAATAATTAATATGTAATTGCCATTGCCTTTAAGAGGCAGAGAGGGGATGATTGTTCATGATGCATTTAGTGATGAGGTAGTTTAGTAAAAGTAGTGATGAAAATAAGAATGTGGAATAAAGTCTTCTGCTCTTTGCTGGTTGTTCTAAATCCTGAACATCATAATGATTAGTTGTAGGAAGGCTAATTAAGTTAGGTTATTGTGTCAAAATGGAAAACAATGTGCAGAAACTATCTCCTTGAATTTCCAATATATCTTTTTCTATTGAGAAGACAGCTTAGAGTCCAAGTCTTATTACTTGAAATAAGGATTTGATGGGAGAAGGGATAAGAAATAACTTTTCTCAAGATCTTGAATTAAGAAAAACATCTTCATGGGACAAAGATTAATTGTATTATTGTCATGTAACTGTCTCTTGTTTTCTCAAGCTAATTTTATACATTAATCTAAATTTTTGCTATCATCAGAAGCTGTAGGATTTTGCCAACAATTTTCGTAAAATAGGAGACCAAAGCTTAGATCAGACAGGGCACAATTTTCATTGTTGAAAGCTATATTAGGATTAACAGCAAAAGGATCTTTATTGTGCTATTCTGAGTAAACTCTAATTTCATATATACAGATACTTCCTACCCCAATTCAAATTATGATCCCAACCTTACCATCTTTCCCTTTGTAACTGCTTCTCCTGTTTGCCAGCTTATGTGCTTTTAAACATCATTCTAATTCCATGACTAGTTTATATCCTTTTCTGAATATACGTAATCTTCGTATGCCTTTCTCTATATTTCTTTTTATATGCAAATTAATGTAGGTAACATGCTCAAATTAACTAGTAGACTTTTAGCTTGTAATTTTAGTTCTTATGGTCTTCATAAAAGTGTAAGTCATATTGGTGTGGAAATGACCCTACATTCTGGAAGAATGTGATGGCAGAGTACAGACTCATGAAAGATCTAGAAATTAGAAGTTCTCTGAATACAATCTCAGTGATTGCTTGAATTAGTGATTGACTGAACTCATTATTCAAGGACCAATCTAAGAATGGAAAAGTTCATTACTAGACATATGGTGATGTAGATTTTGACCCTCTGTCCTTAGAAAATAGAGGTGAAGAAATGCAAGCTCTTATCTTGTGTAACCCCTTCTGCTTCAATTAATATAATGTCAACATAGGAAAAGGAAAATGTATGCTAACAGAAGATGACACTTCATGTTACATGATTCTTGGCCATATTCTTTTCAGTGATCTTGATGAACATAAGCAAAAGATTACCATGAAAGGAACTGTAGATTATGTGCTATCATCTCTCGTGGAGGATAAAAAGCTAGAGATATTCTATGAAGAATTGGACAAAATCCTTCAAACCAAGTGAAAAAACTTTGGTAATTGATAACATCAGGGCAAAGTATACCACAGGTAAAAGTGATGGAAAAATATGTTGGAAAATATAATTGGGGAAAAAGGCTTGTATATTACTGAAAAGCTTCATAAATATGTGTGTGTGTGTGTGTGTGTGTGCATGTGTGTGCATGTGTGTGTGTGTGTGTGTGTGTGTATCATTAACACTTTCTTAAAATAAGGAGTCATAGGGCATTAGGCATATTAGCACATATAGAGGAAATCCATGTGGTGAGTGCTATAATTTTGGAAACTTTGAGGGGGTTGCTTTTTAAGATATCAGAGAGAAGGATGAATGAATATAATTGGTAAATTAGTGTAATAGGTAAGAGGACATCAACAACCCATATTATGTACTTTCTTGTCCATATGAAATCTTTATGGGTATGATCTACACATATGTCATAGGACCATAGGATGAGAGCTACAAGGAACTTTTTTTTTTTTTTTTTCGCTAAGGCAATTGAGGTTAAGTGACTTGCCTAAGATCACACAGTTAGAAAGTGTTAAGTGTTAGATTTGAACTCAGATCCTCCTGACTTCAGGGTCAGCACTCTATCCACTACAAAGAACTTTTAACATCATTTAGTACTACCTCCACATTTTATAAAAATGGAAGATGTGAGCCAAAGAGGTTAGATGAATTTCTTAAAGCCACTTAATAAATGACAGAGGTGAAATGAAAATTCACGACTCTCACTCCAAATCCAAGCCATTATCACTGTGGAAGTGGACTGCAGAGAAGTGAAAGCCATATTATGTTTTTCTTTGCTTGATAAGTTGTTAGAAACAGGCCTTATTACTTATTGGCCATTGCAGAGCATGCTTTACTAAGTTTATCCTTTGAAAGAAAATTGTCAGCCACTGGAACTCTACTCAAAGCCTTTCCTAATTATTAGATCCAATCAATCAATTAACCAGCTAGAATATGTTAAACTCCTACTATGTGCCAGGCACTGTGCAAAGCACTTGAATCTAGATAGAGTTAGACAAACTGATTTGATAGGCAAGCTACTTAACGTATAAAGATTGGTTTCCTTATCTGTAAAACAGGGATGATAATTTTTGCAAAACTTATCTGATAAGACTCTTATGAGGAAAGTTATTGTGAACTTCAAATTGCCATAGAAATGTAAATAATATAATCATCATTGTACATTATAAAGTACATCTAATCCCAGTTTATTAAATAAGATACTGTGCTTCTTCATTATGGGTTTATCACTTCTTAATAAAACCTTTGAATTAAGTGTAAAGCCTAAATCTTCCCTTTCACAAGGGCTCCCAGTCAATCTATCCTAAGATCAAAGTATTTTATAAGTCAGTATTTACACAAATATCAGAAGAATAATCTAGTGCTTAGACAGTAGTAATAGTAGCTTCATAGTATATAGTAGATAGTTAACAAATTCTTGTTGACTTGAAAAGGCACAAGTCTGAGAGTTACTTTGAAATTTTTTTTGTTTGTTTTATGAGCTTATATAGCTAAAAGATTCTTCACCAAGTGACCAAGCTACTGGTAAAGAGTTTTTCTGTCCTTAGTCAGCCTCCAAAAGCAGAATTGGTCTGTTGCTGATACCATATTCAGAAACTTTCAAGCATGACAGAATTAAACAGATCTTGTATTCCATTGACATGGACAAGGTTCATCATCATATTATAATGAGACTTCATAGTAGATTTGCTGACACTGGAAGATTGGCCCTTAGAAGAACCTGCCTTGCTGACTTTCTAGTTGGCTTACTTTTTTAATCTCTTTGGGCATTGAGTGCAATAAACTCTCCTATAAACAATAATATTGTTTTATGTGGGCACTTGACTGATCTCTGGGCTTGGGTTATTTTGTAGAGCCAAATATTACCTAATAATTCAAAGAGTTGTTATGGGATAGCTTACTAGTGCCCTAATATCTTGTATTTTTCCCTTGTTGCCATGATTACTTAGCTGCAATTATCCAAGGAAAACTGAGATAAGGAGGATTTTTTTTCCCAATACAATGAAATTCATGTCTCCTGGTAGCACAGTATCCAGTAGAAGTTCTGAATTTTCAATTGTGCAGGTATTAGTGATTGTTTTTCACACACACACACACATATGTATATTACTACTATTAATATCATCATGACTTTTGACAAACAGGGCTTAAAAGAGAGAGCACTGGCAATTACATTAGTCCTCCCTGAACTCAGAGCTAGTTAATATGACCATTCGTTTCTGGTTTGCAACATCAAACTTGGTACTGTTCATACTATAAGTCAGTGGGTTATTATCTGTCTGCATTGAAAGTTATCCTCATTCATATAGTTCTAAAATTTGTCAGTAAAAATTTACTTCAAAATCAAAATGTATTGGATAATGACTCTCACTGTAAAATCTCCAATGGACAAATGTAATAGTTTTCAGATGCCCCTCACTTCTAAACATTCTAGGCTGTTGTTGGTGTTTAATAGAAAAAGTTTGCTTGGATTTACATATTCCAGTAATACTAAGGAAGGATTGCAAGAGGCATTTGAACAGGTCTCTGAAAGACTGTTCATAGTTTGTGTCTCATTGATTTCTGAATGTTGTCACAAGATTTAGTGCAGATTGTTCAATTTTATTCTTCTATTTTCCATTATTCTCAAACTCTATACTCAAGAGTGAGATTATTAAAGGACTTGGTAATGATGATGTATTTTTTCACAAGTTTTTGGAAGTTTCTATCTTATTCAAGTTTTGCTGTTGTTGTTGTTTGATAATTTGTATATGGCTGAGTGACTATATTGCTTTACTTATTCCCTGATGAAATACTGTATGGTATAGGTATTTTATAAGAATGCTATAGAGTTGTTGTTATCCATTAAAAGCTTCTGACTGGCATCTTAAAGCTGGTTTGCACTTTCCTTACATTCTTCAAGTATGAAAGAGATCAATAGAATGCAAACTTCTTGATAGTTGAGAAAACTTAAATTTTTTTTGCATAGTCAGTGCTTAACATTTTTAATGGATAAAAGTATGAATAATCCAGATACAACAGCAATTTCTCCATGAATCACTGGAAAGTAGTAGATAGCCCCTTTATTCCTTGAGTCTTGTTCTCAAACTGCTGGAATATTAGTAAGCAGTTAAAGGATATAATTCCCTTTCTTTCTTTTGTGTAGTGATCTGATACTGTCTATGGTGCAAGTCCAATCCTGAAAGTTAATGTTTGTCTAGTTGACAATTCCAAGCATATATTTAACCTAGGCATGGTGGATTGATCACCTCAATTTTCTTGTTCAGTGTTCAGTAGTTTACACACATCTAGATCTTTCCAATTGTCTTCAGTATTACAGTGTAACTGTAACAGAGCACTGTGTCCATGATAACATCATTGACTAAAAGTTCCTTCAGATAGTTCCACCTCAAAAAGAGAAGTTTTTGCATATTTTTTATAGATTCTGGTTATAACTAATTTGTATGTGTTGCTCCTAATGTTTCACTTAAGTAGTGATAATGTGCCAGATTTTGGCCAACTTTCTTTAGAAAATCCTTTTCTTCCTCTAGTACCATAAATTCACTTAAATTAAATCTCTTTCTATTAGTCTAATGATAGGTGAAAAGCTCAGAGTTCTTAAAAGCTCTCTGCTACCATTGATCTCTGATGTGTATCTTCATTACTTCTGTTTAGTATCATCAGATAGTTTTTAGGGAGGTGCTCTTTTCTAACAAACACTATCATAGGATTCTGTCAGCTCTTAGTTTATATCTCAGAAATCACTTGGCAATATTCTATACGTGGGTTTTTAGAATGTAAATAAGACAAGTTTTAATCAATCAATCAGTTAATCAATCAACAAGCACCTGGTAAACATCCTATCATTTTATTTACTGAGGTCTTATTTTAAATCTTTTTAAAAAAAGTTTTTCTTATTGCTACTGGGGACTCTCAAACCAACTATTATATTATTTGTTTATCTAGACCTATTATTTCATAAGTTTGGATAAATTCTGTAGTGGAAGTTCCCCCAACTAATACACATTAGCCTCTCATTTACAATTTATATAGTCAGTAAAAGTTTCTTTTTCCAGGAATTTTGCATCTAAATCTTTCCATGTTCTATAAACTCCTCTGCATCTCCCATTTCCTGAAATCTGCCTTGGACTTTTGCCTGCTTCTAATATTTGTGGGGTATATCTATATTTTGTATTTGACTTTTTACTGTAATGATCTTGACTTTGACTTATTAACCTGACCTGTGGAACCTAATCATCATATTTCTCTGTATCTCATTGGGCTCTAGAATCTAGGCTTCAAGTTTATACTTGACACCTGACTTTGGGGCCTACTTTCAATGCTGACTTTTTATATTTTACCCAAGCTCTCAGATTCCTATTACCTGAAGTTGTTATATCTGCTACCTACATTCCTGGTGCTTTTCATGGGCAAGGCAGTTTTATTCTCAAGGCACTACTTTCCATTGCAATCAGATATTTAGTTTTGATGATGAGAATGGAAATTATTCCTTTATGGCATTTAAAATACAAATGATTAACATTTTAAAAAATAGAATAAAAAAGGAGCATGTCCATGTTAAGTGCTTAGAATATAAAATACTGTGTAATTTCAAAGACTTGATAATGTTAATAAATGTTTCATGCTATTTTATTATTCATAAATATCTTTGCAAAGGAACATTTTCTTAGTTGATGCCTGATGTAAACTAAATGAACAAGAAAGTACTGGAAATCATTGCAGGAATTCTCTGGAATGATCAATATGTTTTTGCAACCATGGCTTTCAAGGAATTCACAGAATACCTTTCAGTACAGATAGTGCACATATTTATTATGGATTTACCAGATAATTATGACAAGACAACCAATCTCCTATCCACTTTGTGGCTTTAATTGTGCCTTTGTTAATGAAGATGAAATGAATGTAGAGCACACATTAAACACACTCTGAAACAATATTAGAGCATTGAGGTTGGAAAGCAATTTTTTAAAGGATATTCAATCAAAACAAGAAGTTCTTTGGAACATATGTTGATTTTGCCCCAAGCAATATTGTTATTATTAACTAGATTTAGATACTTTTCACAAACATGTAGTGTTAGAAATATTTCAAATTCATTCTGTCTAAAAATATTAAACATTTTAAAGTAAACCAGAAGCTAAAAAGTCAGATGAATAAATAATACTGAATCTGATTGTCTTCCTCAACAAGATGGGGGTGGGAATCAAATGGTGTGGTACATTTTTATTTCTATTATAGTGCTAAATAAGGCACCTTGTACAAGGTAGGTGCTCAAAACATATATTGATTGATTAATTAAGTGTAAAAATAGATTGCAGGGAGTAAAAAATTCCCTGATCCCTCATCCCTTCCTCATACTTTTTTTTTTTTTTTTTTTGACTCTGGGATCAGCTCTCAGTTAACTTATGATTCTGAACATCTATGCTTAAAGGTCTGGTGATCTTGGGGAGGAGATAATGGACAGAGACTTAAGGGCAAATATTGCAGGAAGAGAATTTCATACTATTTTCACTATAAACAAATATAAATCATTTTGATATATTGCTTTCTTCTTAAAAAGGTTTTTAGTACATACATCAGTATAGATTCATGATTATTAACTAATTACAATTGCAAATATTCTTTAAGTATCTATTATGTACTGGGCCTGAAGAAACAGATAGACAGAAAAACATAGTAAAATATTGATCTTTTCCCCTAAATACAGTGATGAAGTGGAGGCAATAAAATAGTTAGACAATCTCAAAAATTTCTAGGGGAAGGTGATAGCTTGCTAATGACATGAGATCTTTTGTGATTAGAATTGAAAGCATACAAAGATATTCATTTTGCTCTCCCTGTAATCTCCAGGAAAATTGCTAATCTATAATTTTTTAATTTGTTCAGAATGAGCTGATCTTTGAAATTAGAGGCAGTTTCTTCACTGGGAGAAGAAGCAGTTAGATAGGTAAGGGGAGAATAAAGACAAGTAGTACCACAAAAGCTGCTTCTAGAAAGGCCTGGAAAGATTTATACGAACTGATGCTGAGTGAAACAAGCTGAATTAGAAATACCTTGTATACAGTAACAGTAAGATTGTACTATTATTCACTACGAAAGACTTGATTCTTTTCAGTGATTCAGTGATCCAAAGCAATCCCAATAAATTTTGGATAGAAAATGTCATCTACATTCAGAAAGAAATCTATGAAGATTGAATGCAAATCACAATGGTTTATTCACTTCCTTTTTCTGTTTATTTTCTCTCCTTCATTTTTTTCCCTTTTGTTCTGATTTTTCTCTCTCAACATGATTCATAAGAAAATGTATGTTAAAAATATACATGTATAACCAGAAAAAAATAAATTAAAAATGTTAAAAAAAACTCTTCTGGAGAGAATAATATCAAGGAAAAGATTATTAGTATCTAAGCCTGCAGAAAAGTCAAGAACTAGTCAATCATCGAGTATTTATTAATCATTTTCTATGTTTTAGGTATTGTCTTGGCATTGGGAATACAAAAACAGTCCCCTCTTTCAAGCAGTCACACTCAATATTCATTTATATAGAAGTGCATATTTATATTTTATATATTGTATATGCAAGTTAAATACAAAATAATTTTTGTGGGGGAACACATTAGCAACTGAGGAGATTAGGGTAAGTTTTATGTCCAAAATGGAATTTATTGTTTTGTTTTTTTTTTTTTTTTACAGAACTCATATTCTTTCTGAAGTCCCTATGTATATTTAGGATACTACCATATTCTTAATCACCTAAGTTCATATACATTTTTCTTGACTCTTTATTCTTTCTCATTCTCCTCACATACTTAATCAGTTATTAATTCTTATAATTTCTTAATCCACAATATTTATTACATCCATTCCCTTCCCTCTACTTCCATGGCCACTACTTTAATTCAAGTCTTTATCACCTTTTTCTTGGATTACCGAAATGGTCTCCCTTTCTCAAGCCTCCTCACTTTATAGAATTTACCACTATGATTTTCTTGAAGTACAAATTGGACCCTAGAATTCCCCTATTCAATATACTCTAATAGCCTCTAGGGTCAGTCACAGACTCCTTTGTGAAATTTTTAAAGCTCTTTATTACCTGGCTCTGATCTACCATTACATACTTATATATTACTCCCCTTTCCCACCTCTGTGCTTACTTTAACTGTCTTCCTCGATTTTCCTCACACATGATAGTCCATCTCTCATCTTGCTGCCTTTGTACTAAGTGTTCTTAAGGACTGAGTTATTGATCCTATAGCTCTGGAGGGTGTTTGTTGAGAAACCTCCAATTTTAACTGGTTTCAAACAGCGTATCTCTAGATTATTTAGAGATCTTTTGATAAGTCACATATCTTCTTTTTTGAGTCCTGAATTTCTGAGAAACACTATGGTGTTTCTTCCATGCAGAAGAAAATGCCCATGGAGCAGTTCTTCCCTGTTTGAGGAAGCCAAAGCTTTGTGCTTGAGTTCCTTAGAATTTCTAAGTTTCCAAGACTTCTCTCATAACAGTTGGGTAGCCTTTAACTATAACCAAAAGCAATCATAATGAAACTATGCCATAGTGTGCTCACGAATAGTGTGTGGGAGGGCAAATTACAACTTATCCTGAGTTCCAAGAAGATATCATCAATTCTAAAGAGAAACCCATTCATCAGTCTTTGGACATCAATTAGACAAAACAATCCCCAAACTGGCATTTTAGACTTGATAACATTAGTTTTACCTGAGTGAGGATAAGAGGTGAAAGAAGTATAAACTTGGCCATTGGTCAGGAAGGCAATTTTGTGCCTTTCTTTTTCTAGGAAAAGTCTAAGCAGATCCTTTTAATCCACATGGTTGCCTTTAATAGTGCATATGTGGAATTGAAAAGGGGAGATGGGGGTGGGATGTGTGTGGTTAGCAATGAAACATGTGCCTTACAAACATAATCATAATGTTGCTCTTGATAGGAGTATTTTCTATGTTTAATTAGATGATTACTATGTCTATTCTACTGCAGCTCTTGTATCATCAGCATTTCAGGCAGAGACACAGAAGAGATAATTGGCAAAATGGCTCTTTCTATTTTTCTGCATTGTCTGGTTTCCAAGACCTTGAAGGCAAATGATGTTAAATGATTTCCCTGGATTCCTACATCTACCATATGTGACTGGCCAATCCCTACCAGTCTTTGTGAAGGGATATAACTTTTCCCATTATAATGCTGCTTTGTGAGTGACTACCCTTCCTTTGTAATGGGGGGTGTGATTGCTAGATGATATAGCCAAGTTAAAGTATTCTAGAGAGAGAAAATTAATATAGACAATATCATGAATTTTCAAGGAGAGAGCAAATGATATTCTGGGTGAGATTTCAGATATTGGCAATAGATAGATCTAAATGGAATTTTTTTTTGATAAGCAGAGATATCCAAAATAAAGGAACAGATATTTGTTATCAATAATGTGGGGCAGCTAAGTAGTGCAATGGATACAGTACCTGGTTAATTCACTTAGTCTTGTTTGTCTCAGTTCCTCATCTGTAAAATGATCTGGAAAAATAAATGATAAACCATTCCAACATCTTTGCCAAGATAATTCCAAGTAGGGTCACAGAGATTCAGAAACAACTGAAATGACAATAACAACAAATCAGAAATGTATATATTGTTGCTCATACTTGAGATTTTCTGATGAAAAAATTTCTTTACCAATTCATCTTTGCATTTTTTCTCTAATTTAGTTTTAGATACTTGCATGAGACACTGAAATGTTAAATGATTTGTTCAGTAACATAAGGATAGTGTGTGTTCAAGGTCAGACTGAAACTTGGTCATTCTTGATTCTAAAATCAAATTTTTTCGTTATAAGTTTGGGGTAAGGATGATACTTGTAAATTTATTGATATAGATACATCTTGGATGAAGAAACTTCCTGTATCTATGAATGCTGGCACCTTCTATGTAATATTGAGTGTTAGAGAATCTCCTAGATTTCTGAAATACTAGTTGACTTCTTCAAGATCATGCAATCAGTGTATGTCAGAAGCAGGATTTGGACCCAAGTTCAAGTTATGAAATTTATAATAAATAAGAATGATGACCATAATAGTAGCTGTTTATGAAGTATTTATGGTTTATACATTTTATATATGTTCTCCCATTGGAACCTCAAAACATCTCCCTGGTATAGGTAGCCCAAGGAAAGATGCAAAAGTAACCAATTAAGATCCAGCAGTATAATGGAGTAGGAAAAACAAAAACAAAAACAAAAAAACAAAAAAACCCTCAAATCTCCAAGATCAGAAGGCTGATGCTCTAAACTCCAGCTCTGCTACTCACTACTGTGGAATTCTAAAGATGTCACTTTTTCTCTGTGGATTTCAAAGTCCTTATTTATAAAATGAAGATGTTGAACTGTTGTCCAGTTGTGTCTCATTCTCAGTAGCCCCTTTTGGGGTTTTCTTGACAAAGATACTGGAGTGATTTGCTATTTTCCTCTCTGGTTCATTTTGCAGATGAGAAAACTGAGGTAAATAGGGTTCAATGACATGCCCAAGCTGACACAGCTAGTAAATATCTAAAGCCAGATATGAATTCAGAAAGATGATTCTTCCTGACTTTGGACTTAGCACTCTATCTACTGTACCACCTATTTGCCCCATGAATTAGGTAGTTTCTACTGCTCTTTTCTACTTTAAAAGCTTATCCTTATAGTGGTAGACACTGAGGCCTTTATAGAAATAAAACTTTTATTGCCCAAACTCTTTTGATGGAAAAAATTTCCTTCAAATACCCACCAAATCTCAAAGCTATAAAAGTGGAAGAAAGAGGAAATACTGAATATATCTAATGACAAGAACATGAACATATCCTGGCTGTGAAAAAATAAAAGGCAGAAAATAGTGTAGAAGGTCATCTTCACCTTAAAGAAGGGAATTTTCAGAATTTCCTCATGCAATTGTAGTTTATTTGAGCCCCGTGGGCTGAGTCAGGTAGTCAAGTTCAAGCATTTCCTGGCTAATTCCCCACTGCTTCTTGGCCAAGCACCCTTCAGAATCGAGTCTCATTATCCATCAAAAATTCCAAATGACCTTATGTACTAACTTTGGCCCCATCTTTTGGATTTCTTCTTACCATGAAATTACACAATCACTTAGTGGTTGCCCTGTCAAGTAGTAAGGGGTGTTCCATGAACAGAAAGATTTTAAATTTGACCAGCAGAGGAGAAATATCAATGATAGTAATAGCTGAGAGTTTTATAAAATGTGATAGTCTTAAAGATAGTGGCCTCCATAGGAATTTCAGGGAGGTGAACAGATTGGGAGTAGGATAGAAAACAAAAACACCTGGGATATTATTCTTGACTTTGTATCCAGAGGGGTGCCAGGCAAAGTGTCCCTCTCTCTTTGTGACTATTTTTAGCCTTTTGCAAGATTAGTTTTACTAGTGTTAGTAAAATTCAAGAATTTCATATTTGAAATTTAACTATGGATATCTCTTATTATCTTGTGTCTAACATTTCATTCTTTCTCCTACCATAATAGTTTTTTTTTTTCTGTTCGTTGACTAAAGATCCCTAACTACCAATGAATATGATTCTAAAAATTTATCAAATTATAGCATTTTAGAATTGGAAGAAATTTTAGATATTATCTTCTCTAACTTATTAATTTTCCAGATTGTGAAACTGAGGCCTAGAAAACTGGAATTACTTTTCCAAAATTACAGTTATCCCTTTCACATCACATAGTCCTTAGTATAGGATTGCTCACTTAACAGGCTTTCAATGAAAGGTTTTAAACAAATTATGTATATAAAACATTAAATGACTAAGATCTTTACTAAAACATAAAATTGGAATTCAAAAACAAAAATGTAAGGATAATTTTTTTCTCCTTTCTTTGTGTGATATAAACCTTTAAAGAAATCAATTGTAATTTGTTTTTAAGAGAATTCTATTGCTCTTTCCAATCTAGTGTTTCCAAAGTTTTCTACCTTAATTTACTGAAAGAAAATGACTTAAATCTAAATAAGCCTGAAGGTGCAAATTCTGAATTTGTATTTATACAGTATACTGTTTTTCAGTTTTATAAAATGTTTAAATATGTCTCACAACTTTATGAATTCAGGCAGAAGTTTAATTCTCATTTCAAAAATGAGAAAGTTGAGGCTCAGAGAGGTTGAAGGGTTTCTCTAACGTGTCATATGAGCAGGTGGCTTCTGATGCAGTCCTTTGTAGTCAGGTTTTCTAACTCCAAGTCCAATGCTTGCCAAGGCATCATACTGCCTCTGAATACTCTCAAATATTCGTTTCTAATATGAATGACGTAGAATGAAACCTATACTACCAGTACTGCCTATGACTTGCTTATCCCACATTCTTGTTATCATTTAATCTCTAAGTTTTCCTCAAGTGGTCCACAAACATGCTCAGTATCATTCTCATTTTCTCCTGATATCCACAGTGGAGTACCTGAGCTATCTATTGGTTATCCCTCACTCTTACAGCTCAACCAAACCCTATTATTTTTAACTCATATTTTGGCTTTTTTTTTTGGGGGGGGTGATAGCTTTAATCTTTTTTTTTTCCTGGAGTTACTTGTTTGTAAAGGGCTTCAACTTGCCATAACCCACCATATGCCTCTGGATCTGGTTTGGAGAAACCTTTGCTATAGAAGCTACTATTTAGGTTAAGCTCTCTATAAAATAAGGTCAATTGCTACAGAAAACACATTTTCAGTTCATTAAAACTCTCATAACACTGGATTATATATTAATTGTCCTCAGGGAATTTATGAGACATTATCTAAATGAGAAAAGAGCCAGCAGGCATTTAAAAAACAATACTATTCTCAAGCACCTAATGTTTTACCACAATGAATATTTGGTCTTGTTTTTAATTAGTCATTGCTAACTTTATCAGTGTCTTGAGGAGAAAGTAACCTCTGAACCAATGGTTCCTAAGTCTTCCTTAGAGAACTTTAGGAAAAGTTACATGAAGGACAGCAGGGATTTGGATTCTGAAATCCATTTGGGTGAAAAGGCAACATCTACATAACGCACAATTTTGGATGAAAAGTGAAAATAATTCAGTAAGAAATCTGTATGTTCACTAAATATTCATGTCCTATATAAAGAAATTACATTGTTATTGTGTTTCTATGGTGATAAAGGTTGTTTAACAAGGGGGCCCAAGAATTTTTCTTTTTAATATATTTTGTAATTATATTTAAATATAATGGGTTTACTTAATAATCTTGTGTTTTTTATGTATTTAAAATCATTATTATTTGAAATCCATAGATTTTACAAGATAGCCAAAGAGGTCAATGATACAAACAAGGTTTAAGAATTCTTAATGTAGATTTTTGGGGTTCATTCTTACCCAGACCTATGTAACAGTGCAGACATCATCAAAGGGAAACTGTGGTTCTGAGGAAAAGCAGAAGCACTAGCAGCAAAATCAGAAAGAAAAGAAATATAGAAGCCTGCAGAATTGAAAAGTTTACAGTGGAAAATTTCAGGGGAGATGAATACTTCAGTAGGAAAAGTAAACAAGTAGAAATAGCTGCCAGGGAGCTATATCATTAGCAATATATAACAGGAGAACAATTCTTTAGGATCATTAGAGTAGCTTCCCTAGAGGATAACACTGCTGCTGACCAAGAATCAATCACGTTTGGGAGATTGGTGGTTACCCTTCATTCCTTTGGGAGCCTTAAACTGACTGAAATTTTCCATGCTTTGTGTATCTCCTAAGGAAGCACTGGGTGATATTCTCTCATTCAAAGCAAAGTACCTAGATAAAAGTCTGTTTCCTTCATGCTAAGCAGACTGAAACTGAATTATGGAAATATGTGATAGTAAAAGCAGAAGGAAAGCAATCATCATTTTAAAATTTTCTATCAGTTTAGTACTCACTTTGTGACTTTATGCATTATTTCCTCTTCCTCAATTTATCTGTCAATAAAATGGAATCTTGAGAAAGTTCATCTAATGCATATAGCAACCACTAAAATACTATTGCTAATACAATGGGCATTTTATTGATAGCTTTTAACACCTCAGAAACACAAAAGAGGGAGAAATTCCCACAAGGAACTCTGTAGGTGCTTGTGAATATGAGTAACAGAATATAAAATCCTAACTCTTATCCTAAATCAAAAGCTACACATTTCATACCTTGTCATGGTTGACAGAATTTTTCACATTCAGCACTTAAATGCCCATCCTATGCATGGCACTATTTCCTAGGTGATGGAGTTACAAAGACAAAAAGAAAATAGTTGAGTGTTTGAAGAAGAATTTAAATTCTATGGGAGTGGTCCTAGAGGGAGGTTGTACAGGCTACAACATATATAGAAAGCTTCCTCTCTTCAAAAATGAGATGATTCAAACCAATTCCAATTTTCAGTGATGAAGAGAGCCATCTACACCCAAAGAGAGGACCATGTGTGGACCACAACATAGCATTCTCACTCTCTCTGTATTGTTTGCTTGCATTTTGTTTTCTTTCCCAGTTTTTTACTTCTTGATCCGATTCTTCTTGTGCAGCAAGATAACTATATAAATATGTATACATATGTTGAATTTAACATATTTAACCTATTGTACTATCTGCCATCTAAAGGAGGGGGTGGGAGGAAAGAGGGGATAATTTGGAACAGAAGGTTTTGCAAGGGGAAATGTTGAAAAATTACCCATACATATGTTCTGTAAATAAAAAGTTTTAATAAAAAAATTAAAAAAAAAAGATATAAGCTCTACTAGCTGTGTGACCCTGGGCAAGTCACTTAATCCTAATTGCCTCAGCTTAAAAAAAAAAAAAGACTTAAGTTCTTGAAGGCAGGGAACATTTTTATAATTTTCTCCTCAGTGTTTAGCATAATTTGTTTGCCTGTCTGTTTATTTATCATCTATCATCTATGTCTGTGAAACTGAATACTTGGATAGGAAGTTAGGATGGACAAAGAAGAGGTGAGATGGACAATTTATGTTCAACAGAACCACCTGATACTATAAATCTTAGAATCAATGACTTTGTCTAATACAGTACATCAACAAATGAGTTAGGAGAAACTCACAGAATAGGAGGAGAAAAAGAAGAAATATACCCCACTATATGAGCAAACTATTCACTTCAAACTGTTGGTGAAGAGGAACAAGAAGCTATGTACATATGCTCCATTGAAGCTGGTCTCATGTCTCCCAATGTAGTTGTCCTTATTTTTGCTCACTGTTAACCAAAGAAGTCAGAAAATAAAAACTAACAAGATTTTATGAGTCCTTTCTTCTGTGCCATGGAGGAATTAACACCTAAGAAAATGAGCAGCTTCCTCACAAAATCTCCTTGAAAGTTATGGAACAAAAAATAGTAGATTGTATTTCTTGTTTTCCAATAGTTTTGTTACAAATAGAAATAGACTGGAAGTCAGCAAGCCAAGGTTCTAGCTAACTTTGTGCAAGAACCAAACTCTTTGAACCTTAGTTTCCACATTTGTCAAAGAAGACAATTGAACCAATAGTCTTTAATATCCATTCTAGTGCTAACATTCTTTGGTCCAAACAGATTCATTTCAGACACCTTTAGTTCCACTTTTGTTTTAAAAATCATACTCAGGATTCAACTGTCCTAAGGCAGCACAAGTGTTTTGAACATTTTATACATTGACATGCTTTGAAAAGTCAGATAAAATCTTTAGGTTCCCCTGCTAAACTCATTACCTATTTGTCTTGAGACTAAAGCTGCTTGAGATATCATGCAATACCAACTCTTTTAGTAAAGAGAATTATTGTCTATATTTCCCTACCTCATTATTTTTAATGAATTTTCCAGCGCTTTATCTGCCTAGTTGGGAATTTTTAATATTACTTGAGAATTTTCTTACTTTTAAAAGTAAATAAACAGCCATTTTTGGATTTCACACAGATATATCTTAGGTCTTATACTTAGGCTACTCATAGACCAGATTGCTTATGAGTTCAAAGTTACTGGGACCACTGGATCAACTATTTTCCTATGTAGAAGTCTCCATTTAAAAAAAGGCTCCTTTAATCTTGAACATATTTGCCTGTTCTAAATAGTTGGCAGTCTTAAAACCAAACCCAAAAAACTCAAAACAAAACAAAACAAAATCAAACTTCCAAATAAGAGAAAACCAAATATTTGAATTTTAAGTTTGTTGTTTATTGAGCCTCATTACATGAGAAATGGAATATATGAGATGTTTGGATGATTTTCCTGAGAGAAAAGAGCTCTAAAAGCAGAGATAACATTTTATATTTGTGATAACTCTATATAAAAACCTGTCATAGGTTTATGCATGTTTGTTAAGGGCTTAAATCTTAGGGATCATTTTAATCTACCAATGTAATTTTAGAGGTGAGAAAACATGTCTAAAAAGGGTAACTGAGTTGCTTGAGGTCACATAAATGTGACAGAGTAGAAATTTTTATGAGAGACCTCTGAGTTGAATCCAATATTATTGGAGCCAAAGAACACTTTTTAATGAACATTCATTTTTTTCCGAGCTAAATGTATCCCCCCAAATAGAATTCTACAAATATAAATTTTATAAGTAGAAATATATCCTTTAAAAAGTAAATGTTCATTTTCTATTTATAAAATTCTATAAAATGTATCTTTTATTGATTGTAGTCACCTATTATTGATCTATTCGGTATCTATCAGATTCTTGTTTGCTGTTTTTTTTTCCATTTAAAATGGTTCAACACTACACAGTGTTTAGCATAAAAATTGATTAATATTGTTGACTAATTCCCTTCCCATTCCAATTGGTAGAAATTACTTTATGAGTGGCATAAAGGTCACAGTTTATATTCTTTGACAAAGAACTGTACCAGAACTGGTTAAATTTCCAATTAATTTGTCACTTTTCTGAAGCTCTCATGAAAGATTTATGTTCAAATAGAAATCTCTGAATATGTTAGATTGAAACTATTACTTTAACCCCGTGCCTGTCAAAGCTGTTGTATTTTGCATGCTATGATTTATCAGTTTGATGATGAATAGCAAAGAGGGAGGGCTCAGGAAGGCAAGGAATTTTTTTTTTAGTGTTGGCTGAGTCTGACATGGTAGTCAGAAAATGACAAGGGGATTTCATAAGACAACACTCAAAAATTCAGGATCAGGTATATAGCAAGAAGAGAGGGTTTCGAGATGAATGTGACTTGATGGTCCCAGATAAGTAAATCAAACTTTTCTTAAGCATCCTTTCTGTTTTGTCATCCTATTCCTTGTTCTTCATTATAATATATTCTTCTATTAGTGGCAAATATGCCAATTTTGAATGTCTCAAAGGTTCAATAATCAATGTGTATGTACATAGTAATAAAATAAAAAATCATTTCCGTTCAATCAAAAAACCTTATTCAATGAGACCATAGCCAAGGCGATGTGGTTTGAAAGGCAAATGCAAAGTTGTACTTACCCTCAAGAAAATTACTTTTACTTGAGAGGAGGGGGAAATGTAAGAATATTACATGTAGACAAATAAACATAATGTAATTTGAGGACAAAGTACACCTTAACAATCAAAGGGAATCAGAAAAAAAAGTTTCTCATTGTCGATAGTGTGTACCAATCTTTGAGGGAAGCTAATTAAAGTTTATGAAAGTAGGAGATAAAAAAGGAGTATTTTCCATGTTAGAGAAGAGGCTATTCAAGGACACAGAGATGGTAGCTGGGATGTCAACTTTAGGGAATAGCAAGTCATCTAGTTTTAGATAGAAGTAGAGTTGTTTTTTAAGAAGACCAGTAATAGCAATATCATGGGGTGATGTCTTGACTTGTGTGAATTAAATTCAAGTGAGCCATAATTGTGCAAAATCTTTGGTCTCATTCTTTCTTCCAGGGTCATTTAAGTCCAGTGGCAAGACAAAAGTCAAGATGACAAGATGATCTGGGATGTAGTGGATGAACTTTTTGTCTTCGATGTCTGACCAAATTCTAAGCACTTCATAGTGCCCACTTCATCTGTCTTCATGAATATTGGAAAAATTGTTCTCATCTGCCTATTTTGTTGGGGAAGTCTTAATATGCTTGGGGTGGACACCCCCTTAATTCACCAATGGGTTTGAAGCCCATAAATTATCTTCAACTTTAGTTAGCTAGTATGCAGAGATGGATTAGCAGCAGTTGGCTACTTCACATGCTTCAGCTTCTTGGAGCCACAGTAGTCAACAAAGGTGGATGAATGGCCCTGAAAAGGGTTGGCAATTCCTCATACCACAAGTGCTAGTCTTCTTTGAACACTTCATGTTCATCTACATCTAATATGAAGAGTGTATGAAGATAAATAATGAGAAATGAAAGTCTTTAAAAGACAAACTGAGGAGTTTACATTTTATCTTAGGGGCAAATAAAACATAATAGAAGATTTTTGAGTTTGGGAACAATATATAGTTAGAACTATTTTGGAACTTGTATGAAAATTTCTCAGAGAGTATAGATATATAGAAATAAGGGGTCAATTAGAAGACTAAGGTTCAGGTGTTATGTGATGAGAGTTCAAATTATGGTCCATGACTGGCCTTCAGAATAGAGAAAAGGAATCATATAGAGAGATATGTTGGAGACAGAACTGATAAGACTAAACAATTAATAAGGGGAAACGAAGAAGAGGGAAGAATTAGGATGACTCTGAATTTGTTAATCTGGAATAAAGGAACAATTGTTGCCCTTTTATCACAGAGAAATTTGGAAGAAGGGCTTAGCAAGAAAAATAATGAATTTTATTTTATATATGTTTAGTTTGAAGTGCCAACAGGATGTCCAGATGGAGATGTAAGTAGATGATGATGGAGGTCTGGAACTCAAGAGAGAGATTATTGTTACCTCTTATGCATACTAGCTGTGTGACCATGAGCAAATCATTTTAGCCATTTCTGTGACTAGATATTACTTATTGCTGATGCGGAGGCATGGCATGCAACTTTGGTTATCCAGAAAATGAAAAAAAAAAGATTCTATTCAAGATAGTAATTTTTAGTCACTTCTTTATTTCAGCTTTAGGTAGTAGAATGACAGATAAGGATCTGAAGAAACTGGAGTAAATAGAAAAGAGCCTGGCTTTATTCTTCCACCCCATTATGTAGCTTTGTAAGGTTTGGATTGATAATTATATACTGCATCATATCCAAGATCTGACATGAACAATTCAGCTATTGTTTCCTTTTTACTGAATTATTCCATAAACTTTTGAATCTGCTGAAATTTTGGTGTTGGCCTCCCATCAAATACAATTTCCTCAAATAATAAAAAAGACTCAACTACCCTATTAGAACTACTGTTATAAATCCAGTCAGTTTGCGTGTGATAAAGTGATTAACTAGCTCACAATGCCTGCATAGATCTCCAGTGATTGCTATAGTCTGCAAGGTAAGCCCATTGCTCATAACTACTGAGCAGTTATCCTCATACATCACCACGTGCAGCCATCAGTTCTTTCGAAGGTTAAAAAGGATATTTTTCAAAACTTGACACGGCTTCTTTTTAGAGCATCTCTGAGAAAGGCAGCATTTCATTACATAGTTGGGTTACTGAGCTACAGGGAAAGACAATAGTCATTTTAAGGGTCATGCAGAATGCCGGTAAACTATCTCTCTCCCTTGAAAACAACAGCAATATATCCTGGGTAAACAAAGAAGCCATTTGTCTTCTTTAATTTATTTTAATTTCCTGAATTTTCAAAAATAAGGCTGCAATTGATCCAGTTCTACCACAAGTTTTAGAATTTTTTAAATTTCCTTCCTACCACTGAGAGTTAAAATTTTCTATGTGGAATGGAAATGAAAAGTCTTCATTTGCTTCATTGCCTCATGGTTATTTCTGGCCATATTAATATGACCAAATGCTAGCAAGAAATCTTTTGCAAATGTTTTTCCCATGTCAAGAAAAAAATTATAATGGCAACTAGGAGAAATTCTTCTTTGCATTCTCTTTCCCACAGATGACTTCCTAACGAGGAATTGAAGGGTCTTGGGCTCTCCTTACTAAATAGTCTTGTTTTGAGTAAGTAGAAATATTCAGTTAAGAAAATACTTAAGATGAATGTGAACCTTGCTGGCATTATAAATAGATATTTGCCTGTGAGTTATAATTTGAGCAAGGCCAAGAAGTTAGTACCCATTATAGCATCTTCCCCACTGTGACTAATACTTTTTTAACAATAGCTAACAGTTATATGTTTTGAATGGAAATATAGCATAGTGGCTAGATAGCTGTTTCTAGTGATTAGGCTATCTTGGTTTAAAACCTGCCCTAAGACATTACTGGCTCTGGGACTCCAGGGGGTAACTTAACCTCAGGAAACTATTTAATACTTAAATAATTTATTTTTTATTACAAAGTACAAGACCTTATATTTATGACTAATAAATTTCATTTTCTTAAAGAAACTCTTTAAAATAGTTAAAAATTGCAGAATGATTTTTATTCTATATTGGTAAAGAGTTTCTCTCCAGGAAGTTCCCTATATCAATGGAATTATAGATCAAGACCAAATATACATATGCATATGTATTTATTCACATTTATGAATATGTATATGTGCCTGTGTTTATTCAATTTATCACTTTATACCCTACATTTGTTTTATAGTTTTAATCTAAGTCACTGAACTGTGCCTCTCTAAACTCTTGGGTTTTCTGGGTTCTTATCTACTGACAAAGAGAACATTTGAATTGAGCATCCAGTTCCTTGAATTCATATATTACCTTGTTTAGAGACAAATTGAGTGTTGTGGGAGGAGCTGTGGATACCAATTCTATGCTGTGGCTGTTTAATGAATTTGATTTTAAATCTTTATTTACCATTATGAGTATGTAACTATCCAGTAACTCTATGCTTTTACCATTGGCTTCACTTAATAAAGCAATGAAGGGAAGAGGATAAAAATTTTTCACTTTTCTTAGTGAGTATTCCCTGAATTATAGAATCTAATTGCATAAATCCACCAATGATATAACTTTAAGCTAATAAGATAAGTTTTACTTTCAACAAAAGTGGAAGAATTATGGAATAGAAGTTGTCAGCTTTCTGAAAGCCTTCAAGAATATAATATTGAGCTCAGAGCTTACTCTGGAGTTAGTTGTAGAATGTCTGAGTTGTCCTCATAGAATATGATAAATCAACTATGAAGAATTGATCCAAGTGGTTAAGTAAGCATTAATATGTGGCCAGGAAGGGGTGGGAGTGTAGTTAAGCCACAAAGCAGAAGGGAACAAGTGAAAGTATTTTTTTTCCCTTTTTGGAATAATTATATTGCCATCTTCAATGTTCAGAAATGGCATAAACTGTTTAAAGAAAAGGGAATGTGATTTCTATTACAGTTAAAACTGATCTTGTTGCTTTGGGGAAGATTTAGATCTGCATTAAGGAAGGAGTTGACCTAGGTTAACCATTGACATATGGAGAGAGAGGGATAGTTGTAGCTGTGTGAAACCTTCCTTCCTTCCTTTCTGAGATTGCTGTGTGTGCTGACCTGCTAGTGACCTGCTGGTAAGGCAGCTGGGTGGTATATGACTGTATTATCTTCATTTTTCCCCAAGTGCTTAGAGCTAAGCTGTGGTTAGTACCAATCCCACATGGTGAGGGAGAGGTCAGCTCAGAGGGAATCTAAGTATATGATGACAGAGTAATTTAGATTCAGCTTAGACTGCATGTCTGAGAAAGGACACAGACTTGTCCCCAACTCTCTAAGGGTCTGTTTGAGATAGCTCCATATGTTACAACAAGGTGCTGCCTTTCATATCTTTTGTACTAGATCCTTTTAATTTTTTATTTTAATAATAGCCTTTTATTTTTCAAAATACATACAAAGATAGTTTTCAGCGTTCACTCTTGGAAATATCTCTCCCCCCTCTCTTCCCTCCCCTAAATAGCAAGTAATCTGATGTAAGTTTAAAATGTGCATTTCTTCTAAACATTAGATCCTTTCTTTAGAGTAGATTTTTATTGGAAGATAATAGAGAGAAACTGAGGTTATTTGATTACTACTGGCAGGAATGTGCTGGTAAATGTTTAACAATTGACTTGCTGAAAAAGTATATTCAGGAGACACTTTTAAATTTAATCTGCATCATGAACATTTTCTTCAGTCATTTCATTGAGTCTAGACAATCAACAAAACAATAAATCAAGCTGATTTCTGAGGTGTAAATTCTAAACCTGAAAATTAAAAAAAATTCTCTCAAGACACTGGTGAGATCACAATAGCTTGTCCCTGGCTGTGGGTATGATGGTAGAGAGGACATAGACAGAATGGCAGTTGGTGTATAGAAATGACAAAATTAAATGAATAAAGGTGACACAAATGGCCTATTCTGAAACTTTGCCTAGGAATACATTGCTCTGCATGTGAAAATGAATGACCTGCTTTCTTCTGTAGTTCATTTATTACTTGTCTAAACCTATTTCTTTTGTAACCAAGGGACATATAGGATGTCTTACTCTGAAAAAAGAAAACAATGTTTGACACTTCTGTTAAAGGTCATGGTCATGTTTGCCCCAGCAAACCTGCCAGTTCTTTGATTAGCCAATGAAAGAAGAGGCCATATTTAGACAAGTGAGGTAAAGTGTGACTGACAGGCAGCCTGTCCCTCAGTGACCTAACAAGCCAGCTGAGGCTGGCTATGGCAACAGGGAAAACAGAACACAAAAGCACATGTTTAGGTGAGAATTCTTTCTTGTTCATTTCTATTCAATTCATTTTCATTCTTATTTAATACAGCAACTGTATTCCAGAAGCAGCAAGCCTTCCAGATAATTTAGCTTCATTTTGGTTTTTCTTACTGCTTTTGGTTACAATTTTTATCCAATTTTTACTTTAAATGTCAGGCATCTGTAAATGAGTCCTACTATTTGACACAGGAATTTAACTTAAGAGCTATTGAAGTATTACACTTTGATGTAGAATAGATATTGTTTGCCTCAAACCAAGTTTTGTTCCGACACACAGTTATTTATCATTTACCCTTATTGGTTGCCTAGTTTTTCCTCAACTAGAAAATTATGGTTAATATATTTAATTTCCATTTATTTAGAATCTAAAAAAATAAACTCAATACATTTGGATATATATGTGTATATATACATACATATATATGTCTATATCTATATCTATATCCAAATATGACATGACTTTTATGGGTGACTAGCAGGGATTTATTTTTTATAAGTAATTTCCACATCTGCAATATCCTATAAAGGACCTAGTATCCATAATCATGATCCTGACACACTGTAAGAATCTGAAATGCCTTCTCAATTAGTTAAGATAAAAAGGTATTCAGGGTGGAGCCAAGATGATGGAGTAAGGACAGGAACTTGCCCAAACTCTCCACAAACTGTTCTAAAGTTCTTTACATACTGACTCTAATCAAATTTTAGAACATCAGAATACTCAAAAAGACAGAGTAGAACATTTTCCAGCGGGAAGGCTACTTAGAAGCTCAGCAAAAAAGGTCTGTGACATGGAGGTGGGAATCCAGCATGCAGTCTGGGTGCAGAATTGTACTGGCCCTGGCCATCTGACTTCTGACTCAGATGCAATACTAGTTACTTCCAGACCCCTTAATACAGAGACAACAAAAAAGGACCTGGAAGATCAGTAGAAAAGGTCTGTGGAATCAGAATGGGAGCCCATTGCACAATCCCACCTCAGTGTCTGTGAGGTGGGACCTCTGAATCAGAAGTAGTGCTGGAGGTTTCTGGACCTCTCAGCCCTAGGATACCAGGGAGGACTCAGAAGGTCAGTAGAGATGATCTGTGGTAATGTGGTAGGAGTCTGGTGAACAGTTCCAGCACAGCTCCTTCAGCATATTAAATCTTACAGCTACAGAAAGATCAGGACACACCTAACAACTTCAGGACAGAAAAGAGTGCTTGTGATCAGATTTCTAAAAGGACTTCTGAAAAGGATTACACAAAACCTCTGAAGCTTAGGATACCCTTCATTCTGGAAACAGAGCCTACTTAATAAAGAGTTAAAAGCAGAGAAAAAGGCTAGGAAAATGAGCAGAAAACAAATTAAATTTCTGACCATTCAAATTATTATAGTGAAAGGGAAGATCAAAACACATACTCAGAAGAAGCTAACAAAGTCAAAGCTTCTACATCCAAAGCCTCCAAAAAAAAAAAAAAAAAAAAAAAAAAAAGAATTGAGTTCAGGCTATGAAAGAGCCCAAAAGAAACTTTGAAAATCAAGTAGGAGAGACAAAGAAAAACAGGTAAAGAATTGAGAAAGGTGCTAAAGAAAATAAAAGAGACTAATGAGGAATAAAATGCCTTAAGAAGCAAAATTGACCAATTGGGAAAGGAGGTACAAAAGCTCACTGAGGAAAATAATTCTTTAAAAAATAGAATTGAGCAAAAGGAAGCTAATGACTTTATGAGAAATCAAGACACAATAAAGCAAAACCAAAAACATAGAAAAAAATGTGAAATTTTTCATTGGAAAAACAACTGACCTGAAAAATAGATCAGGAAAAGATAATTTCAAAATTATTGGTCTACTTGAAAGTCATGATAAAAAAGAGCCTGGGACATCATCTTTCAAGAAATTTTTTTTTCTTTTGACTTTATATTATATCATGATGCTTTCTTTTTTTTTTTTTTTAATTTTTATTTAATAATTATTTTATATTGACAGAATCCATGCCAGGGTAATTTTTTTTTTTTACAACTTTATCCCTTGCACTCATTTCTGTTCTGATTTTTCCCCTCCCTCCCTCCACCCCCTCCCCTAGATGGCAAGCAGTCCTTTATATGTTGGATATGTTGCAGTATATCCTAGATACAATATATGTTTGCAGAACCGAACAGTTCTCTTGTTGCATAGGGAGAATTGGATTCAGAAGGTATAAATAACCCGGGAAGAAAAACAAAAATGCAGATAGTTCACATTCGTTTCTCAGTGTTCTTTCTTTGGGTGTAGCTGCTTCTGTCCGTCATTTATCAATTGAAACTCAGGTCTCTTTGTCAAAGAAATCCACTTCCATCAAAATATGTCCTCATACAATATCGTTGTCGAAGTATATAATGATCTCCTAGTTCTGCTCATTTCACTTAGCATCAGTTCATGTAAGTCTCGCCAGTCCTCTCTGTATTCATCCTGCTGGTCGTTTCTTACAGAACAATAATATTCCATAACATTCATATACCACAATTTACCCAGCCATTCTCCAATTGATGGGCATCCATTCATTTTCCAGTTTCTAGCCACTACAAATAGGGCTGCTACAAACATTTTGGCACATACAGGTCCCTTTCCCTTCTTTAGTATTTCTTTGGGATATAAGCCCAATAGAAACACTGCTGAGTCAAAGGGTATGCACAATTTGATAACTTTTTGGGCATAATTCCAGATTGCTCTGCAGAATGGTTGGATTCGTTCACAACTCCACCAACAATGCATTAGTGTCCCAGTTATCCCGCATCCCCTCCAACATTCATCATTATTTTTTCCTGTTATCTTAGCCAATCTGACAGGTGTGTAGTGGTATCTCAGAGTTGTCTTAATTTGCATTTCTCTGATCAATAATGATTTGGAACACTCTTTCATATGAGTGGTAATAGTTTCAATTTCATCCTCTGAAAATTGTCTGTTCATATCCTTTGATCATTTATAAATTGGAGAATGGCTTGATTTCTTATAAATTTGAGTCAGTTCTCTATATATTTTGGAAATGAGGCCTTTATCAGAACCTTTAACTGTGAAGATGTTTTCCCAGTTTGTTGCTTCCCTTCTAATCTTGTTTGCATTAGTTTTATTTGTACAAAAGCTTTTTAATTTGAAGTAATCAAAATTTTCTACTTTGTGATCAGTAATGGTCTCTAGTTCATCTTTGGTCACAAATTTCTTTCTCCTCCACAAGTCTGAGAGATAAACTATCCTGTGTTCTTCTAATTTATTTACAATCTCGTTCTTTATGCCTAGGTCATGGACCCATTTTGATCTTATCTTGGTATATGGTGTTAAGTGTGGGTCCATGCCTAATTTCTGCCATACTAATTTCCAATTGTCCCAGCAGTTTTTATCAAATAATGAATTCTTATCCCAGAAGTTAGGGTCTTTGGGTTTGTCAAAAACTAGAGTGCTATAGTTGACTATTCTGTCTTGTGAACCTAACCTTTTCCACTGATCCACTAATCTGTTTCTTAGCCAATACCAAATGGTTTTGGTGACTGCTGCTTTATAATATAATTTTAGATCAGGTACAGCTAGGCCACCTTTATTTGATTTTTTTTGTCATTAATTCCCTTGAGATTCTCGACTTTTTATTGTTCCATATGAATTTTGTTGTTATTTTTTCTAGATCATTAAAATATTTTCTTGGAAGTCTGATTGGGATAGCACTAAATAAATAGATTAGTTTAGGGAGTATTGTCATCTTTATTATGTTTGCTCGGCCGATCCAAGAGCACTTATTATTTTTCCAATTATTTAAGTCTGACTTTATTTATGTGGAGACTTTTTTATAATTTTGCTCATATAATTCCTGACTTTCCTTTGGTAGATAGATTCCCAAATATTTTATGATATCAACAGTTATTCTGAATGGAATTTCTCTTTGTATCTCTTGCTGTTGGGTTATGTTGGTGATGTATAAAAATGCTGAAGATTTATGGGGATTTATTTTGTAGCCAGCTACTTTGCTAAAATTATGAATTATTTCTAATAGCTTTTTAGTAGAATCTCTGGGGTTCTCTAGGTATACCATCATATCATCTGCAAAGAGTGATAGTTTGGTTTCCTCATTGCCTACTCTGATTCCTTTAATATCTTTCTCGACTCTTATTGCCAAGGCTAGTGTTTCTAATACGATATTAAATAATAATGGTGATAGTGGGCAACCTTGCTTCACTCCAGATCTTACTGGGAAAGGTTCCAGTTTTTCCCCATTGCATATGATGCTTACTGATTGTTTTAAATATATGCTCCTGACTATTTTAAGGAAAAGTCCATTTATTCCTATGCTCTCAAGTGTTTTTATTAGGAATGGATGTTAGATTTTATCAAATACTTTTTCTGCATCTATTGAGATGATCATATGGTTTTTGTGTGTTTGGTTATTGATATAGTCAATTACGCTAATAGTTTTCCTAATATTGAACCAGCCCTGCATTCCTGGTATAAATCCTACTTGGTCATAATGTATTATCCTGGGGATGATTTTCTGTAATCTTTTTGCTAATATTTTATTTAAGATTTTAGCATCAATATTCATTAGGGAGATTGGTCTATAATTTTCTTTCTCTGTTTTCAGCCTACCTGGTTTAGGTATCAGTACCATGTCTGTGTCATAAAAGGAGTTTGGTAGGACTCCTTCAATCCCTATTTTTTCAAATAGTTTATTTAGCATTGGAGTTAATTGTTCTTTAAATGTTTGGTAGAATTCACATGTAAATCCATCTGGTCCTGGGGATTTTTTCTTAGGGAGTTGATTGATAGTTTGTTCTATTCCTTTTTCTGAGATGGGACTGTTTAGGATATTTACTTCTTCCTCTGTTAGTTTGGGCAAGCTATATTTTTGGAGGTATTTTTCTATTTCATTTAAGTTGTCGAATTTATTGGCATAAAGTTGAGCAAAGTAACTCCTAATTATTGCTCTAATTTCCTCTTCATTAGTGGTGAGTTCTCCCTTTTCATTTTTAAGACTAACAATTTGATTTTCCTCTTTCCTTTTTTAAATCAGATTTACTAAGGGTTTGTCTATTTTGTTGGTTTTTTCATAGAACCAACTCTTAGTTTTATTAATTAATTCAATAGTTTTTTTACTTTCAATTTTATTGATCTCTCCTTTTATTTTTAGAATTTCAAGTTTAGTGTTTGACTGGGGGTTTTTTAATTTGTTCCTTTTCTAGCATTTTTAGTTGCAGGCCCAATTCATTGACCTTTTCTTTCTCTATTTTATACAAATAGGCCTCTAGAGATATGAAATTTCCCCTTATTACCGCTTTGGCTGCATCCCATACATTTTGGTATGATGTCTCATTATTATCGTTTTCTTGAGTGAAGTTATTAATTATATCTATGATTTGTTGTTTCACCCAATCATTCTTTAGTATGAGATTATTTAGTTTCCAATTATTTTTTGGTCTACTTCCCCCTGGCTTTTTGTTGAATGTAATTTTCATTGCATCGTGGTCTGAAAAGGATGCATTTACTATTTCTGCCTTACTGCATTTGAGTTTGAGGTTTTTATGTCCTAATATATGGTCAACTTTTGTATAGGTACCATGAACTGCAGAAAAGAAAATGTACTCCTTTCTGTCTCCATTACATTTTCTCCAGAGATCTATCATATCTATTTTTTTCTAGTATTTTATTTACCTCTTTGACTTCTTTCTTATTTATTTTGAGGTTTGATTTATCTAATTCTGAGAGTGCAAGGTTGAGATCTCCCACTATTATAGTTTTGCTGTCTATTTCTTCTTGCAGCTCTCTTAATTTCTCTTTTAAGAATTTAGATGCTACCCAACTTGGTGCATATATGTTTAATATAGATAGTGCTTCATTATCCATGCTACCCTTTAGCAAGATATAGTGCCCTTCCTTATCTCTTTTAATTAGATCAATTTTTGCTTTAGCTTGATCTGAGTTCAGGATGGCTACCCCTGCTTTTTTGACTTCACCTGAAGCATAATAGATTTTGCTCCAACCTTTTACCTTTAACCTGCATGTATCTCCCCGCTTCAGGTGTGTTTCCTGTAAACAACATATTGTAGGATTCTGGCTTTTAATCCATTCTGCTAACCGCTTCCTCTTTATGGGGGAGTTTACCCCGTTCACATTTATGGTTAGAATGACCAATTCTGTATTACTTGCCATCTTGTTAACCCCGGTTTATGCTTTTCTCCCTTCTTTCCCCTTCCCCCCCTTCCCAGTATTAAGCTTGTGAGCACCACTTGCTTCTCACAGCCTTCCCTTTTTAGTATCCCTTCCCCCGCCTTAGAGTTCCTCCCCCTATCTTACCCCTTTCCCTCCCAGTTTCCGTATTCCCTTCCGCTTAGCTTATTCCTTCCCTTTTCACTTTTCCCTTCTCACTTTTCAATGAGGTGGGAGAAGTTTCACCATAGATTGAATATGTCTTAAGATTTTTCACTTAAAGCCAATTCTGAAGGCAGTAAGATATCCACTATATTCATCCCCCTCCATTATTTCTCTCAGATATAATAGGTTTCCTATGCCTCTTCATGAGATGTACTACCCCCACTTTACCCTTTTTCTGGTACAATGTCCTTTCCACATCAGTTTCTAGAACAAGGTATACATGTTCTTTATACATCTTTATAGCCAAAATATAGTTCCCAAGATTAATCTTTACCTTTTTAGATTTCTCTTGAGTTCTATATTTGTAGATCAAACTTTTTGTTAAGTTCTGGCTTTTTCATAAAAAATAAGTGAAATTCGCTTTACTTTGTTGAATGTCCATCTTCTTCCCTGGAAAAAGATGCTCATTCTAGCTGGGTAAGTTATTTTTGGTTGCATACCAAGTTCCTTAGCCTTTCGGAATATCATATTCCAGGCCCTTCGATCCTTTAATGTGGATGCTGCCAGATCCTGGGTGATCCTTATTGTGGCTCCTTGATACTTGAATTGGGTTTTTCTAGCCGCTTGCAATATTTTTTCCTTCGTCTGAGGGTTCTGGCATTTAGCCACTATATTCCTTGGTGTTTTGATTTTAGGATCCCTTTCAGTGGGTGATCGATGAATCCTTTCAATGTTTATTTTTTCCTCTGTTCCTATGACTTCTGGGCAGTTCTCTTTGATAATTTCCTGGAAAATAGTGTCCAGGCTCTTTTTTTCATCATGTTTTTCTGGGAGTCCAATGATTCTCAGATTGTCTCTCCTGGATCTGTTTTCCAGGTCTGTTGTCTTCCCCAGAAGGTATTTCCACATTCTTTTCCATTGTTTGATTTTTTTGGATTTGCTTGACTGATTCTTCTTGTCTCCTCGAGTCATTCAATTCCACTTGTTCAATTCTGATTTTCAGTGAAGTATTTTCTTCACTCACTTTTTAAAAATCTTTTTCTAATTGTCCCATTGAGTTCTTTTGTTCTGTGGAATTTTTTTCCATTTCGCCAATTTTGTTTTTTAGAGAGCTATTTTCTGTTTCCAGTTCACTAATCCTATTTTTCAAAGATTTTATTTCTTTATCCACTCTTTCTTTAGCTGACTTCTCCAGGCTCTTTTGCCAAGCCTCCCATTTTTCTTCTAGCTCCCTTGTGAGAGCCTTTTTAATTTCCTCCATGAGATTCATCTGTACTGAGGAACAGATGATCTCCTCCTTTGGGGATTCACCTGGAGACTGTCTGTTTTTAGTCTCCTCAGGATTTAGAGTCTGCTCTCTATCTGTGTAGAAGCTGTCAAGGGTTAAAGTCCTCTTCAGTTTCTTGCTCATTCTGTCTAATAATCAAAGACAAACTAGCAAAGAAAAACAGAAAAAACTGGAGTCTTTCTTTGGGGGAGGGGCTGGGTGGTGTTATCGAGCTTCCTCTACAGACTGCGGGGGGCAGCAGTGAGGCATTAGCCCGACTGTGCTGTGCCTGCGCTCTGAGATCCGAGAGCGTGCTGAGTCACTGTGGGGTGGGGAGGAGGGGGCGGCCAGGTCCCGAGAGACTCCAGCTGTTTGGGGTTGTGTTCTTCAACCCTGGTGTTTTTAGCTTCTCTGCTGGGCTGCTGACTTGCTGCCGGAGCAAAGTATCTAATCCTGTAGTGAAGCTCTCCTCACAGAGACAGCTGTGATCACTCCCCACCCCCTCTCCAGTCTGCTCCCGTGCTCTCACTGCCGCTGCCCTCAGCCTGTGCCCGATCTGAAACCGTCCCAGCCCTCCAGTAGAAACAGACCTTTCTTGGCGAATCTCAAGGATGGCTTCTCTTGGTAACTATTTGTGGGTTTTTTTTTTTTCAGTCAAGCATTAATTCAGAGGCTTGTAATGAAATGGATAGTGAGAGAAAGCGCGGAGCTTACACAGCTGTGTGCCTCCTCTCTGCCATCTTAACCCCTTTCAAGAAATTATCAAGGAAAATTGTCCTGATGTTCTAGAACCAGAGAGTAAAATAGAAATGGAAAGAATCCATTGATCACCTCCTGAAAGATATCCCAAAATAAAAACTCTCAGGAATATTATAGACAAATTCTAGAACTCCCCAGTGAAGGAGAAAAATTTGCAAGCATCCAGAATCAAACTATTCAAAAATAATGGAGTCACAGTCGAAATAACACACGATTTAGCAGCTTCTAAATTTAAGGCCTGGAGGGCTTGGAATATGATATTCTAGAGAGAAATGAAGCTAGGCTTGCAACCAAGAATCACCTACCCAGCAAAACTGACTATAATCCTTCAGAGAAAAAGATGGTCATTCACCAAACAGAGGATTTTCAAGCATTTGTGATGAAAAGACCAGAGCTGAATGGAAAATTTGTTTTCAAATACAAAGAACTCTGGAGAAGTATAAGGAGGTAATCAGGAAAGTGATATCTAAGGAACTTAATAAAGTTTATTTGTTTACATTCCTATAGGGGAAGATGATAGTTGTAACTCATTAGAAAGTTCTCATTATTATGGCAGTTAGAAGGAGTATATATAGACAGAGGACATGGGAGTGAGTTGAATATGAAGGAATGATATCTTTTTTAAAAAATGATGAAATTAAAGGGTAAGAGAGGAATATACTGGGAGAAAGGGAAAAAGGGAGAAGCAGAATGGTACAAATTATCTGCTATAAAAAGAGAAAAGAAAATGTTTTTACAGTGGAAGAGAAGGGAGAGGACAGGGTGGATGAAAGAATTTTACACTCATCAGAATAGACTCAAATAAAAAATATTATACATACTCAATAGGGGAATAGATATCTATCTTACACTGCTAGAAAATAGGAGGGATTTGGGATATTGGAAAAATATAGGAAGGGTGATAAAAGAAAGGGTATTACAGGGGAGGGAGTGGTCAATAGAAAAAGGTAAGTAAAATAATTTCTTGGGAATTTGAGTGGTATAGCACTAAATATATAGATTAATTTAGGTAATATTGTCATCTTTATTAAATTTGCTCAACCTATCCAAGAACACTTGATATTTTCCAGTTGTTTAGATATGACTTTTTTTGTGTGAAAAGCTTTTATAGTTTTGCTCATATAGTTCCTGACTTTCCCTTGGCAGATAGATTCCCCAATACTTTATCCTTTTGACAGTTATTTTAAGTGGGATTTCTCTTTGTATCTCTTGCTGTTGGATTTTTTGGAGTGATATATAAAAATACTGATGATTTATTGTTAGAATCCTAGTGTTAACTCAATGGAATTGATACAATGCTTATTGGTTCACACTTTAGAGCAAATCCTTACAAAGTGATAAGTAAGTTGCCTAATTTAGCATGGTACTTAGCAAATTCTCTAACTCACTAATGTATTTAAGTACTCATTGGAGTTCACAAGTATGGGAGATTCACAAAGTTAACTTCCTAACTTTGTGAATTCACACCTCCCTTACTTAACCCCTTCCTCAGAGGAGGAGTCAACCTTTGGGAGATCATATATAAAGAAGCTCTTAGCTTCAGGGTAGTTAGTTTGGAACACTGTCAGGAATCGGAGAGGAGCACTCTGGGAGATACAGAAGCCCACAAGCCCACTCTCTGGAGGCGAAGACAGATTCATTCCATTTTCCACCTTTGTTCTGGCTGGAGGCTGAAGACATTCGGAGGGAGCTCTTGGAACCAAGCAGAGAGATAGACCACCAAGAAAACTAACTGGGCTATTTTGGAGAAAGCAATAAAAGATCTGAACTTTTAACACCTTGCTGCATTTGGGGTGATTATTGATCTGAACTGATACTAAGGCTGCTTCTAGAAAACCTCCCCAGGATACTTGCCCAGAGAGAACCATCCTATATTATAAAAAAGAAGAGAACACCACAATTTATATGGATTTATTTTGTATCCTGCAATTTTGCTAAAGTTGTGGATTACTTCTAATAGTTTTTTAGTTGATTCTCTAGGGTTCTCTAAGTATACCATCATATCATCTGCAAAGAGTGAAAATTTGATTTTCCCATTACTTATTGTAATTCCTGGAATCTCCTTTTCTTCTTATATTGCCAAAGCTAGTATTTCTAATACAACATTGAATAGTAATGGTGATAGTGGGCAACCTTGTTTCACCCCAATCTTATTGGAAATGGTTTCAGTTTATCCCCATTACATATGATGCTTGTTGATGGTTTTAAATAGATGCTATTGACTATTTTAAGGAAAAATCCATTTATTCCTATACTCTCTAGTGTTTTTTTTTTTTTTAAACAAGAATCAGTATTGGATTTTATCAAATGCTTTTTCTGCATCTATTGAGATAATCATATGGTTTTTGTTAATTTGGTTATTGATATAGTCAATTATGCTAATAGTTTCCCTAATATTGAATCAACTCTGCATTTCTGGTATAAATCCTACTTGATGTATTATCTTGGGGATGATTTCTATAATCTCTTTGTTAATATTTCATTTAAGATTTTTGCATCAATATTCATTTTAGGTAGATTGATCTATAATTTTCTTTCTCTGTTTTCATCCTACCTGATTTAGTTATCAGTACCATGTCTGTGTCATAAAAAGAATTTGGTAGGAGTCCTTCATTTCCTATTTTTTCAAATAGTTTATATAGTATTAGAGTTAAATCTTCTTTAAATGTTTGTTCCTGGAGATTTTTTTCTTAGGGACTTAATAGCTTGTTCTGTTTCTTGTTCTAAAATGGGACTATTTAAGTAATTTATTTCCTCTTCTGTTAATCTGGGCAATCTATATTTTTGAAGATATTCCTCCATTTCACTTAGGTTGTCAAATTTATTGGCATAAAGTTGGGCAAAGTAACTCCTAATTATTTCTCTAATTTCCTCTTTATTAGTGGAAAGTTCTCCCTTTTCATTTTTGAGACTAACAATTTGATTTTTCTCTTCCCTTTTTCTAATCAAATTAACTAAAGGTTTATCTATTTTGTTGGTTTTTTCATAAAACCAACTTGTAGTTTTATTTATTAATTCTACAGGTTTTTACTTTTAATTTTATTGATCTCTTAATTTTAGAATTTCAAGTTTGATATTTGATTGGGGATTTTTATTTTGTTCTTTTTTTCCCTAGCTTTTTTAGTTGCAAGCCAAGTCACTTTCTCTATTTTATGGAAGTAAGCATCTAGAGATAAAATTTCCCCTTATTACCACTTTGGCTGTATCCAACAAATTTTGGTATGTTATCTCATTATTGTCATTCTCTTGGATGAAATTATTAATTGTGTCTATGATTTGCTGTTTCACACATTCATTCTTTAGGATGAAATTATTTGGTTTCCAATTACTTTTTGGTCTATTTTTCCTTGTCCTTTTATTGTATGTAATGTTTATTGCATTGTGATTTGAAAAAAAAAAAACTGCATTTACTATTTCTGCCTTTCTGCATTTGATTTTGAGGTCTTTATGTCCAAATATATGGTCAATTTTTGCATAGGTTCCATGAACTGCAGAGAAGTAAGCATATTCCTTTTTGTCTCCATTCAATTATCTCCAAGATCTTTCATACCTAACGTTTTTTAGTATTGTATTTACCTCTTTAACTTCTTTCTTATTTATTTTGTGGCTTGATTTATCTAGTTCTGAGAGAGCAAGGTTGAGAACTCCCACTATTATAGTTTTGCTGTCTATTTCTTCTTGCAGTTCTCTTAACTTCTCCTTTAGGAATTTAGTTGCTATACCACTTGGTGCATATATGTTTAGTATTGATATTGATTCATTATCTATGCTACCCTTTAGCACTATATGGTTTCATTCCTTATCTCTTTTAATTAGATCAATTTTTGCTTTTGCATGATCTGAGATCAGGATGGCTACCCCTGCTTTTTTTACTTCACTTGAGCATAATAGTTTCTGCTCCAGCCTTTTACCTTTACTCTTTATGTATCACTCTGCTTTAAATGTGTTTCTTGTAAGCAACATATTGTAGGATTCTGGCTTTTAATTCAGTCTGCTTTATGGGAGGGTTTACCTCATTTACATTTACAGTTAAAATGACTAATTCTGTATTTTCTGCCATCTTATTTACCTCAAAGTATGCTTTTCTCTTTCCTTTATCCCTTTCCCTCCTCCCCAGTATTTTACTTTTGAGCACTACTTGCCTCAAGCAGCCCCCCCCCTTTAAAACCCCTCTCCCTTTCTTATATCTTTCCCTTACTATTTCCATTTTTTCTTCTATTAGCCTACCCCTCCTGCTCCTCCCACTTTTCCCCTTTCCCCTCCCACTTACCTATAAGGTGAGAGAAGTTTCTCTGTGAAACCAAATATATCTAATAGTCTCTCTTTGAGCCAAATCTGATGAGAGTAAAGTCACACAATGTTCACCCCCCTCTTCTTCCCCTCAATTATAATAGGTTTTCTTTGCCTCTTTGTGACATGTAATTTCCCTCATTTTACCAACACTTTCTCCTTTTTCCAGTACAATCTCTTTCCACCTCTAATTTCTTTTTTTAATATTATAACAGTAAAATCAAATTATACATGCACTCTCTATCTATACCTGTAACAGAGATACAATTCTCAAGAGTTCTTTTCTTTTTGCCTTTTTATGCTTCTTTTGAGTTCTATGTTTGGAGGTCAAAGTTTTTGTTCAGCTCCGGTCTTTTCATCAAAAATAAATGAAAATCTTCTTATCTGAAAGAAAATGCTCAGTTTAGCCTGGTAGTCCAAGTTCCTTTACCTTTCAGAATATCATATTCCAGGCCCTTCAATCCTTTTCAATGGAATTTACTGGTTAATCCTTATTGTGGCTCCTTGGTATTTGAATTATTTTTTTCTGGCTGTTTGAAATATATTTTCCTTGGTCAGATAGTTCTGAAAATTAGCTATGATATTCCTTGGAATTTTAATTTTGGGGTCTATTTTAGGAGGTATTCAGTAAATCTTTTCAATGGTTATTTTACCTTCTAATTCTAGGACATCAGGGCAGTTCTCTTTGATGATTTCCTGAAAAATAATATCTAGGCTCTTTTTTTCATCATGGTTTTCAGGAAGTCCAATAATCCTTAGATTGTCTCTCCTAGATCTATTTTCCAGGTCAGTTGTTTTCCCAAGTAGGTATTTTACATTTTCTTCTATTTTTTTCATTTTTCTTTTTGTTTTTACTTGATTGATCCTCAATGTCTCATTGAGCCATTCATTTCCATTTGTTCTGTTCTGTTTTTCTGTGAATTATTTTTTTCATTTACTTTTTTAGTTCTTTTTGTATTTGCCCAATTGGATTTTTAAATGAGTTCTTTTGTTCTATGGATATTTTTCCCATTTCAAAAAATCTGTTTTTAAGGTCTTATTTTCTTTTCCCAGTTCATAAATTGTGTTTTTCTGGGAGTTGTTTTCACCATTTTGTAAAATCTATTTTGTAAAGAGTTATATGCTTTTTCCATTTCACTAAGTCTATTTTCTAATGAATTTCTTCAGATAATGTCTGTGTATGTTTCTTTTTGCAAACCCTGGAGACAATCTGCTTTTAGTCTCCTCAGGGTTTGAAATCTGTTCTTCTCTTTCACCATAAAAACTATCTATGGTCAGAGTTCTTTTTGCTTTTTTTTACTTATTATTTATTATTTTTTTTTAATTTGCGATCTGGTTTTAGAGCAAGAGAGATTGCCTAAGCTTTCTCTACAAGTAACAGTGGCTGCACTGACTGACTTCTGGTGTGGGTGGGCAAGGCCAGGTGCTGCAAGATAGTTTGTTTAGAGTCTTGGGATCTTAGAGTTGTTCAGGATCCCTAAAGTGATCCAGTGAAATCTCTGTAGGTTTGAGAATTAACTTTACCCCCATCCTCAACATTGTTCATTCATCCCCAATAGTATGACTTGTATAACAGTGACTACTCTTAACTAGCCTTTAATTTCTGAGAGAAAGGTATATGTCTCCTCTCTCCTAGAATTCTAGAATACATTTAGAGGATTGTGAACAGGATCTCCACTGCTGCTGGCTCAAGAATCCCAGTTTCATTTAATTATTTAATGATTAGTTTTTACCTAACAATTCTTTTTTAAAGGAATATTTATAATAACAAACACACAAACATTAATTTTCTAGGTACATATGGCATTTAATCTTCCCTGATACCACCTCATTTTTTGACTTCCTATATAGTATTCATCTCAACAAATCCCAAGTTCAAAGCCTTCTGATTTATTACAGTTTCCTTTCTGGGCTGGTTGCCACATCGATTCTGGTATCCCGGCTCCAAGGTCCCCAGGGCTTGAGCTGCCAGGTCTGGAACTTCCCCCCTTACATGTAGAACCGAAATGGATTAATGAAATAAACTAAAACCCCAAGACCATTTGGTAGGTCCAATGTGGCCTAAAGAGAAAAAGAAGTTGGCTCTTCATCCAACAAGGTTATTACGTAATGCTTATTCTTTGAGTGGACATGGAGGAAAGAGAGAAAATATACAACTAGTTTAATTTATGTAACCAATAAATAAAGAAGTCACTTCTACCTATGTAGTAGGTAAACACAGAATTTCTTTTCCCAGTATCAAATTCCTAGAATCTTCTATATGGATGCATTAATCTTAGGTGATCTGGGAATGTGTCAAAGTCCCATTTCACTCCCATCATCCTTCAATGACTTCAGAAAACATTCTAGAACACTTTTGAATGGCTACACTGGTTAGCAAAATTTCCCTTTAATTAAGCTAAATTTTGTTTCTCCTTAGATTTTCCCCAAGGTTTGATAGTCCTGAGTGGTTTGGGAGGGAGTGAGAAGCCTAACTTCTACTAGTATTTGTATACTCATCCTTAAAACACCATTTCCCATTCACAGAATGGAACTTAGGTACATGCAGCTTTCTTTGAGAAGGAGGAAGACTTTTCTTCATCAAGAGGCAATATTAGCTCTACTCATGATTCCAGTTTGGTCTGAGCAGTGTACTCACACAACAAGTCCTGCAAGAACAATTCAGGTAAGACTCTTAATTTCCCCTTGGATGGAGGTATGGTTTTTCAGTCTATCTCCTGCTTGGAACATTGCTGTAATCTGACTGAGTTTATGCATTAAGTGACTATGAATGGGGCAGGGCTATATAAATACTTCATTTAAGGTACACGATTTAAGTTGTATGGGCACTACCTCCACTATTCAGTTTATGATTCCATCTAATGAATAGACTTCAAGAGTTATTGTGAGAAAACTAGTTCTTAGTTTGGTTAAGGTTAAATAATGTTTCCAAAAGCCAACAAATTTAATAATAAATTATGGATTCATTACATTAAGACTGCAAGAGACCCAAGAGATTAATTGAGTTCTGTCATTGAGATGAAGAAACTGATATCCATGTAGGTTAAATGACTCCATAAGAACAGAAACTATTTCTTTTTTCTTCTATTCTCTCTCTCTCTCTTCCTCTGTCTCTGTCTCTCTTTCTCTCTGTGTGTATTTTTCTCTCTCTTTCTGTCTCTGTCTCTCTTTTTTCTCTCTTTCTGTCTGTCTCTCTGTCTCTCTCTTCCTCTCTCTCTCTTTTGTCCCTCTCCTTTCTGCCTCTGTACACATACACACACACACACACACACACACACACACACACACACACACACATTTTTTAAAGTTCTATTTTAAGTTTTGAATTATCTAACACCTTTCCTTACCCCATCATTGAAAAAAGCAAAAACAAAGCAAAACAAAAAACCCAAAACACATGTGTATATTTAAAAACAAAACAAAATCTTGCTTAATAGGTTTTTCGGGATATTTTGATTATCCAAGGTCATATTGGGAATGAATGGCAGAATGAAGATTTGAATCTACCTTCCTCTGACCTGAAATTCAATTTCTAAAGTCAAAGTATGAAAGAATGTTAAAGATTATCTAGCCTATACTTTCTCTACTTCTCAAGACCACCATTTTACATATGTGAATATTGAGACAATTGTCCTAAGAAATATTTGAAACATTTGAAAATTTGATTTGGTGGATTTTTTTTATTCATTTATTCTGCTTTTCAATTCTCCCATCTTTTCTTTTGGCATAAGCACCAGCTCCCATATTCAAAGCCTGTGTGCTCTCCGTATTCTTTTCTATTGAGCCTACTTTTCTGAAGACTATCCACAAGTTTTTTAACTATCTCCCATTCTTTGAAACTTACTTGACTCTATGTCCTGTTCCTCTGAGATTCTGTTCTCTGCTATTTAATCTATTACAACAACTTAGATTGAGGTGGTTATGGTATTGCTCTCCCAAGATGATATATTTCCATTTTGACTAATGTTGAAGTCCCTTAATTCAGAAAATTATTTCTGTGGTTAAGTTCAGTTGTCTTATAGACCAGTGCAAAATTTTAGCCATATAGATTTTTGGCACTTCTCAAATCATAGCTTCATTGTATGTGGTTAAAAATGGACCTCCTCATTACCAACTAAAAATTGCTTTTATCCACTTGTGGAAACAAGAGTAACAACTTTTGAAAAATTCTTAATTTCATTTCTCTCTTGAATTGTCATAGTTGGAAAAAAGAAAGAGAAATACTTGATGTTTTCTGATTAGTTTCAAAAAGAGGCAGCATGGTTAATAGGCTTTCAAGAGGTAATGATGGGTAATAAGATGGAACCCAGGAAGAACTAGGTTCAAAGTTTTGCTTTTGATACATATTAGCTTTAGGCTTATGGACAAGTTGTCCTTAGCTAACTCTTTAAGACTATAAATTACAGTTGCCTATTCATCAATGATATAGTTTCTTTTCCAAGAGTTCTTGATAGAGATAAAGTTACAGATCTGACTGTTTATTCAGTCCCTGCCTATCCCCTCTCAAAACAAGCTAACCAAAAACCCTGCCAAGTGTTACAGCTGGCAGAGACATTAGGAGCTTTAGGTCTCCAGTGTATTTGCATAGAAGTCATATGATAAATACTTTTTTCTGTAACCCATGTTTCAAGCTTGGAGTATTTGCAGAAGACTTTTAATTAGCAGAGAGAATGATTATTCAGTATTTCATGATCACAAAGGATAGAACTGATGCAAACTGCTTCCAGAGGCACATCAGTTTCAGACTCTCTTTACAATCAACTCTAGGAAAAAGAAAGACCAAGACTCTCTTCTTGATATGTAAAGGAAAACCAGTTTCTCTATATTTCTCCAATTTCCTGTTTACCTCCTTAGAAACTTCAGAGAATTTCCCATTGGGTGAAATTGGGACTACTCACTTGATTAACTAACTTGTCCAAAGTATAAGAACAAGTAAATGTCAGACATGGAATTTGAATGTAGGCCTTACTTATTACAAGCCTAACATTCTCATGATAGGCCTCAAAAAATTTAAGTTGAGAATATAAGGCAACTTTACCAAATCACTTAACTTGATTTATCCTTAAAAATAAAAAAAAAACCAACAGCAACAAATTATTCTATAGAATTTTAGAAGAGCCAGACTTTTCCCTCCTTTCCTTTCTTCACACTTGATCCCAACAAAGCAATGGGTACTATTTAAAAGTTTATGAAATAGAGTGGGATTTAGTGTACTGTTATTTTCACAATAATATTCAGGGAATAACAAAAGATGTTTCTAATCAATTGCCGATTTTTAGATAGTTTATTTTATAGAAAGAACTATATAAATTTAGTTATCAAATTTGGATTCCTTTTTCTATTAACTTATAATGATATTAAATACTATTTTGCTTGATTTTTATTCAGCTTTAAAGGTAGATTTCTACAAATGGTCAAAAGTATACTTTTCTGCTGAGTAAATATAACCAGGAATGCAAGACAAAGTAAATATAACCAAATTACAACAAAACTCTCTAATGATATTCCTAAGGAATGGAAACATCTCTATTAAGTGGAAAGTGAATACAAGGGAAGCACATAAGAAAAAATGTCAAAGGCAGATGTTTTTATTCTTTGTTGTTAAAGGATCCTTACCTATTGAATACCTCTCTCTGAAATGAAGAACTTCATAAATAGCTTAAATGACAAAGTATTTTTGTCATTGAGTTACAAGATAACTAAAGCAATTTAAATGCAGTTTACTTCTGTATATTGGCCATACTCCACAAAACATCTCTGTTTGATCATATTTCAAATAAAATCTCATAAATATATACTTATTCACGTATGTGAATGTATATATACACACATAAATCCAGGCACATCATACTAAAATGTCAATGTGAGCTATTATTGATCAAAATTGTAGACATTATTATTGTAGACAGTATAATTGTAAACAATATTATATAACTATGGTTTTCTGTTTATTTGCTTCCTGTTTATTTTACTTATTGTTTCTTTCAGCAAGGTTATATTTAAGATTCTGCAAGTTAGGCTCCAGCAATATGTGAACCAAGAATTATAGAAATTCAATCTGGTTTTTTAAGAGGCAGAATAATTAGAGACCAAATTGCACATGTTCACTGGTTTAGGGAAAAAGTCCTAGAAAACATACACACACCCACACCCACACACACACACACCCACACACACCCCACCCTAAAACAAAACAACCAAAAAACCAAAAACTAAACCAAAACAAACAAACTCAAAACAAAACAACACAAAATATTAGTTTCTACTTCATTAATTATATTAAAGCCCTTGACTGTGTGGATCACAACAATATGTAGCAAGTTCTTAATGAGCTGGAAATATTACATTATCTTATATCTCCTTGAGAATCTGTAAACAGACTAAGAAACAATAATTAGAATCAAACATGTAACAGTAGATTGGTTTAAGATTGGGAAAGTAATGCCACAAGACTATATATTATACCTTATTTATTTAACTTACATGCAGAGTACATAATTCAAAATGTCTAACTGAATGAATCAAAATCAATCTAGAATTAACATTGCTGGGAGAAATATCAACAATGTCAAATATCCAGATGACACCTCTTTGATGGCAGAAAGTGAAGAGGAATTAAGAAACCTCTTGATGAGGTGAAAGAGAAGTGTAAAAGTTGGCTTGAAAGCTTAACATAAAAAAAAAAAAAAACAAAACCCAAGATCTTGGCAACTGATTTCATCACTTCCTGGAAAATAGAGGGAGAAGAAATAGAGGTAGTATACAATTTTTGTTTTCTTGAGCTCAAAGATCATTACAGATGGCAATTGCCACCAGGTAATTAAAAGATGCTTGCTCCTTGAAAGGAAAACTTTGGTAAATCTGGATAGCATACTAAAAAGCAGAAACATCACTTTGCCAACAAAGGCCAGCATAATCAATATGACTTTTCCATTAGTATCATGTGGCTGTGATTGTTGCACTAAAAGGACAGAAGAGCCACTGGAAAAGACTTGAGAGTTCTTTAGACAGCAAGAAGATCAAATAAGTATGAGGAAAAAAATCACCCCTGATGACTAAAAGAGAAACTGAGGCAGAGCTCTGAGCCAAAAAATACCATTTTTTTTGAGAAGTCTGACTCCCCTCCAACCACACACATCCCAGACCTTCCTCCCAATCTGAGGTATCATCTTCCTTCAGGACTTTTCTTTTGTAGGATTACAAGTGTACTAAAAACAAAACAACATTTCATTGGTTATCATATAGTACATAGGCTAAAATATTAGCATTAGCAGGGTTACAAAGAGCCAGAAATGGCCAGAAGGACAGTGAAGGAAATATTTCTGCTGACTAGATGGTCATGAGATGGATGATCCATGGTTTGGGTTGAGCAAGTGGAGATAGAGCAATACAGTGATCATGAGATGGATGAGCCATTCCCTACATTGGACAAATAGAGATAATGCATCCCCAAGAACTTAAGAAGGGGACTTAGGGATTTCCATTATGCCAGCATGGAGTGTGGGCAAAGCAGGATGGAGATGCTTCATATCAGTGATCTTTTGATACTGTAATTACAAATCTGATATACAAATAAATCCTATTATATAAGCATAAGATCTACTTTAGCCACATGTTGAAAAGACAGGACTTACTGGAAAAAACCTTGATATTGGTAAAGATTGGAGGCAAAAGGAAAAGAGGATGTGAGAGGATGAGATGGATAGATAGTATCTTGGAGACAATGAAAGTAAACGTGGATAAACATTGAAAGATAATGGAAGATAGAAGGACTTAGTGTGCTGTGGCCCATGGGGTCAATAAAGAAATCAGACTTCATCAGAACTTTGGAGAAAGGAGGAATTTATGATCAAACAAGAAATGGGAAACATTATGAAGTAAAAAATAAATAATTTTGATTATAATAAATTATTTTTGTGCAAACAAAACCAATGTGGCCAAGATAAGAAGTGATGTAGAAAACAATTTTACAGTTTCTGATAATATCCTCATTTCTAAAATATATAGAAAATCGATTCAAATTTAAAAGAATGCAATTCATTTTCCAGTTGATAAATGGACAAAGAATATTAAGAGACTTTTAGATGAAGAAATTAAAGCCATGTACTATCATATGAAAAAATGCTCTAAATTATTACTGATTAGAGAAAATAAAATTAGGACAATTTTGAGGGACCACCTTATAACTATCAGATTGACCAAGATGACAGAAAAAGATAATTATAAGTTTTGGAGGGGAATTGGAAAAATTGGGACACCAATACATTGTTGGTGGAGTTGTGCACTGATCTAGTCATTCTGGAGAACAATTTAGAACTATGTCCAAAGAGCTGTAAAGCTTTGCATAACCTTTGATCCAGCAGTGCCACAACTGGATCTGTGTCCCAAAGAGATCATAAAAGAGGGAAAAGGACCTACATGTGCAAAAATGTTTGTAGTAGTTCTGTTTGTGATGGCAAAGAATAAAAAAAAAATGAGTGGATGCCCATCACTTGAGGAATGGCTTAACAAGTTGTGGCATATAAAAGTAATGGAATATTTTTATTGTTCTACAAGAAATAATGCATTTCTTTCAGGAAAGCTTGGAAAAATTTACATGAACTGATGCTGAGCGAAGTGCATAAAACCAAGAGAACATTGTACATGGTAACAGCAAGATTGTGTGATAATCAACTATGATAGATTTAGTTCTTAGCAGTACAGTGATCCAAGACAATTCCAATAGACAAGGGATGGAAAATACTATCCATTCAGAGAAAGAACTGTGGCAATTGGATGTAGATCAAAGTATCCTATTTTCACTTTTTTCCCTGTTTTTCTTTCTCATGCTTTATTAGTTCTGATTTTTCTTTCACAACGTGACTAATATAGAATTTAAATTCTATCTTTTATTTTAAATCTTTTTTAATTTTATAGATAAAATTTTTATCTATATCTTTATATATATCTTTAAATTTTATAGATAAAATTATCTATATTTTAAATTAGTTTATCATTTAAAATGATTTTATATATATATATATATATGTATCCCATATCATATTGCTAGCTATTTTAGCTATTTTGGTGAGAAGGTGAAGTAAGGAAGAGAAGGGGCAATTTGGAATTCACAATCTTACAAAGATAATGTTGAAAAGTATTTTTGCATATAATTGGAAAAAATAAAATACTATTAAGAAATTAAAATAAACAAATAATAGAGGGCAGGCTTGTATCTTGACAAGCTAGACTTTTGCCTATATGGTGCTTTTGTCTATGAAGGAGCAAATTCCTTGACTCTTAGTATCTTCCTTCCCAAGCTAGAATTCTAAGATTCAAAATAGTTTATCACTTGTTTGGGTAAAGTAATTGAAGGTTCTCTATTTGAATGCACATATGTTACTTAGGAGATATAACACATTAAACCATTTTGGGATAATCCAGAGGGAGGGAAGGGTTTTGAGGAAGGTGGAAATTGAAAGAATAATATGCTTGATGGCCTTAGATCACAATGGTTGGTTGATTGATTGTTATCCTTCCTTCTTATGGAGTATCAAAATGGCATCACTGTGTTTGAGTCAAGTTAGTGTGTCCAACTGTGGTTGATCAGACCAATATAAGCTCAGAATGTCCTGCCATAGATCAAACACAAATTGTTCCCTTGAACATTTGGGGTGGATTCTCTAACTTTGCTCATCTTGCAATTCTTCTGAGCTAATTCAATTATGCTTTATTTATAGAGTATAATACCTTCTGTAACAAGGGCACTTTATACTGAGCACTGGCTATGCCAGTGTCTCCCTCCTATGTCATGCAATCAATTCCAAAATTTTAAAGAGAGACCTGGAGAGAGTTCTTGTATTGCTTTTTCTGACCACCTTGTACTCACATTGTACTTGTCCTGTATGAGTTCTACATAAAAGAGTCTTTTTTGGCAAATCTGCATTTGCCATTAAAACAATGTATCCAGTCTAATGGAGTGGTACTCTCTGCAGGAGAGTTTGAATGCTTAGCAGTTTAGTTAGAGAAAGGACCTCACTACCTGGTATTTTATCTTGCCAGGTGATCTTCAGAATCTTCCTAAGACAATTCAAATGGAAGGAATTCTGTTTCCTGGCATGGTGCTGATACATTCTCCAGATTTCTCAGATCAGTACAACAGTTCTGTAGACTTTTAGTTTGGTAGTCAAATACTTCTCCTCTTCCACACTTTCTTTTGGAGACTTCCAAACACTAAGTTAGCTCAGGCAATGTGTGTGTCAACCTCATTATCAATGTGTACATCCCTGAAAAGTATATTGCCAAAATAAGTGAATTTATCCACAGAATTCAAAACTTCATTTGCCATAACTGATGGTTTCACATATGGTGCTGACTGAAGGAGTACCTGTGTTTTCTTTGTATTAATGTTAGGTCAAAATTATTACAAGTAGCAGAAAATAAATCCATGCTTATTTTTGCTTCTCAGCTTTGTAGGCTGCACTGAGTGTACAATTATCTGCAAAAAAAAAAAATCATCTTTGCAGATGTTTGTCCTTGGTCAGAATGTCTCCTAGGTGAAGGGGTATATGTTTGGGAAAGGCAAAAAAAAAATGAGAAAAGGGAATGATGAAAGATAAAAGATTCCTGAAACCTAAATGTACTTATTTTTACAATTTTGGCTAGGGACAATTCAGTTTTCAAGAATCCCCAAGTTACATCCAGGACCATCTCCAATCATCTTGATTAATATCTTGCCACTGGACCAAGTTAGCTTTTGAGGGGAAAATGAGGCAGGTGATTTTACACAGCCCTCCCTCATTTAAATCCACTTGTTTGTCATAGCATTAACTACTTGATGTCATTGTCCTCTTCAAGAATGAAGGATAAACAATAACAACAGTTAGAAGTAAATTCTATTTTTTTAAATTAGAGAATAATCTATATGGATTATCTAAAGTACAACCTCTATGTTTACTTAATTGATTTTTCCTTTCTTTTTCCTCATGGAAATATATTCCCCCCCCCCTCTCAATTAGGGTTCTTAGGTAAATATTAGATTTTTGTATTACAAATAAGAGTTCATTAAAAAAAACCTATAGGGTTTGAAGAATGGAAATAGTGCGAACATCTTTTAGTTGTCTAAACAAATGTTCTAAATTGACTAGAAGATCTTATTCAAAACAGGAGGGGATCCATAAGCATCCTATATTTATCCCATTCACCTGGAATGCTGATGAGCTTTGAGATATCAATGTTTCCTGGATACTAGAAACTAGAACAATAATGCCATCTGTTTATATGCAGGTCACCATGCCAACAGGTGATAAACTTGATCAAAGTTACTTTTTTGATTTGAGGGTCTTTTAATTGAGAAAGATGTGAGTTATCATTTTCTTTTTTGGGGAGGGGATTTAAATGAAGAGCTAAAATGCACACACAAATGCCTTTTTAAAGAGCTGAGATTTAAAAGAATTATCTTGCCTTAGTCTAAAGCACAAAACCTTTTATGTTTGTTGACACAGAAGAAGTGGCACAACATGCTTATTGAATTCTAGACAGAGTGGGTAGCTTGTGAAAGAAGTTCTTTCTGGGATTTTTCTTGCCTCTTGACAATACTATAACAGTACACTCTGCAAACTTACTTTGGGACATTAAAGTGGAGAAAATGCAAGAAAATAGACAGAAATCAAAGAACTTTCAAATTTTAGATCTTTTTTTCCCACCAAAGTTCTTCTCTCACATCTAACTGAAAAAAGGGAAAAATCTCAACAAAAATCTGCAGTAGAAAGACAAATTGGTACAGGCATCAGATTAAAATCATTATCTATCTACATTTCCTTATACTTCATAATTTCAAAATATCTGTAAGAGGATTAATTAGAACACTCATTCCAATGGTACAGATAATGACTCATCTATGTATATATCCTGTGTAATTCCTGACCTCCCCAATTCCCCATAAGTCCTTCATTGAGGATCCACCTTTATTTAGAATGTATTGCATGCTAGAAGCCATCTTCTAGGCTAGGACTCTTAACTGCTTTTCTGTTAGGGACCCTTTGGCAGTCTGGTGAAACTTTTAGATTCTTTCTTAAAACAGTGGTTTAAGTGCATAAAAGGAAATACACAGAATTATTCAGAAAACTCAATTATGGTAAAATATATTTGTGTGTATATGTATGTGTATATAATATATATGTAAATAAATATAAATGCACACATATATTAACAGAAGCCAGGTTAAGAACCATTATTTTGTTGTAGATTTTTAAACATATTTTTAAGAAAATAGTTTTGGAGTTTTTAGCAATTTTTGGAACCTTCACACTTCACAAGTTATCTGCTACTATTGCTATACAATAAGACCATGTTCTACAAATCCACATTACCTGGGTAGCCTTTGTATCATGTTTTGTACATAAATTATCAACAGTAGTATGCCATTTTCTATAAAGGAATTTACAATAGGAATTGCCATATTACTATTCTTATTTGTGTCCCCCTTCCAGTCTCTCCAGTACCTTTTGGGTAACCTCAGATTTAATTCTTCAGACTTAATACTATTCCATGATCAGTAGTCACCACGAGTATTTTGATGGTTACAAGATATTTTTTTGGAAACTGAGAGAGGCTTGTGGCAAGTCATTAAAAACAGTATGCAATTTCCAAAATACAACCCAGTCCATTCTCTTCCTCCTACTTAATTCTTCTTCCTACTTATTATCCATTGACAGAGCCTGTCCCAAATTAATTAGCACAAAGGATATCTTTCCTTCTTTCATTTTAAAAATAATCTCAGAGGTCAATCTGGAGGGGGGGGGAAGAGAAGAAGATTTCATTAGAAGTAGTATTTGCTATCAGAGCCAATACATGCTCATATGCCTTCTGATTATAAATTGTGCAGTGTATAGAATTGGCACTGGATGTTTGTTGAATTTTCGTAAATTGATGCAGGAGGACACAGTGACCTCACCTTTTCTGTATCTATAAAAAACCTACTCCAAAAAAATTTTAGGTGGTAGGAGTCATACTTAGTCCCTAATATTGAATGAAATATTTCTAGTAAACAAAACTCATAAATTTAAACCTTCAAGAGACCATTAAGTTCAAGTATCTCATTTTTACAGATCCTAGGATAATAGCCATAGACATGCAAGGGATCTTAAATGCATCTAGTTTGCCTTCGTTTACCCAGCATTAATTAATATCTGAGGTAGAATTTGAACCTGGGTATTTTTGATTGAAGTAATGCTTTATATACTACCTGATGCTGCCTTAACCTGTACATGCTAAATGACTTCTAAATTTTTTCCCAGATATTGACAAAAACTGGAATTTTGCTGATATTGGCCCTTACCTCAGAAGGGGTTGAAATATTGAATCATCTGCAACTAGTCTGAAGTAATTTCAATTAAGATTAATTACATATTCTCAACTTTGCTAACCTTTTGTTCATTTACCAAATCATCATTTTCTTGACTTGGAGCCAGGTATAGAAGCAGTTATTTCCTAAAGCACTTTTATAATCCAAATCAGATTGATTCAGTACAATTTTCAGTATCATAGAATCATAGATCTAACTTGGAAGAGCCCTTGAAAATCATTTAATCCATTCTCCTCATTTGCTTGATGATGAAACTGAGATCCACAGAAATTGTGATTTGTCCATTGTCACATAAGTAGTGCACTGAAGAAACTTATAATCAAATTTAGGAAGTGTAACTTTCAATTTCAGTGCTTTTTCTGCTGAACCATGTTTCACTAAAAACCATTGAGTGCTTACTTTGTAATCTGCATACATAGTCAGAAGGCACATGTTGCATGGATTGATTATCATAGCAATTATTAATTCTAATAAAATGGTCTCCTTTCTTTCTTTCCCCAGAACTGGAGTCTTTTAATGTGTTATTTGATGTAAATATATCTTCTGTGAGCATTGTCCTGGTTTTCCTTGTTTCTTTTTTTGCCCAATACCTTGATATTTGTATTAAAACAATGCTTGCTATATGGTCATTCAGAATACTCTGCACTCCTGCTCAGTTGGCAAGGATCACATGTGTGCTCCCCAGAAAGCTTTTCTGATGAATGATTTGCATTGCTATGGGCCAAGAATGGTCTTATGTCTTCATTACTAAACACCCAGTTATTAGCATACTTAATATGGAGAGTCAATAACAAAGGTGATTTCCCTTTTTCATAGACAATACTTGCTTAAGCTGAATGCATTTCTTCATATTCTCATTACTATGACATGAGAGAATATGATACTCATAGGTTCCATAATAAAACACGGGCAAATTTTTTGTTTATTTGTTTGAAATAAAGTATTCTGAAGATAAAATTCACTTGAATTATTAACTCTACAATATAGATTTTTGAGGACTAGTACATTTTTGAAAGTTTGAGAGCAAACTGTATTATTCATATATAATACTTTTATAAGATTACATAATATTAATTTTATTTTATATATTTTTAAAATTATATGTATTATAAATGTGAAATAATCAACTAGAGAATGTTTTTCTGACTTGGGTTAAATATGAGGAAGAAGAATCAGGGTTTTGGTTTATAAGCCTTCTTCCCCCCCCCCCAAAAAAAAAACTTTATCTTTTTTTCACTGGTCATTATTTCTTAGGAGAGAAAAATCCTGCTGGTGTTATTAATTTGAGAAAAACATTCAAATTCACACAACATGGATGTTAGCATACATAGTATGATCAAATATGTAAGGTAAAGTGGAGAGAGTACTGGATTAAGAAAGGACTGAAGAATCTAGATTTTCTGATAATTACTGGCTTGCAATTTTAGGCAATTTATTTAACCTTTTAGTGTCTCATGCAACTCTAGGATTTTGTTACAAAGTCATAGGAGGATTCTGAATATATTGGTAGAGGAAATTCTCATGCTTGTTCCCATGCTGACAAATTCCTGAGTTCAAATCCTGCCTCAGATTCATATAAGTTCTGTGTTCCTGGCCAAATTACTTGACATTTTTCAATTCCGATTTTCTCATTTGCAAAGCAAGGATAAAAATAATATTGTTGTGAGGATCAAATATAATTATTTATCAATAGATATTTATGAGTATACGTATAGCTCTCTAGGAATACAGTAAGTATAGGGTTAAGTCAGATATTGTAAGTCTCTCTCTAAAGGTTAAATTCTTTTTTTAGTCTTAGTTGGTAATTTCCCTTTGTTCCTTAACTAAAGGTTAAGTTCTTCCTTACCAGTAGTTGAAAAACTATGCTAATCTCCAGACCCCTTTAAAAGCAATACTTTTAATAGCAAAATGGATACAGCTGCAGAAAAAAAGATTTCTAAGGCAATCTCATTTTGACAGACAGGATGATAGAAATAGGTCCTAAACTAAAAGAATATCAGATTTAATAGCTGGCCTACTCTATAGTCAATAATACAAGGTGCGTTTAGTACTCATCAGGATATACTTAGCTTAACTACTAGCCAGATGACCTGCCTTCTAAATGAATTATATCCAAAACCCAAGCTTTCTAAGATTATTATAATTTTTAGTTCCTCTTTTTTTTTGTTATAAAAATAAGCTCTGTGAATCACTCCTTTGTCTCTGACTTTTGAGAAGTCAAGTGACCTGGTTTTATATTAACATTCTTCACCCTCTGCTTTTGGTGTCTTCTTTCAGATACACTGTAAATTGATCCATCAATGCTATTACAATGTCACCTATTAAATTGAATCTCTTTTGTATATACTTGGCACATTTCAGCTGCTTTCTCCTATCTCTGTTCAAATTTGTACCATTTCTATCAATAAATAAGTGAAAAAACATTTATTAAACTTTCCTGATGTAATGGCTCTGGAGATACCAATGCAAGAAATCCTTTGATCCAGCAGTCTCTCTTCTGGGCTTGTATCCTAAAGAGATCATAAAAAAGAGAAAAGGGATCCATATGTGCAAAAATGTTTGTGGCAGCCCTTTTTGTAGTAGCAATAAACTGGAAACCGAGTGGATGCGCATCAGTTGGAGAATGGCTGAATAAGTTATGGTATATGAATGTTATGGAATATTATTGTTCTATAAGAAATGATCAGGAGGATTATTTTAGAGAGGCCTTGAGAGACATGTACAGATGCTAAGTGAAGTGAGTAGAACCAAGAGAACATTGTACCTAGCAGTAACAAGATGATATGATGATCAACTGTGATGGATTTGGCTCTTTTCAACAATAAGGTGATTCAGGTCAGTTCCAATAGATGTGATGGAGAGATCCATCTGCATCTAGAGAGAGGACTATGGGGACTGAATGTGATTTACAACATAGTATTTTCACCTTTTATTTTGTTGTTATTACTTGCTTGTTTTTTCTTTTCATTTTCCCCCTTTTAATCTGATTTTCTTTGTTTCAGCATGATAAATGTTGAAGTATCTTTGGAAGAATTGCACGTTTAACCTATGTTGGATTACTTGCTGTCCAGGAGAGGGAGGGAGGTAGAAAAATTTGGAACACAAATTTTTGCAACGTTGAATGTTAAAACTATCATTGCATTATTTTGAAAAAAATCTATTATTATTAAAAAATAGATAACCTGTTTGTAAAAAGCTTATGCTAATACACACATGCATAAGATCTGAATTCAAATCCAGCCTGAGACATTTAATAGTTGTGTGTCTCTCCACAAGGCACTTAACCTCTGTTTGCTTTAATCCACTGGACAAAGAAATGACAAATCACTCTAGTATCTTTACCAAAAAAATCCCAAGTTTTCTAAGATTGATATAATTTTTAGTTTTCTTGGTAACCAGTATGATTCACAAGTAATGAAAAGTCTGATATAGACAACAATGTCAACAAAATGGGGATAATAATACCTATCTCACAGGGTTATTATGAGAATAAAACAAATTAGCATATGTCAAATGCATTATGGAACTAACTGACCTATACAAATACTAGCTTTTGTTTAAAATAAACATACAGGATAAATATGAAGAGAAAAATGCAAATACATAGTAAGTAGTTAAATATAAGATAATCTGGGAGAGAGCGTAGCAATTGGGAGATCAGAAAAGGCTTCCCAAAGTAGGTTTTTGAGCAAGATTTTAAATGAAAAGAGGGAATCTGTGAAAAAGAAGTAAAAAATGAGTATATTTTAAGCATGGGAGATGAGCAGTACAAAGACACTGAAATGGAGGATGAAGCATCGTGAACAAGGAGCAAAAAGATGACCACTTTGATCACAAAGTGGTGTGTGTGTGTGTGTGTGTGTGTGTGTGTGTGTGTGTGTGTGTGTGTTATAATGAAACTGAAAGATGGGTTGGGACAAGCATGTAAAAAGCTTTTAAAGATAAAAAGAGGAGGCTATTTTTATCCTAAAGGTATTAGGGAGCTGTTGGAGTTGATTAAATGGGAAGTGACATGGTTAAATTTGTGCTTAAGGAAAATTACTTTGGTGCAATATTGGATGGCCTAGAGCAGGGAAAGACTTAAGTCAGAGAGATAAATTAGGAAGCTATTGCAATAATCCAAGCAAGAAGTGATGAAGACTTTGAATTGAGATATTAGCTTTGTGAGTAGAGAGAAAGGGTTAGATATAGGAAATATTTTGAATGTAGAAAAAGGCAAAATTTGTCAAGTGATTTGATAGATAGAGTGAAGGATACTGAAAAATCAAGTATGATGGCAAGGTTAAAATCTAGGAGTCTAGAAAATGGAGTGGCACCTTCAACACAGACCATGAAGTATGGATTAGATAAATTTTGGAGATAATAAATTTTAGTCATGTTGAGTTTGAGAGGTTTTTGAGATATCAGGCTTGAGATTTACAGTAGATATTTGATGATATGGGAATGAAGTTCAGGTGAGAGATTAGGTCTAGATAGAGAAATTTTTGAGCCATCTGCAGAGGAAAGATAAATTCAAAGATTCTGATAAGGACCCCAAGAAAGGATGTAGAGAAAGAATGGAACTTGGTATAGCACCAAAAGTTAGAGGGTATAATATATATTATAATTCAGAAAAGGAGATAGAAATGTAGTCATCAGATAGGTAGAAGGAAAACTAGGAGGAAGTAGTGTTCACAAAACACAGAAAGTAAATAGTATTTGCAAGGTAGTCAATAGTGTTAAATGCTGGATATACAGCAAAAAGTTTGAAGACTGAAAAAAAACTATCAAATTTATCAACTATGAAATGATTAATAATCTTGTAGAGAGTGAGTTCAATTGAATAATGAGCTCAGAAGCCAGATTTGCAAAAATTTGAGGAATGAGTGAAAGGAGAACAAGGTACACAGGTATCAATAGATTTTTCAAGAAATTTTGCTGAGAAAGGCAGGAGAAATCTAGTATAATACTTTTAACTTGTGTCAACAGAATTTTGAATGCAGTCCAGACTGTACCAGCTTCTAACCTGCGAGTGGCAGGAGCTAAACAGAGCAGGTTAGAGGCAGGTGTGTTGGAATGCAAAGTAATAGTATAATTTATTTCAATAAGTGAAATGACTTAAAAGCAAGGAAGTCTTCATCCCACCCTCCATTCCTAGAGGGATGTTAGCTTAAAAAGATCAAGGTCTCCCACTGAATTCAGGAACACATCCAGTTATATTGATCTAAATCCTGCAATTGGACCCAGATACCACTGGAAGAGAAAATGAGGTTGGTGACTTTGCACAGCCCTTCCTCACTTAAATCCAATTCACTTGTATGTCATGACATCACCTCTCTGATATTATGGTCCTCTTTGAGAACAAATGACAAACAACAAAGATTAATGTTTATTTTTTTTAGATTTTATTTAGTTTTACTTAATGAAATAGAACAAGAACTTCCATGACATAGTAGAATTAACAAAAAGATGATTACATATGAAACTACAAGTCTATCATGAACAATATTCTATTCATTTTAAATATATAATAAAGTTATCATGTAGCTTTCTTTTTCCTTTTTTTTTTTTTATTCCACTGTGGAGAAAGCTATCACTGGATATAAATATGACTACAAATTGTTTTGATTTTTTTTATCAGAAAACTTCCTATTCATATTTTTTGGCCATAAACAATTATCAATTTGGCCAACATCAATCATATTCTTATAGATTTTACAAAGTTCTTTATATATTTTAGATATGATATCTTTATCTGAGAAATGGTCTATAAACATTTTTACCCAATTTTCTGATTCCATTTTCATCTTGACTACATTTGTTTTATTTGTATAATTTTTTAAAATTTAAAATGATCAAAATTATCCATTTTATACCACACTGCTCTCTATCCGTTGTTTATTCATAAATTATTTACCTATTTCAAATATGTCCTATGTTCTTCAAATTTGCTTGTATATTTTTCTCTCTGTATATTCATGTCACATATCCATTTCAACCCTATCTTGAAAAGTAGTATAAGATATTGGTCTATGCCCAATTTCTGCCAGATTGTCAGGATCTAGTAAATGTTTTAAAATTTTTTAATTAAAAAAAATTCTTAATATATACCCTATTAAATGAGCATTCTGTATTCATTGCAGAAGAGAAAGAAAATTGTAAATGAAAATGCAAATTCCTATTATGTAGAGTTTGCTTTTCTTTCAAAGCATAAAATAAATTCAACATAGAATTGTCAAACTTTTTTTTGCTTATTTGAGATTCCTTTTGGTTTTCATTCCCCATGTAGGAGTGGGACCCTATTCCTAACCTCTTCCTCTCTTCCCACACTGAAAAAAATTATACAACACATTTTTTTTAAGGCTAAGGAGACTTGGTCATTTTGAAGGGAAGAAACAGTAAATAGGAAGTGGCTGAAATTTAAATGATAAAGAATATAATTGAGGGTGCAATAATCTGAGGAAGATGGAGGTATTAGGAACAAGTCAATATGAAGAAAAATTGGCCTTAAGAAGAAGGGTAACTTCACTGTCAGATAGTGGAGAAAAAGAGAAGAGAGGTGATATAAAGAGAGTTTCATATAAAGAGAAAGAAAGAAAAGTAAACTTATCTCAAATGGTTAAAATTTGAGCAAAATAAGAGGCAACTGAATTAGAGAGGGGGCAAAGGAAATGTGGCAGCCATGAGGAAGGGAAGGTTTGGAATATGGAATACAATAAAGATATCATTTCTTTCTCTGGGATTGTCTATGCCTGATATACAATAAATAATTAGTAAATATTTTCTTTCTCTTTCTTAGTCTCCCCTCCATTTATCCATCATCGATTTATCTATATACATGCATGTTACATACATTTATACTTACAAATATATATTTATACATACATACACAAATCTCCCATCACTAGGTAAAAGGGATTATTATTATTATTATTTTGTTTATTTAGAAGTCATAAATGAAGAGTATAGATACTCAATAAGTCCAAATGAATTTAATATTGTACCATCACCCTCTTCTAATTCTTAGGGCTTCTGAAGTACTGAGTCATCCCAGCATATCTGCATGGAATGGAAGTGACAATCTCACTTCACAAGTTCAATTCACCACTCATTTTCTACTTCCTAAAAACAAATTCACAAAGCAAATATCTATTGGCTTTTCATTTAATCCTTAATTTAATTGTGTAACTATAATTAGTTGAATTGTGATAAATTTATAAATTTATCAAGGAATTTGATTTCTTTCTTTGATTAAAAATCCTTACTCAGAAGGTACTGATTCCATTTCATTTTCTTTGTCCAGTATTCTTCATAGCTTCATGGGCAGATGGAAGCTTAATATATATCAGTAGATAGTGGTGATGTCTACCACCTGAAAGTTTAGGATGGAACTGGGAACCTTGCGTTTTCTTTTAGAGATTCTTCTCTAGGCATTTCTTTTGCAATAACCTAAGTTAAAAATAACTAAAAGTTTTAAAAAAGTGACCTTCTTGCATTAAAAATGGAACACATTTCAAATGTGCTACATTTGAAGAATGAACTATATTTCAGAATTGCATGGGTTTTTTTTTTTTTTTATCACAGAATGAGCTGATAAGATGCATGTGTCTAAATCTGTAACCACAAGTGGAACAGATGTTGTTTGCCAAATAATACTTCTTTGATGGCCAAAAAGAGACCATCACTCTAAATTCTGTTTTTCCATTAAAATTCAATTGAAAATGTCCATACAAATATATGGTTAAAGCAATTTATGAGAAAGCCATGGAAACTGGTATAGATTTATGCCACAGCAAAGTGTATTTGTAATGGCTGAAGCTTTGGGTTGAATTGATGAGATACATAGGGGAATCTAAACAAGTGACAATGAAAAAGTCCAAAAGCATACATTTTCACTGAAAATAAGACTAAAGGCCATGGCTGATGTGAAGGACACAATGGCTCTTGTACTAAAGCTTATGTTTCTTATGAAAAGCACTGAATAGGAAAAATAATATCCATCCAGTTTTGGCTGCCTTCCTTGATTTTGTCAGAGTTATCTATTTTATACTTTCCTTCAGAAAAGTACCATTATGATTGGTATCAGAAAGAATCTCATAGTATAGTTTTTTTACCTGGATATAATGAGACAAAGTACTTGTGTCCTGTAAAGTGGCACCTGCCATGATGTTAAGTATTATTTATGAAGTGCAGGGTGAGAATGCTATGAGAGACCACATTGAAAGTTTATTTCAGTAATAGGTATGGAAGGTACCTTGGAGCAAAACAGCTTAGAAAAACATATAACTTTCTAAGTTAGAAAAGATTATCTGTTTCATTCATTATACTCTTTTTATAGAAAAGAAAATTGAAATTAAAATGTTTTTGCCTAAATTCCAGTTTGAGCAAATTATTAGCAGATTTGGGACTAGAATCTAGTTCTCTTTATTCTTGATCTACTCTGCTTTCTATTATACCAAGTTCCTTCCAGATGATAGTGAATTAACAATGTTCATGATAATTCTCTTGTTTGATTTTATACATTTAATTTCTGGATTATTCTTAAGGTTTTATCTTCACTTTTCTAGATTGCATTAAAGAGGTGAAGTACTATTGAAATAAGTCATGAAAATGAGCTCATTCAAATATTCAAATACTTTACAAAAGCATTGTATTTTATTAAATAATTCCACAATGTTGGAATAGTGTGCATTCTCTTTTTCCTTTTTATATGTATATATATATATATATATGTATGTATATATAGACACTGACTCATATCTCTGTATGAATATATATATATATAGAGAGACTTAGATAAATATGTGTTTATATGTGTATGGATATGTGTGTGTTTATATCAGTCATTTCCCAATAAATAAGATATACTCAGAATTTTTCTATAACACCTAGTGTCAAAATTTCCTAATAGAATAATTTTGACTGTAAGTACATATCACTTTTTACTTTTATGATTTACTTTTGATTAACAGAAAAAAAGAAAGTTACTGATTTAATTTTGCTAATCTTGGTTTTTTTGTCAAAAATAGCATTGTTGTAGTCATAGCTTAGATCTATCTATCTATCTATCTATCTATCTATCTATCTATGATTATACACAAACACATACACACATATGTTTTCTTTGCTTTGATGAGTTTATATAGTTCTGTGTTCCTCAAAATTTTAATATTCAAAATTTCTTATGGATCAGTATATTATATTATCTCTTCTCTTCCCTTTCCTTCCTTTCCCTTCCCTTTCCTTCCCTTCCCTTCCCTTCCCTTCCCTTCCCTTCCCTTCCCTTCCCTTCCCTTTCCTTTTCTTCCCTTCCCTTCCCATTTCTTCCCTCTCTCCATCTCTTTCTCTCCCTCCCTTCCTCTCTCTCCCTCCCTTTGTCTTCTCCCTTCTTTCCTCTTTGCCTCTCTCTTCCTCACTCCTCCTTCCTCCCTCTGTTCCCTTCCCTCCTCCCTCCCTCCTTCTCTTCCTCCTTCCCTCTTTTCTTTTTTCCCTCCCTTCTTTTCTTCCTTCCCTCCCTCCCTCCCTCTTTCCTCCTTGCCTTCCTCCCTCTCTCCCTTCTCTCCCTTCCCCCCTTCTTCCTTCCTTCCTTCCTTCCTTCTTTCCTTCCTTCCTTCCTTCCTTCCTTCCTTCCTTCCTTCCTTCCCTCTCTCCTTCCTTTCTTTCTCTCTTCCTTTCTTCTTTTTTTCCTGTCTTTTCTCCTTAGCAGAGAAAATGGAATCAAATTAAGAACTAAACAGCTTTTATTTTCTGCCATCTCAGTCATACCAATTTCATGCAGCAGTTTTATCCTTTCTTTGAGCCATCATCTTTCTTCCAATACAGCTACACACACACACACACACACACACACACACACACACACACACACACA
>MU174340.1:52022684-52058192 GCA_016696395.1 Antechinus stuartii
TCTCTCTCTCTCTCTCTCTCTCTCTCTCTCTCTCTCTCTCTCTCTCTCTATCTCTTTAAGCAAAGTTCTTTTCTCCTTGTTCTTATGACCTCTCCCTCTTCTTAAAATGATAATGTTAGTTAATATGTGAGAAACGAAAGTAAAAGTGCCCAGATAACGTATTTTTGAAGAGTTAGGAGGGTAATTCCTTAAACTCCACCTGAATATCCATTTCTCCCCACAAAATAGGAAATATGTGACAATGTAGAGCTATCTCTCCATATGGAATTTGACTATCTACTGACTTTTTGGTGATCTTGGTGATCATTTTATATGAATCAAACTAATTGTACATCTATTTCAGAGTTGCAATTTTCCGTTTAATACACTCTAATGTTTTAGGTAAGTTAGGCAATGTAATAAGTATTAACAAACCAGAGATTCCCTCTAATGGACTCATGGTGCTTAAGAGGCTCTACATAGTATGATGTAGATTGTTGTGATGAAATTATATGGAAAAGTTTCCTGTTCTGTTAGAGCTCACACAGCAGTTGTGGAATGCTAATTATTGACCAATCAATCAAGAAGGCATTAGTAAGTGCTTATATGGGTTATACACTAGGAATGCAAGCACAAAAATGATACAAAAAGAGTTAATATTCTTCTGGGGGCAGCATATGTTCATAGGTAAGCACATAGTAATAATAGTAATTATTATTATTGTTAATAATAATTTTATATAGAAAAGCATTAACATTGGAGGGAGTGAGGCATCTAAAAATTCCCTTTAAGAGGTATTGCTTGAGCTGAGCCTTGAAGGGAGCTTCTAAGAGGCATAGTTGAACTTTGAGAAGAAGTTCAACAAATCCCTTGTTGGGAGTGAGGGTCATTTGGGAAAGAATACAATAATTGGTACATAGCAATTAGGGCCCTATTGAGACAACAGAATTATTTAGAAGACATAATTTAGCATGCTTGTGTAATTTCTTCCATTGGTGTGCTGTAACATTTAAGCTAGGAATGGAAAAAAAGTAGATGGTAGAAATAATCCAAGGCTGAAATTTAGAAACAGATGAAATCTGATAGGACAAGTGAACAAAAGATTAAAGAAAAGAAGTCAAAATTGACCTGAATAATTAAAGATTTAAGATTTTTAAAAATGGAATAAAAAACTATTCACATTTTATATAGTACTTTAAAATTTAAAAAGAACTTTATATATATTATCTCATTTGATCCTCAGACAAACTCTATAAAATAGCCTGAGTATTAATATTATTTCCCATTTATAGATATGGGAAAGCTAAGTCGTTTTGTAGATAGCACTGGACATGGAATCAGGAAGACCTGATTTCAAATTTGGCCTCAGACTATGGATGTGAACCTGAATGATTCACTTAACTCAGTTTGCCTCAGTTTTCCTGTATATAAAATGAGCTTGAGAAGGAAGTAGCAAATTACTCTCTTTGCCAAGAAAATATTAAGTGAGGTCCCATTGAATTGGATAACTTAGATGATTCAACAAGAACAACAAATTTATAGATGTAGAAATAGCTTTGATAGGTTAACTGATTGACTCAATATCAAATAGCTAGTAATCTCAAAACTGTGCTGTTTCTTTGGGTTTCCTTCTGTTCTTTTTTCTCCATTGAGGGGAAAAGCCTTGAGTCCTTTGTTTAAAGACTTGAGATTTTGAAGAGAGAAAGGTAAGGCTAGGTAAGGAAAAATGGACTATCAACATAGGAAGTTGTTGACTAGAGATTGCAGTAATGATAGAGGATAGTTCTAGGAGGGGAGGGACAGATGGAAAGGAGGTTATGGTATGATAGAGAAATTCAACATTGTGAAATATGGTGGTGAAGTATTTGTAGATGATGATGCGATCAGTCCAGATTATTCCTGCTCTTAAGTTTCACAATAGACAGTGAATTCTTCTATTTGGGTCATGGGATAACCAGATACGATTATGGCATGATAATCCCTTAGATTAGGGAATAATCTAAATTTTCAATTCTCTTTGTCTTTTATAAAGGAAGGTATTGAAGGAGTTCTGATTATCTTATTAAAACAATTTAGGAATATATTTTAAAGATAGACATATATTAAATGAATTTAACTTTTTTCTTTTGTGTGTAAGGTCTGGATCTGGGATTTTGTTGGTGTGAAGAACTCTTGATGAAGAAACTTCTTCAATCCTCTTGCAATCATAGGGTTTTGTGGAGCTTTGACAGGTTGACTTCCTGAGATTACAGTCAGTATATATCTGAGATAATAACTATACCCAGGTCTTCCTGACCCTCAGACCTGCCCTCTATACATTACTTCATGCTTCCTCCCCAACTTCCTCCCCAACAAGCCTGTGAGGAAACATTACATAAATTATCCCCATTTTGCAAAAGAATATATTTAGGACAAGAAAAATTAAATGATTTGCACATGCTTGCACAGTAACAAGAGTAGGAATTATACCTGGGTCTGTCTTGATGTCGAAGTTCAATAATTGTACTATTAAGAAAGGTTATCAATTAATATTATTTATTTTGCCTTCCCCTAAATGGCAAAAAAAAAAAAAAAGATATTTAGTGCTACTTTTCTCCTCTTTTGTTTTTACCTCTTAAAGTAGAGATTGAAATATGAGGCTTTCTCTGCATATGATTTGTTGCTTATTTCCTTTTCATATCTTGAGCTCCAATACTTATCTCTGGGCCTTTGTACTTACTATCCTCCATACTGATGATATTTTCCCCCTTATCAGAGGTAAGAATTGAGTATTGAGATGGTACTCCTTCCTTCTCCAACAAGTTACCTTTTAATTGTTCTCAATGTCTTTTATAGATATCTATTTGTGTGCATGTTGTATCTTCTATGTGGATATAAGCTCCTTGAAGAACCTTTTTGGTTTTTCTATATATTATTTGTAGCCCTAGAACCTGGACAATAGTAGGTGCTTGATAAATGCATATTGAATGATTTACTGATTTTCCAATTAGAGCCAATCTGTCTCTCTCATACAATCCAAGTGATCCTTAATTTACATCATTTTTACTAGCACTTAGATTTAGTAACCAAAGTGATTATAGTCCTGCTCTAATTTCCTTCAATTAGACATCTGAAGTATTTTGTTTATTTCTTGGAACCACAGTTTAAAAAAGATATTGATAAGCTTCAGACCATACTAGCTGAGGGTAACAAAAATGTTCTTTCTGCAAATCTTTCCTGATTTCCCTAGTTTCAAATGTTTCCATATCATATTCCACCCATTCTGTATATATTTGCTATGTGTAGTTATTTACACATTGCCTCCTCATTACAAAGTATGCTCCTTAAGGGTAAGCAGGGATTGGTTTTGCCTCTCTGTGTATTTTCGATGTTTGTTGCTTTGATCAAAATATAAAATAGGTTTAATTAACACTAAGTACAATACCTGACACAAAACAGGTACTTAATAAATGTTTATTTATTGATTAATAAAAGCTAGTTGACTGCTCAATTATCTGGTTGAAGGGCTTTAAATTCATGACATATAAGGATCAATTGAAGAAGCTGGGAATATTGGAGAAAAGAGGGTTTAGGGTAACATAATAAGTGTCTTCATGTACCAGAAAAGCTGTCATATTAGCTAGGAGACATATTAGCTATATTCTGTTCAATTAGAAGAAATAACTAGACTTAATTGGTGGAAGCTATAAAGAGACAGATTTATACATGCTACCAAGAATAACCTGTTAACAATAAGAGTTATAAAATGGAATATATTGATTTTTAGTGTGTTCCCCTTCACTAGAGGTCTTTGAGCAAATACTGGCTAATTGCTTTACAGATCAGGGGTAATGGAGATTCTTCTTCAAGAAGAGGCTCCCTTATACCTTAAAAACTCTTATAGCTCACACTTTCCCACTAGCTTATAGATTCCTTTTCGAAAGACAACTTGTCATATTCATTTGTATTCCCTTAGTTTCTAGTTTAGGAGCAGAGTGGTTGCCCAATGTCTGGAGGGAGTGGGCTTGGACTTGATTTATTTTGTATTGGTCCTATCAATGTTCAAATGAGGTTTGACTGCCAGATATTCTATTCTCAGATACTATTAGACTGGGTTCCCAAAGTTGCTTTCTTTGCTCCTTGGGGGAATTGATACTAGACCAGTTACAAAACTTGGCAAGCATGAAACTCTTGTAATCTTGATCTTTTAGGGGTTTTTACTCTTCTGAGTTTTCAAAGGTTAAATTGACTGGGCCTCTGGATTAATCTCTTCCATCCTAAAGAGAAAGACAAATATTGAGACAAAAGACTGAGGCCTATTTTTCTAGTGTCATTTAGCCTTATGAAGAGATGGTCCAAGGCCTCTTGCCTTTATAGTATTATTTATCACTATGTACCAGCAGGGACATAGTCAAAGAGCAGAGATTCCTTAAAAGAGAACCACTGAGAAGAATGGCCAAGCTCTCATCAGTACCTTTTGAAGGTAGATTCCAATTCTGGCTACCGTGTTAATTGAAATAATTTCTTCTAAATATGTGGATTGTTTAATATCAACAAGTTACATAATACTTACAGATGCTCTAAAGTCTGTCCAAGGTACCTATATTATATATCATTATTCTCCTGATGCAGATTCCCCAGCCTCTTCCATGTGGGAATTTGCACCATCAGTACTCTGAACAATTTTTAGCTCTCCACTGTTTAAATATCCAGTGTATATGCCATGAAAAGCATTAGAAAGGTATTTGGGGTAGATTTCTCTTTATAATCTGATTTATCTTTGCCTTTCTATATATATAAGAAATAGGCTCCCCCCTAAGTATAGGTAAACATTTAAGCTCCTGAAGCTGAGGTCAGACATTAAAAAAGTTTTGGGGACCTTAGCCCTTAATGTGGTACTTTTTATAATGCAATTGATAGACTAACAGAACCTGTGTCAATACACAAATAATTCAAGCAAATTGTTGGCAGCCATCCAGTAAACTAAGGCACTATAGATAGTGTGGCTAATTAAAGTTTTACATTCTGCTTTTCATATTTATTTGATAGAATTTATTTGGATAAATCATACAATATGCCATTTGATACAGTGCAATACAGGGACATAATCCTTCTTGGGATAAACTTCTGAATTAGATATATTATAGGGTTATGAGGGAATCAGGGTGTGAGTTAGTGTGTGTGTGTGTGTGTGTGTGTGTGTGTGTGTGTGTGTGTGTGTTGAAGAAACTGGATAGCTCCATCTTGAGCTGTTTTTTAATTTAATTTTAATTTTTTAATTTTTTTTCCTTTTTTATTGGAAAAACTTATTGAAGTTTTTAATTTTCAAAACATATGCAAGGATAATTTTTCAGCATTGACCTTTGCAAAACCTCATTTTCCAATTTTTTTCCCTTTTCACCCTAACCTCTCCCCTAGATGACAAGTAATTCAATATATGTTAAACATGGTAAAATATATATGTAAATCCAATATAGGTATACATATTTATTCAATTATCTTGCTGTTCAAGAAAAATCAGATCAAAAAGGAAAAAAAAAGAGAAAGAAAATAAAATTCAAGCAAACAACAACAAAAGAAGTTAAAATGTTATGTTGTGATCACATTCAGTGCCCACAGTCCTCTCTCTAGGTGTACATGGCTCTCTTCATCACAAGATCATTGGAACTGGCCTTGATCATTTCATTGTTGAAAAGAGCCAGTTGACCTGTTTTTTTCAGACAGAAGTTTTTTTAGGCATTTATGGATCAGATTGAGTGTAAAGGATTCTTACAACAACAACAAAAATCACTCCTGGGCACTTGCAGTTGATCATAAAAAAAAGATATTGAATTGGCTAGCAATATAAGGTCATAGAAAAGTTCATTTATTTTTTTTTAGCAAAGCTTGAGGATCTACTTAGATAAAAAAACAACAATTTTATAACATGGAAAGATCATTAATAGGATGTCGGATTTGAACAAACACAGTAGATTTTGGTGATTATCTTTCCTTCATTTTAAGCTCTTTAATAGTTCATAATCCCTGCCACAGAATCACCTTTGTTTAGCAAATTGGATGAATGTCCTTGATACAGCCTCGGAATGAAAATAAACTTGGAGTTCAAGCAAGCTCAAAGATTGGTCACATTCCTATCAAGTTAACAATTGTTATTTATCTTTTGTTTTCAAAGATATCTTAACTTGTGAGTGAATTGAATTTAAGTGAGTTGGATTCCACAAAGTCATCAACTTCCCTCCCCACCCCCCAGCCCCTGTCTCAGCTATTTAAGTTTGGTGGCAAGATAAAAATCAAAATGACTTGTATGGTTCTGGCATCTTCAATGTCTGATCAAGCTCTAATTACTCCACAGTGTCTGCTTCCATTGGATAGAAGTACTGGAAGATAAATTTTGAGAATCAGTAACCACTTTCACAATAGAATTGTAGAACTTGAGAACTGAACTTGTGCTATTTCATTCAATCCATATGGGAAAGTAGTCCCTGTTATAACATTCCTGATATTCTCTAGGCTTGTCATCAATATCTTTAGTGAAAGGGTGCCCTTCTTGTGTAGCTCATTCCAATTTAGAACAGCTTTAATTACTAGGAAGTTTTTCCTGATGTGGGGGCAGAAATAAATGGGCTCTGTTTTTTCCCTTTCATGACTTGACAGATAGCTTTTTCCAGCCTTCACTTCCTTGTATTTAGGTTTGCCCATAGTCCAATCTGCCTAAAAAACTTAAGGTTATCACATTAAAATTTTAATACGTACATCTAGTCTTTCGAAAGAAGGCTAATAAGAATATAATCATAAAATGTAGCCTTCAAGCAGGCTGGGGAAGGAATAAACTCAAACACAGGGATGTTAATATAACTTGCTCAATTTACACTGAAATGAATCCTAGTTTAAAGAGGGAGTCACTTGTGCCAGGAGAAAGAAAATACAGGGTTCCCTCCTCTTTAGCTCTACACTAGCATCAAGACTAGATTTGTCTCTTTGCAATTACTACCCATTATTCCTGGTTCTGCAGACTAGAGCAGAACAATAATTCTGATCTCCTCTACCATATAATTGACCTTCAAATATTTGAAGTGGAAATCACTTACCCATGAATGTCTTCTACTTTATACTGAGCATCCCCATTTCCTTCAACTTACTTTCACATGTCACTGATTCAGGATAGCATCATCCTGTTTATCCTCCTGTGGTTAGTTTCATCTTGCCAGGGTACATCCTAAACTATGGTTTTCAGGGCTGAACATTTTCCTCCATATCTGATCTGACCAAGGGCCTATGTACAATGGAACCATGACCTCTTTTTTCCTTGAAGCCGAGCCTATCAATGCAATCTAAAATAAAATTACCTTTTTTGGGCTATTGCATCACATTGCTAATTATATTTAGTAAGCAATATGGTAAGACCTCTAAAACCTTTTCAGTAAAATTGCTACTTAAACTTTCCTCCTTGCATTATAACGAGTTTTTTTGTTTTGTTTTGTTTTATTTTTCCCTTTTGGACAATTAAAAATTTTGCTTTTACTCAGCACTTAAATATAAAAATAAATCTATGATGTCATCAATTTGGAATTTTCTCTGAAAATGCAGATTGAAATTCTCTCAGCTTATATTCTAAAGCTGTGATCATCAAAACCATTTGGTACTGGCTAAGAAATAGAGTACTTGATCAATGAAATAGATTAAGTTCACAAGACACAATAGTTAATGACTATAGTAATCTAGTCTTTGATAAACCCAAAGACTCCAGCTTCTAGGATAAGAATTCACTATTTGACAAAAATTGCTGGGAAAACTGGAAATTAATATGGCAGAAACTAGGCATTGACCCACATCTAACACCCTATAGCAAGATAAGGTTGAAATGGGTTAATGATTTAGATATAAAGAGTGTTATTATAAGCAAATTCTAAGAACAAAGGATAGTCTACTTCTTAGATCTATGGAGAAGGAAGGAATTTATGGTCAAGAAAGAACTGGAATACATTATAGAATGCAAAATGGATGATTTTGATTATATTAAGTTTAAAAGTTTTTGTATAAACAAAATCAATGAAGACAAGATTAGAAGGGAAGTAATAAACTGGGGAAAAAGTTTACATTCAAGAATTCTGATATAAGCCTCATTTCTAAAATGTATGGAGAATTAACTCAAATTTATAAGAATTCAAGCCATTCTCCAATTGATAAGTGGCCAAAGTATATGAACAGACAATTTTCAGATGAAGAAATTAAAACCATTTCTAGTTACATGAAAAGATGCTTTAAATCACTACTGATCAGAGAAATGAAAAAATAAGACAACTCTGAGGCACCACTATACGTCTCTCAGATTGGCTAAGGTGAAAGGAAAAGATAATGATGAATGTTGGAGGGGATGTGAGAAAACTGGGACGTTAATACATGGTTGGTAGAGTTGTGAACTGATTAAACAATTCTGGAGAACCATTCTGGAGAGCAATCTGGAACTATGCTCAAAAAGTTATCAAACTGTGCATACCCTTTTATCCAGTAGTGTTTCTACTGGGCTTATTTCCCAAAGAGATACTAAAGAAGGGAAAGGCACCTGTATGTGCCTAAATGTTTGTGGCAGCCCTGTTTGTAGTGGCTAGAAACTGGAAAATGAATGGATGCCCATCAATTGGAGAACAGCTGAGTAAATTGTGGTATGTGAATATTATGGAATATTATTGTTCTGTAAGGAATGACCAGTAGGGTGAATACAGAGAAGCTTGGAGAGACTTACATGAACTGATGCTGAGTGAAATGAGCAGAACCAGGAGATCATTATATACTTCAACAACAATACTGTATGAGAATGTATTCTGATGGAAGTGGATTTCTTCAACAAAGAGAAGATCTAATTCAGTTCCAATTGATCAATGATGGACAGAATCAGATATACCCAGAGAAGGAACACTGGGAAATGAGTGTGAACTGTTTGCCTTTTTGTTTTTCTTCTCAGGTTATTTTTACCTTCTGAATCCAATTCTTCCTGTGCAACAAGAGAACTGTTTGGTTCTGCACACATATATTGTATCTAGGATATATTATAACATATTTAACATGTATGAGACTGCCTGCCATCTAGGGGAAGGAGTGGAGGGAGGGAAGGGAAAAGTTGGAACAGAAATGAGTGCAAGGAATAATGTTGTAAAAAATTACCCATGCATATGTACTGTCAATAAAAAGATATAAATAAAACAAACAAAAACCAAAAACAAACAAACAAAAACCAAAAACAACAAACAAACAAAAAACAATATGAAATTATGCACAAAGTGCTATCAAACTGTGCATACCCTTTGATCCAGCAGTGTCTCTACTGGCCCTGTATTCCAAAGAGATCATAAAGGAGGAAAAGGGACCCACACGTGCAAAAATGTTTGTGGCAGCCCTTTTTGGAGTGGCAAGAAACTGAAAACCGAGCGGGTGCCCATCAGCTGAATAAGTTATAATATATGCATGCTATAGAATATTATTGCTCTATAAGAGATGACCAGCAGGATGATTTTAAAGAAGCCTGGAGAGACCTACATGAATTGATGCTAAGTAAAGAGATTAGAACCAAGAGAACATACACAGCAACAGCAAGATTACATGAAGATCAATTCTGATGGATGTGGTTCTCTTCAACAATTGAATGATTCAGGCTAGTTCCAATGGTCTTGTGATGGAGAGAGTCATCCAGAGAGAGGACTGTGGGAACTGAGTGTGTATTATTACTCTTTTTGTTGTTGTTTTCTTACATTTTTTTTTCTCATTTTTTTTCTTTTTTGATCTGATTTTTCTTGTGCAGTGAGATAATTGTGGAAATATGTATAGAAGAATTGCACATGTTTAACATATATTGGATTACTTGCCATCTGGGGGGTATAGGGGTGAGGGAGGGAAAAATTGAAGCACAAGATTTTGCAAGGGTGAATGTTGAAAATTATCTGTGCATATGTTTTGAAAATAAAAAGCCATAATAATAATAATAATAATTATAATAATAATAGAAATTCATCCAGTATCTATGCAATTCTTATCCACATTCTCCAGTGAGTTGTTGTAAGGTTTAGAGGCTTCCATGAATTGTGCTGGAATTCTTCTTTGATTTTTTTTGACATCCCAAAGGAGTGAGTGGAACATTCTATATAACTATCATTCCCCCTCTCTTTTATTATGTGAAAAGGAGCCAGACCTACTTCTGACCACAAGCCCCTTACTGTTACTCTTGGAATGCCCTGAAGGAAGATAATAAGAAGAGGCTGTTGTCTTCCATCCGTCCCAAATCAATGATTTCCAACTGTGCTTAATGCAACTTTCACCTCTTGCTGCAAGCCAATCTAAATGAGATGTAGGTGCAAAGTCAATGTTAGGCTTTCCAAATGCTGAGTCACCTGTCCCTTGAAGGAAGAGGGAAAGGAAAATTGGTGTGGAATACTACTTCCATCTTTAACTATCTCCCTTTCTGCCTAATTTTCAGTCTTCCAAGGGAAGAGTAGTGAAGCAGGATCTTCTATCTGACCATTCATCTGAATGTGTACCTGCTCTTATCTCTAACATGATTTCTAGTCTTATTTTAGAGGAAGAATGGCAATGATGAACATTCCTATACCTGGTTATATCTTGCATATCCTTGAACCCTTGTAAACTGTAATTTAAACACCATTTCTCATTTTCTACCACTTGATTCCTTATTTCCATCTCAATCTTCCCACCTAAAGTTCCTACCAAAATCTACTCATAATTTGTACTGTATCTTCTGGAATACCTCTTCCATAGGCAACAAACTTCCCTTCATCCTATTTTTTTTTCCTTTTCTGATCATACCATTTTCTAGATATTACTGAAACCTGACTCACCTTGATGACATAGCCTTTATAGTTATCCTTTCCAGTACTGGCTTTAGCTTCACTCATTCCTCTTGCCTCTCTGATCAAGGCAGAGAAGTTGGAATTCTCTTAGAGGTTCTCTTTCTTTTTGTTCTATTATTCTTTTTCTTTATGGTTCATGCAAATTATATCTACCACCCAATCAAAATCCTGGTAGCTAATTTTATAGACCTTTATGTTACTTCCCTTTTTCCTCAGTGAATTTGATACAAGGCTCACAACTGTTCTTGTGAACAATTGCAGCTACTGCCCTTAAGCATTTTGATTATTCAACCCTTTAACCTACTCCTTTCCTATGATCTGCTTACTTTTCTCTCAGTCACATTCAAAGATGACATAATCTTGATCTTGCTGTCACCTACAAATATACCATCTCCATATTAAAATTTTTTTTCAGTCTCCTTGCCCCACCATAACCTATTGCCTTTTCACATTTCCTTTGCTTTCCCCCAAATGGCAAATCTTACTTTTTTCACATCATTCTCACCAGTCTCTTGACCCCTTGATTCTTTCTCAGATTTCTTTTAACCACTATCTCCTCTTCTACCCATTTTGACCCTTTGGTGAAACAATTCAACTCTATTCCATCTTCTTCTCATTAACCTCTATCCTCTTTGTCATTTTACTGATTGTGCCCTGCCAGACGGCAACCTTGGATCACTCCCATCTTCCCTGCCTTCATTCCTACATATGTATAACTAAACAAAGATGGATAAAATCACACAAGAATTCTGACTGAAAATGCACTACAAATTTATGCTACATTAACTTCAACTGGGTCTCACTTCTGCTAAGTAATCTAACTATACTTTCCTAATCAATTCATTATCCCATTCTTCAAAGCAGTTCTTCCCAACTTCTTACATTGTTCCCCCTTCCTCTACCTTCTCAGGTGAAAGCTTTGCCTAATATTTTATAGGAAAAAAATTGAGACTATGTGTAGTGAACTCTCTCTTGTTCCTTCTTTCATATCTTATATCACTCATATGCCTTTTGACACTATTTCTTCCTTCATCTCTGTCTCATATTATGAGGTGGCCTTTCTCCTTACAAAGACTAACCACCCTAACCTGAAAAATCAATCTCATTTCATCCCATCTGTTCCAAAAGATTGGCTTTTTGCCATTATCTCTATATCATTTATTTTCAAGCATGCTTTGTCTATTAACTTAATTCTCCATTGTCTATAATTCTCTATTGCTTCCAACCTGGAAAAACAAACGAATAACTCTCATTTGATTCTTACATCTCTGCTATTATCATATGTCTTTTCTTTTCTTTGTGGTTTAACCCCTCAGAAAAGATGTCTACAATAGGCATTATGATATGAAAACACACAGTAAGGTTTAAATCACCAGACCAGATTAACTAGACTCAAGGGCATTGAAAAAGAGCAATAACAACCACTAATGAACACAATTAAATCCTTCCTTCCTATAATCATGTTATTTTCCTACTGAATCACATTCATTGAATCTCCATTGTTTAATGAATAATGCAAAATTTTGACTCTTACATTTAAGGATGTCTACATTCTGAATCTAACCTACCCACCCAGAATAATTTTTTAAACTTATCCTTTTCATCATTTTCCCAGTGTTCTTGATTCTTCCTCTGCTACCAATTTACTGTTTTCTGCTTTTAAGGCAATAGCTCTAATTCAGATCCTCTTTTCTTTTTGCCTAAGCTAATGTAATAAGCTGTACTTTACTCTTTGCCTTCATACTCTCTATGTCCTAATTTATCTATCACACAATTGCAATATAATCTTAATGTACAAGTGTTCTAAAGAAACAAAAAATATAAGACAAAGCAATAACTACAAACCCGTACCTAAATTGGTATTCTTAGGCATTAAATCAACATAATTATAAGAAAATTCAGCTTCCTTTCCTCTGATCACAACTTGTTTTTGACAAACTTTTCTCCAGTTATCCCTATCACTCTATGACAACACATTATGTAATTTATGCACTTGCCTATTGACATTGTTCTGCCTTTTGAGAAAGATGGATATTTAACCATAACAGCCTCATCTTGAAATGCTGGAGAAACTGAGGCAAGATAGAGGTTAGAGAGTTTTTAATATTTTATTTGAGCAGGAGAGATTGTGCTGGGGGCATATTGCCCCCAGGGTTAATGTCTCAAAGCATCCAGAAGTGAAAGTGAGTTCTCAATGACATATATACATGTAGCTCCAAGCTCAGGTAGACAAAGCAGGGGCGCAATCTGGTGAGTGGGAATCTCCAGGCAGGGACCATCAGTCCAGTTCTGACAGGTTGGGGGTAGAACCACAAATTCTTACAAATTGGGAGGATTTAGGAAGTGTCCAACTAGAGCTAGGAAGTCTGAAACTTAGAGATATAGACAATGCCAATTAGGCATCTGAGATAGGACATCTGGAGTCTTATCTTTGATATGCCAGATCTCCACAACCCTAATTATCTCAGTTCTAATGAGCAGAAAAGAAGGATTGCAACGAGGGGGATTGAGGCAGAACAATTCAAGCAAAATGAGGGAGAACAATTGAGGAAACTGAAGCAGAACAATTTAGGGAAACCGAGGCAGGATAATAAAAGGGAACTGTGGCACAACAATCTGATCATTGCCCATGTAAATATGTGCACCACACAATCAATAAGAAATTAAATTCATTTTGGATGATATTTTTGGAGATCTCATATCTTTATGCCCCAGCCCCCAACTCCCTATGTTGGAAAAATATATTTTTTAACAAAGGAACAGAAACATTCACACCAGATAAGCTAGATTCCTCTTTGTAGTCCAGTGAAAGACATGACCTTTCTGTTTGTCTGTCTTCTAAAGGCAGTAGGGAATTTTTATAATTATGTACTAGTGGCCTGGACAGCTTTCTGGAGACTCCTGGCATTTAAATAGTGACACCTAGACCTCTAACTACTCATTTATTTGCCAGGTCAAAACAATTGTTAGATGAAGCTCTGATCAGATCTCAGTAGACATTTATTAATTTGCTTCTGGAAGTCAGCAGTCTAAGAGTGAAACAACTTCAAAGAAAAGAAGTCAGTATGATAAAACTTCTTTTGTCTAATGTTAAAAAGATAAACTTCGAGAAAGAGCTCACTTTTGTGGAAAATTATGTTTTAACAATTGAACAAGCAGTCAATTCCAGAAGTGAAAAATAATGATGACCAAAAGAGATCAATTCAATGCTATTTTGAAAGAATGAAGCAGTATTAATTGGACTTTTGAATGGTTATTTTGATGGAGGATACAATGCAAGTGTGACTGTTTCTTTGTTCTATGATTGTTTGAATAAAGAAGAAATGTATTTGAAATAATGTTTTGCTCCTCCAGGTTTTAATATAGATAAAGAGAAAAATGTTTATCCAAGTGTAACTGCTGAAATTATATCTTCTTAAGTGTATATGCCATTCTAAATGCAACAGAGTTCCATTTTTCCTTGAAAATATCAAGGGGGTGGGAGTAATAGAAAAGGAACCTGAGCTAAGAAGATGACAAAGTCTCTATTGTGTTTCTAGAAGTGAAGGTAACAGAATTCAGTGAAATAACATATTTAATTGTTGATTCCTGTAGATTTTTGGAACTCTCTGGCATTCTCCCATGTTTTACCCTTTTTTACCACCTTCCATTGCTAATCATGATTTTTGGTTCTACATTTGCAAAACATCAATTAAAATATATGGTTGAGATGAAAACCCACATAATTTTTTTCCATTCCTTTTTATTCATATTCAGAACCAGTCACTGAACCATTCTTTGAGAGCTTAGCTCAATCTTTTTTCCTTTTCCACACTTAAGTTGTTGCCATATTCAGTGATTGCTTCATTTCTATTCTTTAGACATTTGCTTTCTTTGCTGTTTCTTCTGAAAAAGGTTCCTCAAATGTTGTAACATTAGAAAAACTTTGTAAACTTTAAAATGCTATATGAATCATCATCATCATCATCATCATCTTCATCATCATTTTTTCCTGTCTATATTTGCTTCTTAGATTATTCATTTCATTCTGTTTATTTTTTTCCCCTTCTTCCACCAACCTTTCTGTGTATTGAAAATGCAAAGTCCTTTGTTTAAATGTGCCACTGTTCTTGCTTGATTTGCTCTATTACTTTCATGGAAGGGATTTGACCAATCAAATGCTATTCAATTATCAAACACTTTACTTGTATCCAACATGTACTGTTGCTGTGGGGACACAAAAGTTGAAGTCATAATTTCTGCTTTCCAAGATTTTAATTAAATCGGCAAGGTGGGAAATTCATCTGTGAAACTACCCAAGAAAGTTATATGATAAAACATTAATGAGCCAGATTATTTATAAGGTTTTGTGGGCCAGGTGAGCCTTTATGTAGGCTTTGGAATAGAGAGAGGATGTATATTAATGCAGAGAAGTATAGAGGTCATATTAGGGAGGAAGATCTCATGGGCAAAACAATGGAGATGAGATTAACATGGTATATATATGTGTGTGTATATGCATGTATGGATTGTGTGTATGAGAGAGAGGGAGATAGAGAGAGAGACAGAGAAAGAGAGACTGAGAGAGAGAGAGAGAGAAACAGAGAGAGAGGATGGAGGAGAGAGACAGAGAGAAGGAGAGAGACAGAGAGGAGAGAGAAAAGAAGAGGAGAGGAGAGGAGAGACAGAGAGACAGAGAGAAGGAGAGAGAGAAAAAGAGAGAGAGAGACAGAAACAGAAGGACAGAGACAGAGACAAGAGAAAGAGAGACAGAGAGAAGAAGGGGGAGAAAGAGAGAAAAAGTGAGAGAGACAGAGAGAGAGAGGAAGGGGGAAAGAGAGAGAGAGACAGACAAAAAAAGAGAGAGAGAGATGGAGAGAGAGAGAGAGAGAGAGAGAGAGAGAGAGAGAGAGAGAGAGAGGGAGAGAAAGAGAGGGAGGGAGGGAGAGGTGGGGAGAGAACCAAGGTATAGTAAAAAGACAGGAGAGGAAGTTCTCTAGTTCAGTTAACTTATTTTTCAGATGAACATACCAAAACCCAGAGAGGTTGTAATTTTCTCATTATGACATTGGTAATAAATGACAGTCAGGATTTGCAATGCCCTTCTTGCTGTCCTACAAGGGGAATTGTTCAGGGACCAGTATGTTTTTTGGAAAAGCTTATGAACAAAGAACTGTTGTGATTTCTGCTGTGTTATGAAGAAGAATGATATGCCTGCTTATATTTTTGTCTTTTTTCTCATATCTTCAGAGCATTTAAACCATAATGTTTCCTAAAAGACATGAATGTGAATGGTAGAATCATAATGGCAGGCAAACCAGCCCATCACCAAGTCTGCTTCATTAATCTATAATTATGCTCATCAGGCCATCCCCAGGAAGTCAACTCACAATGCTACTAGACTCTGTTTATGTAGAAGAACTTTTGAGGGTGATTATGGCAGGTGTTCTTCACAGTACACTGAGCCTTGTCTTGGAATAAGAAATGGAACTTTGAAGGTTTTGTCAGGTTATTCTGTAGAAACTTGCTGGTAAAATAGGAAAGTTAGTACGGTGATTATATCTATATATCCATATGTATACATACATATGTTAAATGCATATGATAATCTATATATCTATATCTATATCTTTTTTCTCCCCCCTCCCAACTCCTGGTTTTTGTCTCTGCAATCTGCTGCTCTGTTTATCTGCCAGCTGCTTGGCTCGGTGCTCCATTAATCTCCCAGCTGCTGTGACTCTGATGTCTTATATATCAGATGAAGCATTTAAGCAGGAACAGAGAAACTGGTGCCCTGTGCCATTTCTGGCCATAGAAGAGAGTTTATAGAAATAATTTTACATGAAATCCATGAAGCTTAGTTGCTCTGCCCATAATTAGAAAGAGGTAATTTTAAAATAATAATAATAGCTCCATTTAAATAACACTTTCTGGTTAAAGAGTGCATTACATACATTATCTCAGTCGGCCATAAAATAGCTGACATTTCTATAGAGTTCTCCATACTTTACCCTTACAACAATGCTGTGAAGTAAATAAATGAGTGGAGTTTTGCAAAGGCTCATAAATGGAAGGGCTCTAGGAGGTGATTTAGTAATCTCTAATAGCTTTTTTCCTCTATTGTCATCCTTCTTGACCTTTTTCAGCTTTTGACATTGTTACCTTCTTCTCCTCTCAAATTTCCTCTCTTCTCTCAAGTTCTAATGACATTATTCTCTCACTCCTCAATTTCCTTTATTGAATTATTATACATGTCACAGCCTTTGACTGAAGATCTATCCTACATCTTTTGTGGAGCCTTCTTTTCTCTGTTTACAATCTCTTACTTTCACCAGTTCCCATGGATTTAATTATCTCTATCTAGATAATTCCCAGATCTGGATATCCTGTCCTCTTCTGACTCTCCTGAATGCCAGATATATATTATCAATTGCCAGCAAGACATTTCAAACTGGATGATCTATAGCTACCTAAAATTTAAGATGTCCAAAACAAAACTCATTATCCTTCTCTCTGAACGAACCCCTTTTCCAAACTTCTGTATTATGATAGAAGATATCACTATCCTTCCAGTTTCCTGGTTTTTCAATCTCAGGATTATCCTCAACTCATTCATATATCCATTTAATTGTCAAATCTTGACATTTCTGCCTCCACAACACTCACCACATCTGTTATACTTTACATTTACATAACCATCTTCCTTATTCAGGATCTCATCAGATCTTAGCTGGTTATTACATTTTAGTCTCCTTTCTTCCAGTCTCTCCCCACTCCAAATCATGTTTTAAATAGCTTTAAATGTGATTTTTCAAAAATAATTTTTTTCTGCTGCAATCAACTTAAATGGATTATTTTTGCCTTTAGAATAGAATATAAACCCACAGTTATATATTCAAAACTTTTTACAACCAGGTTTTAACTCATTCTCCAACTTTATTACACTTTAGTCCTCTTCACTCATCCAGAGGTTGTAGGCCAATCAAATTGAAATGTAATTGGAAAGTATTTAGCAAAATATACAAAAATACAATGTAACATAAATAATGTTAATTTGTAATTTTCTAATTTAATGAGCCTTTTACGGATATGTTTCTATTTCATTTTGGTGCCACTGGCTCTAGTCAACTGATAATATTTTTCCAATACAACCCTTCACTTTCTATGCCAGGGCCTTTGCAATCACTGTCCCTTATGCTTGGAAGACATTATCTCCTAAACTTTGCCTCTTATAATTCCAAGTTTACTTCAATGTTCAACTCAAGCACTATTATGTACATTAGACTTTTCCTGACCCCTGAAATATTAGGCCCAAATAACCTCTTATCTATTATCTGTGTATATTTGTATATGTGTGTGTGTGTGTGTGTGTGTATATGTATATATACTATGTAGATTTGGGGTCCTTATCCTGAGGCATTGGGACAATGGTGGTATATCATTGATATCATTAGAATCTCAGATCTTAATAGATAATTCTAAGAATAAATAAACAAACATCATTTAAACAATTAATAGCAATTAACTTTTAAAATAGGGATAGTAGTTAAATATATAAAGCAATGACGGAAAGACAAATATATACACCCCTCTCCTCCAAAGAACAAGCAAACAAATAAACACAAAACTCATCAAACAAAACAGGAGACACAATCTTTCCTATATATATATATCCCCATGGTCCCTTGGGAGAGTGGGCTCTGATTGAAAATGGTTGTTACAAAACATATCTTCAGCCACTTTATTTCTGAGTACAACCAGTTTCTGGTTGAAGTTTTTCCCTTGTTTACAGTAGACAAGTTTCTCAGTGTAGATTCATCTCTGTATTGAGTTGGGTCAAGCAAGTCATTTGAGATTTTGCTTTTTACCAGGCTGGGCTGATGCAAACTCTGCCAGGGATTCTAGGTTTCCGTTAGTCTTGTGGTGCCACATACTAGCAGCCTAATTCATTCTATCTCCAGTACTCATTCACCTAATACAAGGAAAAATAAAAACAACATGGCCAAAACAAATAGCAAGGCTATGTATGTGCTCATGAGTCACTACAAACCAAATAGGCAAATAAGCCATTGACATTCTCTCTCTCTCTCTGTCCACCTGAAGATCCACAGAGTCTATGGATCCTCACTAGAATCCAGCCTGGTAAGAAAAAGGAATGTTTTTTGAATCATTGATAACTTGTGTAAACATATTTCAGTTCTATTGAGCTATTCAGAGAACATCACTATGTTGTAAAGAAATTGAAAAATAGCTGTAGAATATACCCACATGCTCCAAAGTCCATAGTCTATCATATCAGGTTGAGTTTGCCGCTTGTATTCATAAGGACTTGGACTCTCATTGCTTAGTTTTCTTTTCATGTATATATATATATTCTTCTCCCCAATAAAATGTAAGCTCTTTAAGGCTGTTTGACTTTTGCCTTTGTATCTATAATGTCTAAAACAACACAAGGAACATAGTAGGTTTTTAATTCTTTTTCTTCCTATATTACTTTAAGAAATTCTTTTAAAATGAACATTTATCCTCTCTACTTGAAAGCCTCTGGTGACTAATTCTCAAGATAATTTATTCCACTTTGGACACACAGATCTTATTCTCTATGAAAGTATTTCTTTATTTGATACTTATATAGCTTGGTCTCTCTAACTTCTTTTCCTTTAGTCTCCTCCCTAAAAAAATGCCTAAAACTGAATGTAATTCTTCAGAGAAGGTCTAATTAGTACAGCATACAATGGAAGAAATTAAAGCTTAGAAAGGTGAAGTGATTTTTCCAACACCACAATATCTATAAGTGACATAATATAGTTCCAGAATTTAAGCATTCTAACATCTCATTCTGCTATGACACTGCCTTATCTCTTCTCCACACTAGCTCAAATATATTTCTTAGAATAAGGGGTGCTTATTTCTAATAAAACAGATCACAAGTATAGTTAAGTGTAGTGCTATCAACCAGGAGTACCAGGTTGGAAGTAGACAAAAGGTTATTGATTCTCTAAGCCATAATCTATTTTGCCATTGAGATTCATTTCCAAAACATGAAGATGCATACACTTTAATGTCAGTACAAACTGCTAGGTCAATTTTTTTTGTAAGATATATATTATAAGTTGGTTTAGATATAAGTAGAACTTGGAATAACACATAAAGGAAAATAATGTTAGATCAAACAATCTAAATTTTGCTCATTTTACTGGAGTTAACTGAAGGAACAATTCTGGAGTATACTTCTTTGGTATCCCTCAAGCAACATGATATCTTCCATGCTTTTCCTTACCTTTGATGACTAAACTTTCGTCTGAGGATATACTGTATTTCTATGGTGTCCAAACCCTGGCTACAGATCTGCCATATCTCTTCAGTAATAATTAATCTTTCTACAGGGAAGAAAGTTGATGCTCTAACATGGTCATATCCTAGGTAACTACCATCTCACCCCAGTTCTGCTTTCTTACTCAAATCAATCCCTAGTTAAAGCTATGACTCTATGCTATGATGACAATATAGACCTTTCTCAAAAAATCGTATTTTATAATTGAGCAAGGTAAAAAAACCTTGCTCAAAGCTTATCTCTAAAGGAAACTTTCTGGAGAATTTTTACCAGCTCACAATTGTCCTAGAATTTACTGTGGACCCTTGGTAAGATATTAATTTATTCTGACTACAGAAAAGAATCACCTGGAGCTATTCTGAATCTTTGGCATCTTTTGAACTAGAAGTGAACTTTGTCCTGAAACTTCCTGTTTCAGTTAAATTTAATCAATGATTCAATTAAATTCAAGTTAAGTCAATGAATATTTTAAAAATGCTTACTCTCTGCCAGGAACAATGATAGCTGTTAGAGTTGAAAAGACAAAAAAAACCTAATAGTGAGTACAATACTATAGGCACAGAGTAAAGTAAAATACTAAAATGTAGTGTAGATAGCAAGGGAGAGAAGGCAAATATGCTTTGGGAAAGTTGAGGATAGGTTTTGATGATGTTGATTAGTTACCTTTAACTTTTCTAATATAAATTCTTAAACTTGGTATGTCTCTGTGAAGCCTAGTAATATCATAACTCTTTGATAATTCAGAAGTGACATCAGAAAGTGACTTATGTCACTGAAATGGGGAGATGCCTGTGGATGCCTTGAAGGACTAAAATAATGGTTCAATTTTTTTTTCTCTTTTTGGTAGCAAATGTTATAATTTTAAAAAATGATGGTATATTTTAGGACCCCTGAAGGATGTTGTTTTCTTGGTTTTAGGACTGAGTTGAGTTGGGAAAAAGATGGCTGAGATTCTATTTTTAGTACCTTTTAGAGTTGCATAGGCAACATGGGAAATTGTACTTTTCAGGTTCTCAAGGGAATAACAGTACTAGTAACCTGCTGTGTCAGGCCCCTTCAAAGATTAAAATGTTTATATTAGCCTGCATGCTGCTGCCTTGAACTCCTTAAATGAAAAATACTCAGTAGACATTTTTGTTAGTTTTTTCAATGTAGAGGGAAATATTTCTCTCCACAGGGTATTTTAAATATCCCTTTTTGTGGTGTTAATGGTACACAGTAATGTCTTCCAGCAAAATAAAAATAAAGCTTCTCATCTCTGCTTTACAAACCTGTGGTATAACTATGTCCTCCTATAGGCAAAATGGCAAAGAATAAAGTAAACTCATGAAATTATACAGATGTCTCACTTAATAGAGTTTCAAAAGACTGTTTTTAAAACACATAGGAGTTTATGAAAGAGATCAAGTAGCAATTAATTTTATTTTTTACAACAAACATTTTTATTTTTCAGTAGAAAGATTCATCTAGCTAAAGATTTATAAAATTTGTTGAACTAAAAAAAAACTACTTCCATTTATTTCGATCCATGTAAATAGTTCCATGTTACTATACTTATTGCACAGATAACAAAGGAAAAAAAAACTTTAAAGCCATTGTGAAAGATAGAGGAATAAATATCTCAGGGACTTTTATGCTATATAATTAAGAAAGCTAAACTGTTACCCATCCCATAATGCCATATTCTACTCTTTAGAAATTATAAGGAAATTGTAGGTGACTTTTCAGAACTCTCTGCAGAAATACAATAGTGATGTCTCGATAAGGTATGTATACATGCCTTAGAATTCAGATACAGATTAATTTCTTACTCATTCATTAGACAAGGAAAGTTTTTTGATCAATGAGAAGGAAAAACCCAACTCTATTGATCCTTTCAGTGCTTAGAAAGTCGTTTACTTTTTAAAACAGAATGGCATTTTCCAAAGAAAGGGAAAGAATTTGCATACTCCTTAAGGCCACAGAGGAATTAGATGATATATTTATAGTTTTCCCACCTAACACAAATCTTAAAACTTGAACCCAAGAAATTAAGATGAAAAAAATAGCACCCGTTAAAAATATTCTAGTAAGCATGCTTACAATATCAATACCATCCTATCTTCTACTAATGAGTTTTTGTTTCTCCATCCCATTAGACTGGGATCTTTTGTGTTTCTTTCTTGGTACTGTGCAAATTCAATTGTAGGAAAAACAGTACCGATCCTGTCAAAAATCCAAGAGCAATACTGACACTCCATGAGAGCCCCCAAAGATGAGAAGAGAAAACCACACAAGGATATGTTTTCCTTGGAGGATGGATATGAAGAAGGGATAATTCTGAGAAGGGCTGCACATCCAGAAGACCTCCTTCCTCATGTATATGCAGGGGCAGATAGGCATTTTCACTATTGTGACCCTCATATTGTTTCACACGTGTATTTTTTCTCCAGTCTCATAGACTGATCTTCCCAGACATATTGCAAGACTATTCATCTTGTAGGACTCAAACAGATGTTACAGCTGAGTTATGGAATAAGTAGATAACTTTTTAGCCCTTGACTTTATGGCTTCGGTGATGGCAGATCAATAGTGAAGACCTTGCCAGAATGTCCCCCCATTGAACAGTACAGGGCCCTGGGTAGCAAACTGTTGAATCAATATATTACTGTTGGTCTCAAATGTCTGCTGATGGCTAGTCACTGCATTTATTACAAGGATCCTTCTGAACAAGTCTGCTTTGAAGCAATTAGTCTATCGGTTCAGACACCATGGATATAATTGAACAGTGGAAATCTTAACACTACAAAGTCTTCTGGCCTGGGGTTGCTGAAAAAGGAAGCAGGAAGTAAAGTGATACACATCTGCAATGGCCATGAGACAGAGTAAAACATGAGAATTTGAATGAGTCTGAGAGGTCCAGTATACAGAATTTATCTTGTGGTTAAGCAGAAGTTGTCATACATCTCCACAGTGAAAACCTTGGTTTCTATACCACTAAGCTTGCTGATACCGTACTTGCAGTCTCCATGCTCCACATTATTAACTGTGAATATTCTTGGGCATTGTAAGCCACTGTAAGTTTAAAGTGATCATTTCCAACAATAGATTAATCAGGGCTTTGAATTTCCATCTTCTTACTCTGCATGTAGTTTAAATATAATTTATGGACTATCCAGCAATAATTGGGATAGTAAAGCAAACACGACTGCCTTTTATTTAACAAAGATAATGAATTCAACTCAATTCTGGTTATTTTCTTTCTTTTTCATATCCTCTTCTTCTAAAAGCTTCAGTTTTCTGTTCTCTCTCTCCTGGGGTTGGATGATATCCCTTATATGGGGGTTGCAGTTGTTATGTGTAGGAAGGAAGCAGAAATAACAGTTCCTTTTCAGAGTCAAAGTAAAATCCTGGCAGTACTGCTACCAAAGAGCTTGCAGTTGAGCTAGAAGCTGATGAAAAGGCTCTAGTATTTCTGTCAGACCTTTGAGAGCTATGAGATGTCTCTGCTCCATATCTTTCATTAGAACTTTGTCTTCTGTTCCAGGGACAGTCACTGCTCTTCCCATAATTGCTTCTCCTATATTTTCCCCTGATATATGCGTCTCTTTTCTTTATTTTAGTTGTGTTGTCCTGGCCAAGTCACTTAAATCTGATGTTCAAGTTCTTCATCTTTAAAATGGGTTGTGCCAAGCTGTTCTAAAGGGCAAATGATGTAACCTGCTTCTCCAATCTAGATATGGGCTCCCCTTCCATGTCCTTGTTCCTGTCCAATCTACATATGAATCTCCCATCTATTCTACTCCCTCTTCCCCAAGATTGGACTTTGTAGTCTTTTCTCCCCTTCCCCAATTTTTCCTTCTTTCTCCTCCGTTTCCAGATCTTGAGAGGCTGGGAAGCAGCTGTTACTCCTGAGAAAATAGGAATGAACTTGGGGAACCCAGTTTACTGGCTCCTGCAAACCCACCTGGGTTTCAGATATAGATCTTTGGGAAAGCCCTAAGAAACTATAGCAATCATTTTAACAGAAATAAACAACTTAATTAAGAGAGTTAATAATCGAAAACCTTTCCAGTAGCTACTGATTCAGGAATTAGATTATTAAGATTTCAGTAGAGAATTCACTAGACTGGGTACTAGATGTCTGTCTGAGTTAGTGATAAAACACTAATCCTTTAGCATGTGTCACCAAGAGAAAATCAATTTTCTGAGAGTAAAAGAGAGTTTAATATTATACTAAGGCATTCTTCAGTCTTGGAATGTGAATGCTATGTGAATTCTGAGATGGATGTTGGGACTACCAGTACTAGGTTATTATCATTGTATAAAGACAGACACTTGATTAGGAGCAGTTCTAAATGACTATATAATTAAATAATTTGAGATAACTATATCAGCCTCTGGTATTCAACATGGCAATGACAAAAGGATATATAACTATGAAAGATGCTTAGAAGAGGGAAAACAACATCTCCCTGTCCAAATGAAAATGGTTAATCTTGAATGAATTAGGGTAAATCTTGGACATGTACTGGATAGGATAATATTATTAAGCTAAACATTATGTGAGAGAAGATGGGAAGAGGCTTATTCAATGAAAAGCTTATTAATCCCTCTTATTACCACTTTTATTCTTATTTTGAGTAATATGAGAACAATTATCATGCTTTGAGAATTCATCTATTTATCTAAGTACTTAATTTTCTTCATTGTTTCCAAGACTAATAACTAATGTGTAATTTTTGTTGCATTTTAACCATTTCTAAAAGACATTTATTTTCAAATATTTAATTATCTTTAAGCCTCTTACACTAACTTCAACAAATCAGCTCAGCAATATAAAGCACTCCATAATTTATCAGCATTGGGATGTGTTATGAGGAATCCCCTCAAATTAGGCAATATTAAGGAATACACATCTAGTTGAGGGTAAGGGTCTTCAGATACACTAAAAAAAAGATTAGAGAAATGTGAAAGCAAATATATAATTAAGTGTGGTCAAGAGGAGAAGTGATTCTATTCAAGAATGAAAGCAATCAATGAGGATTGAAATTTTCATAATCGAGTATCAAAGAAGTGGTGAGAGTTCAGGTGGCAGTGGTGGGTGGAGAGGTTTTGGATTTATTTTGGATGTCAGAACACTGTGGCTAACCATTAGGTGAGTTACAGGAGGGCAACCTTATAATGTAGTCCTGTTTGTGCATCTCAGTATGATACTCATTGGTATCTTAATAGGATTAGCTTGCTGAAGCACATATTATATGTTACCCAACACAGCTAGGCTGGCTAACAAGATATCCTACACTTTCATAAATAGGTTTTCTTTCAGTGAACCACTTTGCCCTTCTTACTTGTGAAATTTCTCCTGTTTCAGTATTTCTCTAACACACACACACACACACACACACACACACACACACACACAGAGAAAACTTTTGGGATTTTATTTCGATTTTCCAGATACTTATAATTACTCCATGTTTCAACTGAACTCTATTGTTTGAAAATTTAATAACTTGGCAAAAAGTTGCAAATTATATTGGAAAGAGCATTAGATTTCACCTCAGAAGAAGCATATTTGGTATCCTACCTTTTAAAACTGAATTGGCAGTTACATGGACTTTGGATAGCATACTGAGACTGGTATTCAGGAAATCCTGAATTTATAGCTGCTTTAAATAATTTCTAGTAAATAAGATGTCCTGGTCAAATGAGGTCAAATTTGTTTTGTGAATACTGGTCATAAGGCTAAATTTCTAGGTTGTAGGACACTAGCCAAGTCAGTTAACCTGTGTTTACCTCAGTTTTCTCAACTGCAAAATGAGAATAGTAGTAGCATCTATCTCCTAGGATTATTATGAGGGGAAAATGAGAATTTGTTTAGTGCTTAAAATAGTGTTTATCATACCACATAACAAATGTTTAATTTCTTTCCTTCCTCCTTCCTTAAAAGTCTAACAACCTTGGAGAAATAAGTTAATTTCTCTAAATCTATCTCATTTTTTTTCATCCATAAAATGGTTACAATACTACGTGCTTCATAGGATTAGAGAATCCCAGAATTCCAGAAATAAAAAGCATATTAATGGTGGCCTAATCCTATCCATAACTGAAAAAGAATTGCAAACTCAAATAATTTGGCATTTAAAACACACTGCAGTAGAATATGTTCAAACCCCTAGACTAAAGGAGTTTATACTATACTATGCTCTATAAATGGCTATATGGGTTCTGCTTGAAGACTTCTAAGACCACTTCTCAAGGCAAACCATTTGATTTTTGTTCTCTGATTGTTGGCATTTAGACATCAAGGCAAAATTCTCCTTTATCCAGATTTTGCCTACTTCCCCTTGTTTTGTTAGCTCATTGTATTTTTGAATATAGCTATGATCATTGTTTCCTTTCCTCCTCATTCCACTGGAGCCTTCATTTCTTTATTCTTAGTTTTTATACCAGTTATACCCTCAAGATTCTGTATAAACTTAAAAGGCATATTACTTATATTTGGGAAATCAGGGAAGATTTCATGGAGGGAATGCCATTTCAACTAGTTCTTAAAGGATGAGTAGGAATTAGACAAATATAGTTGTTAATTGTAACTCTTTCATTAATCTAGAAAGTGAGTAGATTGGATGAGCTGGCCTTGGAGGTGCCTTCCAATTCTAGGTCTATGATCTAATGATATCATTGAAAACTGTTGCTTACACAGAGAGGATTTCCTCTATTCTTTGATCCCTAAAAGTTTCTATTTGTCACCACACATTCTTTCTTCTATGACTCATTTACCAGGAAATTGGGGTTGTATGGAGTATCTGGGGAGGACTAGGATCTCTGCTGTGAGGGCGTCTGAGCTTTTCAGGTCTGCTCATTCATCTTTGGTTTCCCCCTCTTAGCCAACTTTCATCTGTGGCCCCAAGATCCAAAGGCCTCACCCTATTAAAACCATCTTGATAGGAGGGCTAACCCAAGTTGAGAATAAACAACAGGCAAGAAACCCATAGATGAGATGCGAGGATATCCACCCTAAGCATATGAAGACTTGCTGCAATAGAATTTGCAGAGGAGACCAATTTGTTCTAACAGACATAAAGTTGGCTGAAGTGGGCATTGTGGAACACTTAGAGACATTCAAGATGCAAAGGTCATTTACTATATACTGGTCCATCACCATTCATCTTTACTTTTGTCTTGCTACTAGACTTCAGGGACTCTGGAAAATAGAGTGAGATTGATGACTGTGCAACTTCAAACCAAGTCACATGCAAGTCAAATTGAATAAGGACTAATAACTACAACCAGGAAATTGATAATTACTTTTTTTTGTTACAAATATTCCTGTTTCACCCTAAATTCTACATTTCTTGTGTAAAACTCAAATAGAAACATATCTCTAAGATCACATATTGATTTAGAAAATCACAAATTAACATTATATTTTATTATATGTTTCTTTATTTTGTTAAATAATTCCTAATGGCAGCACCCAAGAGTTTTGGTGAAGACAGTCAAGTCTGCTGATTAAAAAATGATTTCCCTGAAAATAAGAATCTAAACCAGTTTGTAGGCAATGAAAAAATTAAAAACTGGATGCTATAAAGCTCAAGATAATGTTTCCCTTATTTTTATGTAGCCAAATTGAATATTCAAATGTTATGGAGATTGAGATGTCTTGTAATGAAAGATTTTAAGTACTACAGAATTTTTATAATATTTTTCATATTAGTTTGACTTTTATCTTTTTTACTTTCCATTTTCTAGCAAGTTAAAGGACAATCTGGGGACAGATCAGCCTTTACTTTGAAGGAAAAAGAAATGGAGCTGTGTGTTTTTCACAAAGAAATGAATTGAAAGTATGATTGCCCAAATCCAAATTTATCCCAATCCCTTGGGATATATGTGTGTGTGTGTGTGTGTGTGTGTGTGTGTGTGTGTGCATGTATGTACTTATAATTTTTAGAGCTATCACATTTTTACAAAGTACACTTGAATTAAATTTGAGCCTGAAATTCTTTGATTTAGTTTTGTTTTAGGCAACATGATTTGTTGGTTAGTGAATAAGAGTAAAGGTAGTAGGAATGTATTTTGTATGTTGAGTACTCTATTTTGATCGAATTTGATTTTTTCCATTTAACATCAGTTGAGTTATATAATTCAAAATTATACAACTAACTATACCTATACTTATATAAACAATTATATATTAGGTTATATTATATTTCATTCTATCATGTTGTATTATATTGTATTATAATGTATTATACTTATATAATTAATTATACAGGGGTTCCCCAAAGTTTGCATAGCTTGAAAAGGCCAAGATCTTCCACTAAATCAGAGCCATCTCTATTCATCCTTATCTATATCTACCCACTGGCCCCAAATGCTTCCAGAGGAGAAAAGGAGGGTGGAGACTTTTCACAACCCACCCTCACTTAAATCCAATTCACTTGTATGTCATGGAATCATCTCTCCGATGTCATAGTCCTCTTCAACAATGAAGGAAAAAGAACAATAAGATTTGTTTTTCTTTCTTTCTCTCTTTTACATCTACTGTACATCCCTTGACTTGTTATAATAAATAACCAAGGTACATATTTTATCATTTGTGATTTGTTGACTTTGTTAACCAAACAATGAGTTTGATATCCACTGCCTGAAGGCCAAGAGTGTTTTTATTTTACCCATTCTCCCCAGGACACGCTGCTTTACCACAGAGGAGTTGGGCTCCATATTCCATGAATATAATTCTACTGTTCCATTATTGCCTCAATGGTGTTGAGGCTTTCCTAGGTTTCTTGTTTTCCTTTTATCATTACAGTTGACTCTTCATGATTCCATTTGGCAAAGATATTGGAATGATTTACTATTTCCTTCTCCAGGTTATTTTACAGATGAGGAAACTGAGGCATTTCTTAGGATTTTTTTAAAACTTTAAACAAGAATCTGCTTATTTACAACTTTGAATATGTGACTTACAGTTTTTTAGGGCCAAGAAGAACAAATATAAACCCTATTTCATGTGATAGTCCCTCAGAAACTGAAAGAATGCTGTCAGCAGCATCATAGAGAAGTGAAAAAGGCATCAGATAGGTAGTCAGAGGTACTGGGTTTGCATCTATGCTTATTAGCCATGTCTTTGGCAAAGTGCCTTGAATACCCTATGCCTCAGTTTTCTCATGTTTAAATTAAGAGGCTGGTTTAGATGACTTCTAAACTATAAATAATTAACATTTATTATTTACTATGTGCCAGGAATTATGCTAACCTGGAGATACTAAGAAGAAAAATAAAAAGCATCTCTCCCTTAAGGTTTGCCATATAATGGAGGAAATAAAATACACAAAAGGGGAAGGAAGAATGTCAGGAGGTACTACATGATGGTATAGTTGAAACCAACAAAGCAGCTAGAGATATGAAAAGATGGCTAGGATTCTGACTGTCTCTAAAGGAATGCTAATGGGAATAAGTTTTTGCTTTCCCTACCCTTCAACCCTGCAATCAGAGGAGCAGAAACAAGAAGAGTTATGCTCTGTGAATAGCATAACAGAAACAATCTATGATGATGAATCTCCTGATGATGAGTTAATCCTGAGCTGGGAAGGAAGAAGATGATGGAGTAAAACTAAGCAAATCAGTTGATGGCAAAAAATCCTCCAAAAACAAGCAAGCAAACAAACAAATCCCACTTTATATTTTGTTAGTGCTTTTAATAAATTATGCTATTTGGAAATGGATACAAAAGATCAGATATAAATTAAGCAGCATAGAAGAAAGCCAAATGTTTACACCTCTAATTCTGGACTTTATGGTCTTCTCAATACTGTGTAATATTGTATTAGCTTTTCTGGCTACTCTTGCTTCATATTGACATTTCAGTCCACTAAAATCTGCAGATCTTTTCCATATGAACAGTTGTCTCACTATGCTTCCCATGTCCTGCAGCTGTTCAGTTCATTTTTGAGCCCAAATGAAGAAGTTAACATTTTTTTCTCTATTCAATTTCATCTTATTCAACCTGTTATTATCACTTTAGCGAGGTGGGGCAGCTAGGTGGTACAGTAGATAGAATCTGTGTCTGAAGTCAGGATGACATCTTCTTGAGTTCAAATCTGGCCTCACTTAGTAGCTGAGTAACTCTGGGAAAATCACTTTACCCTGTTTTTTTTTTTTTTTTTTTTTTTTTTTTTTAACAGTTCATCTTTAAAATGAGCCAGAGAGGGAAATGGCAAATCATTCTAGTATTGTTGCCAAGAAAACCCCAAATGGGGTCACAAACAGTCAGACATAACTAAAATACGACTCATCCCTATAGTCTGCTCATGTTTGTTGAGAGATTTAATCTGTCATCAAAATGTTATTTATCCTTTCTAGGGTAGTGCCATCTTCAAATCTGATAAGCATTCCACCTTTGCCTTCATTTGAGCCATTACTAAAATATTTATCTGTGCAGGACCAAAGAGAGAGCATTATAAAAAGATGAGGTCAGTTCACACCTTCAGTATTCTATTGAATGTTGGATGTCATATTTTGGGGTGGGGCAGATAAAAGTCTTGGAGGATTTTCTGCCAATAATCTATAGATAAAGCAGAAATAAAGAACAAAGAAGTGAAGTAGAGCTCAATTCAGCATAATTCCATTTGGATTTTGTTGTTCTTGACTTTCCTTTTCTATTTCCATGAGAAATCCCTAGTGTTTTCTTGGGGGCTAAGCACAGAACATAGGAACAAACACAGAAAGTCTTTGGTTATTTATTCAAAGGGTCACAGATAAGGAACTTTATGAGGTCTTAGAATCTATCTTGTATATTTCCTTCATTTACATTTGTAAACAATTAAGCACAGAGAATGCAAAGGTTCTGCCACGTGTCATGAAACTATTAAGTATCTAAGACAGAATTTAAACTCATTCTTCCTGATTCTATATCCAGTAGTGCAGGTTAGTGATCAGGAATTGGTGGAAATTAGAGGGAAATTTCTATCAATAAAACATACAGGGATCAGTGTGAGCTAAGATGTTGGAATAAAACAGCAATATCAATGAACCTTTCCAACATTCCCTTCCAGACAACTTTAAAATAATACCTCAAATTAAATTCTGGTGCAGTAGAACCAACAAAAGATGAGACTGAAACATTTCCAGCTTTAAGATATTATATCAGCAGGAGAGGACTATGATACTGAAGCACAGGCAGAAACAGAACTTAGAGTGAACTACATTTATCTTTGGGTCACACTACCTTGGAAGTACCAAAAGCTTCCCAACTCTCAGAAATATATTTGAATACAAAACTTGAAAAAACTTAAGGGTTAAGAGAGTGTATTCTCTTTCTCCTTTGAGCAAAGGCCAATGTTAATATAAAGTTCAAAAGCAAGAAATAGGCTAACAAAATAATGACAACATCAAGAAAAGAATTTTACCATAGAAACTTATAACAATGGCAGGGATAACTAAGACCCAAACTCAGAACAAAACAAAAATGTCAAAATAGTTGTCACAAAGCCTCAAAGATAAAAAAATAATAATAATTGGATGCAAGCCCAACAAAAGTTCCTGGCAAATTTAGAGAAAGATATGAGTGGTAGAAGAAAAATTAGAAAAAGAAATTAAGAGTGTTACAAAAAATAAAAAGAAAATTAAGGAAGATTTTTGTGACAGAAGCCAAGATGACAGAGTAGAGAAAGCACTCAGATGATTTCTCCCAATATTTCCCAACAAACCACCTAAAAATAACACTTCAAATCAATTTCTGGAATATTAAAGGCAACAAAAGGTCAGTATTATATTCTTGAGCTCAAGATAACTTAGGAGGTTTGTAGGAGAGATCTGTGACAGCTTACCAGAGCCAACATGAATGCAACATCAGTGATAGGACTCAGTAGTAGTGACAGAAGCTTCAGGAACTTTCAAGCCAAAGATGCTAAGGGGCTGGGGCAACTGTCAAAGGACAAAATGTATAAAACATTTATAGCTACTTTTTTTGTGGTGGCAAATAATTAGAAATTGAAGAAATTTCTATTGATTGGGGAATTTCTATCAAGTTGTGGTAAAAATGATAAGCACGACAATTTCAGAAAAATCTGTGAAAACTTACATGAACAGATGAAAAAGGAAAGGAAGAAATTATACACAGTAACAGTCATATTGTAATAATGATTAACTGTGAAAGACTTAGTTATTCTAATCAAGACAATGATAGTTCCAAAGGATCCTTGATGAAAAATGCTAACCACCTCCAGAGACAGAGCTCATGAATTCTAAGTAGATTGAAGCATATACTTGTTTTTTTATTTTATTTTATTTTATTTTTTTGAAGCATATGTAAAGTCAAAAGGAGAGAGAATTTGAAACTGTTTTAAAGGTAAAGTTAAAAATTTACATGTGATTGGGAAATATTTAGAGAAATAAATAAAGTCTATTTAAAAAAAAAGAATTCATAAAATTAAAAAAGAGCTTGGTAAAAAAGGTACAAAAATATTGAAGAAAATGCTACTTTAAAAAACAGAATTGACCTAATGGTAAAAGAGGCATAGAAGGAAAACTGGCCATATGAAATGATTACTGAAGAATACTCAAAAAAGTAATTCTTTAAAAAAAATTAGAATTGGCCAAGTAGAATGTAAATTCCATGAGTCATCAAGAAGAAAATAAAATGAAGTTGAAGAAATGAAAAAAAAAAAAAACATAGAAGGAAATGTGAAATTTCTCACTGTAAAAATGGTTGACCTTGAAAATAGATCTAGGAGAGATTATTTAAAAGCTATTAGACTATTTATACACACACACACATACATCCACACACCCACACCCACATCCACATATATATGTGTATGTATGTAAATATGTATGCGTATGTATGTAAATATGTATATATATGTGGCCTAGACATCATATTTCAGGAAATAATAAAGGAAAACTGCCCAATGTCATAGAATCAGAGGGTAAAATAGAAACTGCATTTACCAATCATCTCCTGAAAAGAATCCCTGCCCCCCAAACAAACAAACAAAGAAATCCCAGGTATATTATAATCAAATTTCAGAGCTTCCAGATCAAGGAAAAAATATTGCAAGCAGCCAAAATGGCAATTCAAATATTGAGTAACTACAGTAAGGATCACATAAAATTTAATAGTTTTGACATTAAAGGAGCTATGGGCTTGGAATATGATATTCTGGAAATCAAAAGAGGTCAGATCACAACCTAGAATAACTTACACAGAAAATTGAATGTAATCTTTCAGGGGAAAAAGAATATTTAACAAAATAAAGGAATCTAAAGTTTCCTGATGAAAAGTTCAGAGCTAAATAGAAAATATGGCATTCAAACATGGGACTCAAGAGAAACATAAAAAGGTAAACATGAAAAAAAGAAATTATAAAAGACTCTACATAGTTAAACTATTTATATGACTTATATGGAAAAATGATATATGTAACTTCTAAGAACTTTATAATTTTTAGTACAGTTATTAGTATACATAGACAGTGGGTATGGGCATAAGTCATTTATGTTGGGATGATTTTTTTAAAAATAGGGGAGATAGAAAGATGGTTTGGGGATTTGGGGATGAGAGAGAAAGAATGGGCAAAATTATCACCAAATAGACAATTAGGGAGAGCTTGCACAGGAGAGGGTAGACAAAGAAGGTAGAACATATATATATCTACGTATATATGTATGTATATTTACACAAAATACATACACATACATGCAAGCACTTGGTTGGGTATAGAAATCTATCTTAACCAACATGGAAGTGGGAAAATGGGAAATATAAAGAATAATGTGATAAAAGGAAGAGCAGATAAAGGGAGACAGTGAACAGGAGCAAATCATACTTTTGAGAAAGCACAGAATAAAAAGAGAGAGAGAGGGATAAACAGGAATAATAGATTGTAGTGAAATTTACAGTTAGTAATCATTAGTATGAATGTAAATGGGATGATTTCACCCATAAAATATAAGTAGATAGCAGCATGGATTAGAAACCAGCATTCAATAGTTTGTTTTTTTATGAGATACACACTTGAAATTTAAAGCTACAAATATTGAGAATTAAAATAAAGGGCTATGGCAAAATCTATTATATCTCCACTGAAATAAAAAGGCAAGAGTAACAATAATTTTATTAAAAATAAATTTAATTTAAAAAGATTATTGGGAATACTATATTTTCCTAAATGGTATTAATGCCAATAGACTAATATATTAAACAAAACTATTATAGTAAGTTTTTTAAAGAGCTCTTTTCTCAAATATGTAGAGGACTTGGTTATATTCATAAGAATACAAGTCATTCCCTAATTGATAAATGGTCAAAGGAAGTGAACAAGCAGTTTTCACAAGAAGAAATCAAAGTTATGTATGCTCTCTGTAACTATGTATAGAGGAATATAAATTAAAACAACTCTGAAGTATAATTTCAAATCTATCAGAAATGATAAATGCTGAAGGGGATATGGGAAAATAGGGATAGTAAATGATGTAAGGTTGTGAATTGATCCAACCTTTCTAGATAACAATTTAGAATTATTCTCTAAGAATTATAAAATTGTACATTCCCTTTGACATAGCAATACTACTAGATTTATATCCCAAAGAGAACAAAAGAAAAAAAAAACAAAAAGAACCCATATATGCAAAACATATTTACAGCAATTTTTTTTGTGGTAACAAAAAATTGGAAATTGAGGGGATACCTATCAATTAAAGACTGGCTGAACATATATTATATATGTGTTACCCTGTGTACATATATATATATATATATATGTATGTATTATGATGGAAAACTATTATGTTATAAAAATTGACGAACACTTTCAGAAAATCCTAGGAAAATCTATAATTGCTAATGCAAAGTGAAGTGAGAAGAATCAGGTAATTGTTTACAGTAACAGCAATATTTACTGATACTTGACTGTGAAAGACTTAGCAACACTGATCAATACAATGAATCAAGATAATTTGGAAGGGATTATGATGAAAATTGTTATCCACATTTGGAGAGAGAAGTAACAAACTGTGAATGCAAATTGAAGAATAATTATCTCCCTTTAACTTTTCTAATTTTGTTGAAATATGACAAATATGTAAATAGATTTTTGCTAGATTTCACATGTGTATGTGTATCATATTATTTGCTTTCTCAGTGGATAAAGGAGGAGCTAGAGAGATGAAAAGAGTATGACACTCAATCTAAAATTAAAAGCATGTAGGAGCTTAGTCTGGAAATATTGTTCCTGGTAAGCAGTATATAAGAAGTTTAAAGGCAAATTAAAAACTTATAAGCTAAATTCTATGACTCACACAAGCCTTTTAGAGGCCCAAACTCTCCTTTTGGAAGAAAATATTGTATAATAAGATTATAAGAATTAATAGTCTTTATCTTATGTAAAG
>MU174340.1:52058202-52190408 GCA_016696395.1 Antechinus stuartii
ATATTTTTACTAGAAGTTTTGCCCCTCCTCCATTTTATCTCTCCATGGATTTGTATTAGGATACTACTTGTCTTAAATAAAAATTTTGATTGGTGGAATAGTTGCTTTACTTTAAAAAAAACAACATGCAAATTTGCAGCTAAATGTCCTTTGAATATTTGGTAGAATTCACTTGGGCTTTGCTTTCCTGTTTTTTTTTTTTTTTTTAACTTGCCCATTGAAAATAATGAGTGATTTATGACTTATTCAATATATTTTTGAGAGCAGATTATTTAATTTACCTATTTCTTATTTCAATAAAATAAGAACTTTTATAAACATATCAAATATATTTGTCATTTTAAAAGGCATAACAAGAGACAAAATCATTGCTAACAATTTCTTTTATTTACTTTTAATTTATTTTGAATTCTTTTTCATATTTGATTATGAATTGATTCACCTGCAAACAACTATAAAATAATAACTCAAAATTAATTTTGTAAGAGTAGAATAAAAAAAAACATAGAGTAAAACAATCTTCCAACGCAACCCATCTTAGAAGGTTGACAGATTGATCTCACTCAGATAAAGATGCAGTGTAGTTCAATGCATGTCACAATGCATGGCACATCATCAGCCAGCTGTTTCTCAGCAAGTTAGTGGCCCAAGGATAGCCAGACAAATCCCGAACGCATTTGTACAAGGTCAATAGCAAAGCTCCATGTCCCTATCTCAAGAAACTTCGGAGAGTGCCCTCTCCATTTCAGGAGTAAAGCCCAACTTTAATATAAAATTGAAAGTCATTAAATAGGCTAGAAAAATAAACAAAACCCCCAAAATAAAACCTAACCCTAAAAAAGTTACTGCTGTGACAGAGATCAAAATTAAAATTAAAAAGAGAATAACAGTGTCAAATGGCTACGTGTGAAGCCTCAAAGAAAAATATTAATTGGTATCAACTTTCTCTCTCTCCCACCAAAAACCAAAATAAAATTGGAAGAGCTGAAAAAGAATTCTAAAAAAATCAAATAAGAGAGATAAAAGGAAAATTGAGAAAAGAAATGACATTAATGCAAAAACAAGCATGAAAAAACAGCTGACAACTTATTCAAGAGAGGACAAAAATAGGAATATATGTGCAAAAAATCATTAGGAAAAACTTCTCAAGAAGAGGGCATAAGTACAAGTCAACATTGATGGGATGATATCCAGAACTCCCTGAAAAAAACAAAAAACAAAATTAAAGAGTGAGAAACAAGGATTTCACTGGGGAAAAAAGAAAAGTAGAATGGGATAATTGATCTTATGTGATGAGGAATGAAAGAGCTGTTACAGTGGAGGGAAAGATAGTGATGGAACTGGGCATCACATGAACCTTACACTCACGAAAATTGGCACTGAAAATAACAAACATCGATTGAAGGTGGCCAGCTGTACCAGATCTAAAACTATATTATAGTTTTATATATATAAATATATATGATATATCATATATAATACATAATATATTATAATATATAGATATGTAATATATGGTATAAATAATATATGATATATAATATATAAATATATAATACAGTGTATGAGACATAGATATTTAATACAGTATATAATAATATAAATATATCTATATTTATAATATATATTATAATTATATATATATATGTATATATATATATATATATATGCAGCAGTTTTCAAAACCATTTGATACTGGTTAAGAAATAGAATAGTCCAGAGGAATAGATTAGGATCACAGACAAAATAGGCAATAAATATAGCAATCTAGTGTTTGATAAACCAAAAGACTCCAGTTTCCGAGATAAGAACTTACTATTTGACAAAAATTGCTGAGAAAACTGGAAAATAATATGACAGAAATTGACCAACAACTAACACTTTATACCAAGATAAAGTCAAAATGGGTTCATGATTTAGACATAAAGAGTGATACTATAAGCAAATTAGAAGAACAAAAGATAGTCTATCTCTCATATCTGTGGAGAAGAAAGGAATTTGTAGCCAAAGACTTAGAGTATATTATTAAATGTTAAATGGATAGTTTTGATTATATTTTTTGTGCAAACAAAACCAATGTAGACAAGATTTGAAGGGAAGTACCAAACTGGGAAAAATTTTACATCAAAGCGTTCTGATAAAGACCTCATTTAAAAAATTTGTAGGGAACTGACTCAAATTTATAAGAATTCAAGCCATTCTCCAATTGATAAATGGTCAATGATTATGAATAGACAATTTTCAGATGAAGAAATTAAAATCATTTCTAGTCTTATGAAAAAATGCTCTCAATTGCTATTGATCAGAGAAATGCAACTTAAGAAAATAAGACAACTTTGAGGTATATATATATACATACACATACATACCTCTCAGATTGGCTAAAATGACAGGAAAAGATACCAATAAATGTTGGAGGGGATGTAGGAAAACTGGGACACTAATACATTTTTGATGGAGTTGTGAACTAATTCAACTATTCTGGTGAGCCCAAGGGGCTATCAAAATGTGCATACCCTTTGATCCAGAAGTGTCTCTACTGAGCCTGTATTCCAAAAGATCATAAAGAGATCATATTCAAAAATATTTATAGCCTAGCCCTTTTTGTAGTGGCAAGGAATTGGAAACTGAGTGGATGCCCATCAATTGGAGAATGGCTGAATATGTTATGATATATGAATGTTATGGAATATTATTGTTCTATGATCAGGATGATTTCAGAGTGGCCTGGAGAATCACCAACAATGAGGTGATTCAGGCCAATTCTAACAGACTTGTGATGGAGAGAGCAATCTGCACCAAGAGAGAGTATTGTTGGGATTGAATGTGGATCACAACATAGTTTTTCCATCTTTTTTTGTTGTTTAATTTCTTTCTTTTTGATCTGATTTTTCTTGTGCAGCATGAAAAATGTGGAAATATGTATAGGAGAATTGTACATGTTTAACATATATTGGATTACTTGCTGTTTAGGAGAGGGGTGGGGGGAAGAGAGTGAGAACAATTTGGAAAACAACATTTTGCAAGAATGAAGGTTACAAAGTATCTTTGCATATATTTTGAAAATAAAAAGATATTAAAAAACTGAGTTAATCTCTTGTAACCCTTTAGACATGGTATATTATAATACTATGTTATAACAAGTTATTATTTCTGAAAATTATTTATTAGGAAGTATTGGTATAGTCAATTAAAGATTTTATAAATAATAGCTTGTTTATTAGTTATTCATAAAAATAACCCTCACTGGGTATAGATCACTATCTTATTTTATAGGAAAGTAGGGGAGGAGGGAAGTAAAAGAAGGGTAAGATTAATAGAAGGGAAGACAGATTGAGGGAGGCAGTGGTTAGAAGCAACACACTGGTGAAGAAGGAAAGATAGAGTGAAAAAAATTAGAAAAAAGGATAAACAAGGAAATAGAATGGAGGGAAATACACACTTAGTAATGATAATTGTGAATTTGAATGGGATATCCTTCCCATCAAACAGAAACTGATTAGCATAGTGGCTTAAAATCCTGAATCCTACACTATGTTGTTTATAAGAAACAAATTTAAGCAGAGAGACATACACAGAATATAGGTAAGGAGCTAGAACAGAATCTATTATGCTTCAGCTGAAATAAAAACAGCAAGGATAGTAATTATTATCTCTGATAAGGCAAGCAAAAATAAGCCCAATTTAAAAAGATAAGAAAAGCAGAAATATAAAAAATCCTTTTCAGATCATAATGCAATAAAATTATATTTAATAAATGTTCATGGAAAGATAGAATAAAAATTGATTGGAAACTAATCTAACTTTAAAGAACGTATGGCTCAAAGAACAAATTATATAAAAAATCGTTTCATTAAAAAGAATGAGAACAATGAGACAACATATTAACATTTTTGGGATGCAGCCAAAGCAGTACTTGGGGAAAATTTATACACTATATTGTTGCATTAGTAAAAAGGAGGAAGATCAGAACAATGAACTGCACATGAAACTAAAAACAAGCAAACCAATAACCAAAAAGAATAACTTAAAAATCCACAATTAAACACCAAATTGGAAACATTAATAAAATCAACAATAAGAAGAGCTTTGAACTCATGAATAAAACTAGGATCTGGTTTTATGAAAAAAACAAACAACAAATTAAAATAGATGAACCATTGGTAAATTTGATTTACAAAATGAAGAAAAGTAAAAAGGGTAAAATCGCCACCAACAAAGAGAAATTTTAAGAATTATCAAGAGATATTTTGCTCACTATATGCCAATAAATCTGACTATTGAAGGAAAATTATGTATTTTCACAAAAATACGAATCGCTCAGATTAACAGAAAAGGAAATTGATTATTTAAATAACTTAGAAAAGTAAATTAAAGAAACCATCAATAAATTACCTAAGAAAAAAAATCCCCAGAGCCAGACAGATTTACAAGTGAATTCTACCAAATATTTGTAAAAATAACTAATTCTAATACTATATAAGCTATTTGGAAAAGTAGGCAAAGCAGTTCTACTAAAATTTTTTTAGTAACACAAATATGGTGCTGGTATACAAACCAGGAAGACTGAAAAGAGAGAAAATATTTCTCTAATGAATACTGATTCAAAAGTTCAAAACAAAATACTAACGAGGAGGTTACAGCAATATATCACTAGGATCATACACAATGATCAGGTGGAATTTATAACAAGAATATTGTAATATTGGGAAAACTATAAACACAATTGACTATATCAGTTACAAAACTAAAGAAATCATATATTGTCTCAATAGATGCAGAAAAACCTTTTGACAATATGCACTACTCTTTTGTATTAAAAACACTTTGGAGCTTAGGAATAAATGGAGCTTTCCTTGAAATCATTAGCAGAATCTATTTAAAATAATCTGCAAGCAAGATCTATTATGGCTATAAACTAGAAGCCTTACCAGTACGATCAGAAATGAAACAAGGATGCCCATTACCACCAAAAATTATTCAAAATTGCACTTGAAGTGTTAGCTATAGCAATAAAAGAAGAAAAAGAAATGGAAAGAATTAGATACCCAAGTAGAAAACACAAATACCACTTTGCAGATATGATTGTATGCTTAGAGAATCAACTAAAACCTAGTTGAAATAAGTAACAACTTTAGCAAAGTTGCAGAATCTTAAAAAAAAATCCACATTAACTACCAGCATATCTAATTCCCAATAAAGTCCCTAGGGGCAAGAAATAGAAAGATTAATTCTATTTAAAATAATTGTAGATAATACAAAGTATTAGGGAGTTTATTGGCCAAGATAAATCCAGGCACTATTAAAAATTTTTCACACAAATTAAGTCATATCTAAACAACTGGGAAAATATCAATTGCTCATGAATAGACCAAGCCAATATAATACAAATGACAATTCTAGCTAAATTAATTTACTTGTTCAGTGCTATACCATTTAAATTCCCAAAAATTCTTTTATAGAGCTAGAAAAAAATTAATGACAAAATTCATTGGGTAGAACAAAAGGTCAAGAATATCAGGGCACTATCAAAGGATTCATGATATAAACTGCTAAGCACATTCAGAAGAAGAATTGTAGTTTGTAGCATACTTTTTTCCACTTTATTTTTCATGTTTTTTTTAAACTTTGATTTGTTTCTTCTTTCATAGCATGATTAATATAGAAATGCATTTTATGTTATTGCACATATATAATTTATATCATGCTTGCTGTTTAGGGGAGGAGTGGAGAAGAGAGGAAGAAAATTTGGAACTTGAAATTACAAAGAAATAATGTTTAAGATTTTTACAAGTACTTGGGAAAATAAAATACTATTAAAATTATCAGGCGAATTATTGGAAAAACATGTATAGGAAGTTGGTCTAGTCATACCAGATGCCAAACTTGTTATTAAAACAATTTTGTTGTATCAAAACAAAATTGTACTGGTAAAGAAATAGAATGGTAGATCAGTGAAATAGATTAGATACACAATACCTAGTAGTAAATGGCCATGGTAAACTAGTGTTGGATAAACTCAAAGACCCAACAAGAACCACTATTTGCAACAAGAACCACTAATTGACAAAAACCGTTGGGAAAACTGGAAAATACTATGTCAAAAACTAGGTATAAACCATCTTCTTACATCATATGTTAAGATAAGTTCAAAATGGATATATAATTTAGAAATAAAAGGTTCTACCATGTCATGATTATGATATCATTAACAAATCAGGAGAAAAAAAGAATAGTTTTCCTGTCAGATATATAGAGAAAGGAAGAATTTCAGACCAAACAAAAGATATAGAGTAGTACAAAATATAAAATAGATAATTTTGATTATATTAAACTTTAAAAATTGCATAAACAAAACTAATACAACCAAATTTAGAGTGAATTCAGAAAGGTGTGAATTTTTTAAACAGAAACTGTTTCTGATAATGGCCTCATTTCTCAAATATATAAAGAATTAAGACAAATTTATAAAAATACAAGTCATTTCTTAATTGATCAACAATGAATGGATAGAAACAGATAGTTTTCAGATGAAGAAATCAAAGCTATGTAAATTACATGAAAAAAATGTCCTGAATCATCATTGATCAGAGAAATACAAAGCAAATCAACTCTAAAACTTCACTTCACTCCTATCAGATTGGCTAATATGAGAGAAAAGGAAAATGATAAATATTGGAGAGGATGTTGGAAAGTTGAGACATTATTGCACTATTTATGGAGTTTTGAAATGATCCAACCATTCTTGAGACAATTTTGGACTCATACCCAAAGGACTATAAAACTGTGCATACCCTTTGATCCATCAATACCACTATTAGGTCCATATCCCCAAAAGATTTAAAGAATGGGGAGGGAGGAAATGACCTCTTCATGCACCAACATTGCTAGCAGCTTTAGGCACTGAGAGGATTCACTGGGGAATGTTAAACAAATTGTGGCATATAATTGTAATGAAATACTGTTGTGTTAAAATAAATGATAAACAAGATGCTGGTTTTTTTTTTTTTTTTTTGGAAAAACCTAGAAAGACTTTCATAAACTGATGCAAAGTAAAGTGAACAGAATCAGAACATTGTAGGCAGAAACAATATCGTATGATAACCAACTGTCAATGACCTAGCTATTTTGAACAATACAATGGTCCAAGACAAACTTAATGGACAAATGATGAAAAATGTCATCCTCTTTCAGAAAAAAAGAATTGATGGAGTTTGAATGCAAATCAAAGAATGATCTTTTTCATTATTTTAATCTTTTTGGTGAGGGCTTCTGTTTTCTTTTATAACATGAGTAATATAGACTCATGTCTTGTAAGATTATAACTGATATAAAATTGCTTACTGTCTTGCCAGGAGGCAAAGGAGGAAGAGAGAAGACAGAGAATTTGGATGTCAAATGAAAAAAAATGTAAAAGTTGTTTTTATTTGTAATTAGGAAAAATAAAGTAATATTCAAACAATAATTTTGAAGAAAAAATGAAATTAGCTCATCATTCATAAGTATTGTTAATTAAAACTATTTTATTCATCTATTATTTGGTTTTAGTTTTGGTTATATCTAATTTGATTTGGGGAATTTCTATTTTTTATTGGAGAATATCTGGTTTACTCCTTTATTCATTTTTGAATTTTATATATATTTAAATTAATTGATCTATTGTTTATTCTTTTTTCTATTGATAAGACAATTTAGAGTTAAGGATATTTACTAAAGACTTGCTTTGACTTTATTCCTGAAAATATCGATATGATGTTTTTATTTTTGCAACTATCCATAAAATTCCTGTTTTTATCATCTGTTTTTGACCCTTTTTGGGGATTATGTTATTTAGTCATATATAAGTTTGATTCTTTCTTCAAATGCTCTTTATGGATTGCAGTTTTAATGGTTATTAATAAAATGCTGTCTTAACATTTTTCTTTTAAAGATTATGAAGTTTTTATGTCTTAAAACGTGGCTACCTTTCAAATATGGGTGAGACAAAGCTGGAAAATATTTATTTCTTTTTATCTTTATTTAGTGATTACCAGATTGTAATGATATTTATTTTTTCTAGGATGATATTCAGGTTCAGATACATTGAGGAATTTCTTATTATAATTTTGGTTTAGATTTCTCCCTTTAATTCCATTGGATTTTTCTTCAAAAAGTCAGATGCTATTATTAGCTGCAAATGCTGATATTATTTCATTGCCTATGATGTTTTTAAACATAATGTGGTTTAATCGCTTATATATTAAAACCATATTTATTTTTATAGTTATCTTGCTTGTGATCATGTTTGCCAAATTCTCTTCTTTATATGTTTACAAAGTTTAATTAATTTGGGTTCAGCTCCTCATTTTCAGTCTCTGAATTTTTGTGATTTATACATATACACATATAGTTGTGTTTCCTTTATGTATAATATATTACATATATATATATATTTATATATCTTAAAAATGTTTATGTTTCACATATATAGCTTCACAATATGTTTCTAATATACTCTGCTCCCTTTCTCTGTGTATGGTTGAATTCAATACTCTTAATCTCACGGTTATTATTATAAATTTTTTACCTCCATTTTATCCTCTTATTAGTATTTCTTCTCTCCCATCCCTTTCTTTTCAAACAAAAAATAAAGTGCATAAAACACAGAAGAGGGATCAATACTAGCAATGGATAATTGGAGTTTTCTGATTATAATTATTTGCTTTTATTTTCTTCACTCAGCTCAAAGATCAATAATTCTTAGATTTCTTATTCTTCCTTTAACCTCTCTTTTATTATCATTCCTTCATAATTTCAGTTTCTTAAAATAAGTATTCTGTTTTTGACTTTTTCATATACTTTTCCCTGACTTGTTGCTGAATTTACTATATTTCTTTAAGAAAATCTTTGCTTGTATGTTTTCCCAAGATCTTAGTTCTGATAAGTGTTAGGTTCATAAAATTCTTGTTCTCCCATCCCTAACTCCATATTTATATGTTATTTTTTCTGGCATGCTTCAAATCTTAAAAAATAGTAAGAATAGTAAATTCATTTTCTCCTCCTCTTCTTCCTCCTTCTCTTCCTCTTCATTTTCCTTCTCCTTTTTATTCTCCTCCCCCTCATTCTCCTCCTCTTGCTCTTCTTTCTCCTTCTTTTCCTCTTCCTTCTTTTTTCTTTCCTGCTCTCTCATTTTGTTTTTCTTTTTTTACCTGTGGGACCTAAATTCTTTTTGCAAGAATGTGAATATTTGGTTATTATCTATATCTTTATGATTGTTTAAATAGATTTACTCTTCTTAGTGTCTCTTAATGCCTATGTTTATTTCCCAAAGATTCTACCTATTTCTGTTTGTCCTCTATTTTATTATAGAATGTCTTTTGCTACTTTCCCATTTTGTAAGATAATTTTTTCATGGTTATACATTTTTTTTTTTTTGCCTTTTGGTATATCACATCCCAAGGTGTCCCTTCCTTTATGGTAGTTGAAGCACAATTTTATTATTATTATTATTATCATTATTGTGATTCTATGGGCATCTAGGTGGCACAGAAGATACAGTGCTGGACTTGGAGTCATGAAGAGCTGAGTTTAGATCTGGCCTCAGACATTTACTAGCTGATCTATCAAGTAATTAATTATTTTTCTGTGTGTAAGAGAATGCAGACCATTCCCCTTTTATAATATTATGTAATATTTTTTGTTTTTCTAAAATTTTCAACTGGACAGCAGGAACAACAATAACAATTGTTATTCATTAGGATTTGAATTCTTAATTGCTTGCAATATTTTTTCTTTAACTGGATTTGGGCTATGCCATTCCTTATTGTTTCCCATTTGGATTTTCTTTTAGGATGTGATAGATAACTTCTTTCTCTTGTTATTTCACTCTCTGGCTCTAAATGCTTAGGAAAGTTTATTACTATTATTATTTGCAATCATGTCAAACATTTCCATGTTAGTCATTTTGTACAAGAAGACTCAAAGATGGGGCAGCTTGATTGTATAGTGGATAGAACATCAGCTGACTCCAAGAAGTCAGGAAGACTTGAGTTCAAATCAGATCTCAGTCATTTAACATTCTTACTCACCAGTTTTTCATTAAAAAAAAATTTTTTTTTGAAGTATGGCATACAGTTGTTGATTTATTCATTTCACTGAATACAATGATTCTTAAATTCTTTTCCATTGGTCCATTATTAATTCAAGCAGCATCCAACAATATTTCATTTTAATTCATAACTTCTGGCTTTCTCACAGATTTACTTGACATTAGGACCAGGGGCTTGCATTGGAAAGTACCTGCCCATTCTTTTTTTTCCCCTGAGGCAATTGAGATTAAGTGACTTGCCCAGGATCACACAGCTGGCTGCTAATTGTTTTTGGAAAATTCCAGCCATTATTTTTTTTTTTTTACTTTTTACTGACAAGTCAATTTTTCACTGATATCATCATAATGTGCATACTCTTGACTCCTATTCTCTTGAATATACTTCAGGTTCTGAAAACATAATCCAGTTAACTCTGATCCTAAAAGAAGTATGTTAGGAGACTCACAAATGTGCCATTGTCTCATTATTTCTTCTTCTTCTTCTTCCTCTTTTTCTTCTTCTCCTTTTTTTTTTCTTATCCCCCCCTCTCTCTGTCTCTCCTTTCTGTCTCTGTCTCTCTGTCTTTGTCTCTATTTCTCTTTCCCTCTGTCTTCCTCCACCATTCCAGTAAATTTCTGGACCAAAGTGTTGTTTCTTGGTCATTAATCTCTGTTTATTATCTTATCTTCTTAGAATATACGATCTTTGAGTATCTTTGATTTTTTATTTATATCTTCAGAGTTTAACACATAATAAGTGATGATTAATTGCTTTTTAATTTAGTTATTCAGAGATATTATAAAACCAGTTCCTCCTCAGAACATTTAATTGTAAGGAGATCAATGGATATATTGCAACTGTTCTATCAAAATTTTGATGAAACATTTTCCCCAGAAATGACAATATCTCTTTCAGCTCTAAATCAATGATGTTATAGGATAATGGAGCTATCACATTTATTCTTTATGATCCAAACTTAAGAGAAATGATATTAAATAAAACAAAAATGAGAAGAATCTTTAGACTAGATTAACTATGCACAAATAAAGTCCATGTAAATGTGATATGAATTTGAGGATGCTGAGGTATTGTGTCACACAATATTTGAAAAAAAAAAGAGAAAATAACTCAAATATTTAAGAAAGCTAGGTGGGACAGTGAAGAGACTCTGGGCAAGTCACTGAACTCTGTTTCCCTCATCTTCTTACTCTGTAAAACTACCAGAGAAGAAAATGGCAAATCATTCCACTACTTTTCTCAAAAAACAAAACAAAAAGCACCCAAATGAGGTCACAAAGAGTTACAACTGAAATAATCAAATAAAAATAGCAGAAAGCCTAGGAAAAATTATGGTCTTAGAATTAAAAAAAGGAAATTGAGTAGGCATTCCAGAAGAGTAGGAAGTCTTTATTCCCAGAGTAAATGTATTTTATTTTTGGATATCTTTAATCTTTAGGAAGTTGCATCCCTTCCCCATCAACTTCCCCTCCTTACAAAAAACATAACCTCTTTGGAACTTGAACTTAACATTTTTAGTATAACTCACCTAGAATGATTTAGAAACAAACAAATCCCATCTCTCTCCCAAAACTCATACTTGAAAGTACTGAAAACACAATGAAAATAAATGTTCACTGGATTCATCATTTAAGTACCTTTTAAAAATTGTAAGCAACTCAATTCAGCTGACTTAGTTTGCCCTTGCTAGTAGTCAGATAAAACTGAATCCTTTATTATGTTTAAGAGTTAGGCTTTGATGGGAGTTAGGTAGACATTTTCAAGGAGTGTCACTAGGAGTTGTAAATTAAGTACTGATTGCTTTGATTCTTCTCCCACTGTGTTTTGAGTAACTCTTCTCAGTTGGTGTTCTCTAGTATTAATATAGGAGAGCTGGAAAGCAAGCAGTGCTAGGCCAAAGGAAACCCATATTCTAGTGCATAAGAAATCCATTCACACACAGTCACTGCAGTGACTTTATAGAGAGAAGGTTTTGTGTCAAAAGCTATCCAGAGATTTCAGGTTCCCTTGTAGATCTTGACATTTTATAATAGTGAGAATGAAATAAAAAGTCATATACAATATGTCTCTTTTGCATGTATTCCATGAAAACCAGAAATAACCAAAGCATTTGGAAGTTTCAGGTCTATCTTTCCTTAAGACATTTCATGGTGTTTAATGGATATGAGAGGCCATCTAAGGCAGCTCTCTGATTTTATTGATAAGGAGACTGATGCCCAAAGAATTTAAATAAACTTTTCCAAGATCACTTGGGTAGTATCAAAAGTACAATGTGAATCTAAGACCTATAATTCTAAATTTACTATTCTTTCTTTTGCATATAGATCTGAATATAGCATATAACAGAAACTAGGTTGGAGGGGAGGCAGTTGTGGAATAATGCCTAGGAATATGGTTAAGTCCTGCCTCTGATACATAACTGTGTTTCCTGAGTATATAACTTAATCATTCAAGGAACTGGGAAACATTCTGAGACTCTAAGTTGCATAACAGTTACTAATCTACATTGTGAAATCTTCTGCAATAGGAAATCTCTATATCATTGAAATCTCCACTCTAGGTCAAAAAGTGGTTGAAGGGAAAAAGAAGAGGAACCTAGACAGGCCTGGAAATATTTGTTTTTATTCTTCACACTACTATAGATTCTTAGGGGTGACTCTGAACAATTTCACAGCTTCTCTATGTCCAATTTACTCACTAAGTTAATGGCCATAATATTGTTTTCTTCTGTAGAAGCAACAGATGGACAGGAGGAGTGACATGGACCTTGAATTCCATATGTGTGAATTTGAAATCACATGTATCATATTCCTTCTATGTCTTCTATAGTCCATAAAAGTGGAGTACCATATGCTGTGTAGCTACATAATATGAGATTCTGTTTATAATAACATGAAAATGTAAGGTATTTAATTTTGTATTTTGTAGACATAATATCTAGGAAAGCACTTGTTTTCTTTTTTTCCTCATCAGTATATTTTTGTAGACTTTTTTCTCACTTAACATACTTTCATGGAACAATCATCAAGAATATTTAATGAAACCTCAGGCTTTATTAGTATTATATGAAGAATAAAATATAACAAACACATTCTGGGAGAAGACTTTTCTAATAACAGTAATGGCAATTATTTTACCTGCTACTCTCCCTTTTTCTCCCTCCCTGTTTCCTCCTCTCTCCCCCTTTCTTTTCCTCCCTCACCTTCTTATCTTCCCCTCCTGATCTTCATCCTTCTCTCTCTCTCTCTCTCTCTTTCTTTCTCTCTCTTTCTCTCTCTCATCATTCTCCTTTAGAATTTTTCCATTTTAGAAAATTAGAGATACCACTGCTATTTTTAAAGGGGTGACTATGACACAGAACCACAAGAGATCCCTAGACACCTTGTCCATGGAAATTAGTGCCAGATGCTCTTATCTGCCCTATATTCACACTTGACTCTCATTTGAACTGAGACATCTGGCACTGGGTAAATGTTACCCTGGCTTTATTGCTCCCTGAACTTCCCTTTCTTTAACACGATTGGATTCAGCCTTGGTTGAAAAGAAATTTACTTAGATACTCATCTTTCACTTAAAGTTGCTCACCTACTTTGTCTATTTGTTAGCATCCCTAGATAGCTGATATCATAAGACTACTATGATGGAGACCTGGAGTAATAAGAATAAGTACCATCTATCTCTATATAACCAAAATTGTTTTGCTTTAGGTCAATAGTCTTGTACACTTGTCAGAAAGTTTTGAAAGTGTAACCAAATGACAACTGATTTGTTTGAAAGAATTTATTTATCTTCCCCTTCTTTGAAGTTTCTTTGCTGAGTTACCATTTTGACTTTTGATACATCTGAAGCACAGGGCATAGTCATATCAAATTTGTATTAAAAAGACCAGTTAAATTTTCAGATTACATACCATAGGATGAAAAATCAGATCTAGAGAGAACTTTGGAGTTAGTTCACTGAGTCCAATGCCTCCTGTTTGCAGATGAGAAGCTGAGACATAGATAATCAGTGTGATGCAAAATCCATTTCTGTGATATTTCATATTAGAAGTTTAATGGATTGATTTGGTATAACTTCAGTTAAGTAACTTTCCATAAAGATAGTAACTCTCTGAAGCAGAATTTGAATGCAAGTCTTCCTAATTTTAAGATTAGGCCTCTATCCATAAGACCATGTTGCCATCATAGTGTGGCAAACATGGGGATATAATTGAAGCAGTTTTTTGGAAGACATATCATAAAATCACTAAATTATGGAGTGTTGCTTGGGAAAGTGGCAACATATAGAAAACCAGATGGGAGACCATACCTAGAATTTTCATTTTGTGTGCATTGCTAAATAAGGGGTCGTTCAATGTTGTTCTGAAGGATTGAGTGCAAAACTGATTTTCAGTGTTTAGGACCAACAGAGGATCTTTTGGATTTTTGACTCATCGACAAAGGGAATATTATGTAACGCTCCCCACCACCTCCTCCTTGCTTGGGAATTCTGAAATAGCAACATGCAAGAGCGGGTGGTAAAATTGTCTAATATTTAACAGTGAGGCAAAGCTGCTTTACATTCCTTTCTGTGGTGGCAAATTATTTTGGGAGAAAAGTTATAATTGACATCTTCACTGCAATAAGACTATATTCTAGCTGAATTTAACTCCCTCTCCTCATGCCAAGCAAATCTAGTGTTTTTATGGAACAATGCTGACTTCTCCCTGGAGTGAGGAAATACATGCAGATAAGCTACTTGTCCTCTGGCAGACCTCTGTCTTGGGGGAATGGACAGAAGAACTTGCCAAATCTCCTTGTTCAGATATGCACCTATCACATTAGTCACTTGCTTATGTCAGATGCTCTGAGTAAATACCTGGAATTCCACCAAATAGGTAAAAGTGTCCCATTCTCGATTTCCTCCTGACTAATATCATTAATTTATGTGATGGGAATCAGGTTAATGTAAGAAGAAAAAAAGTTGTTTTCTTCTTCAGAAAGGAGAAAGGGAAGGGAAGAGAAGATAATACACAACTAACAATAGCTATAATAACTAGAATTTGTAGTGTTTTAATTTTTGCAAAGTGTTTTCACATTTATTATTCAATCTGATCTTCACAACTACCTTGTGAGGTAGGTACAATTGTTATCTCCATTTTTTCAGCTGAGGAAACACTGAGCTGAGGAAATGTTTAAAATGGGATTTGAATTCACATCTTCTTGACTCCAAATCCAATACTATATCCACTGTACCACCTACCTGACTCTGAATATTTGCCTTACATGAACATCAAATGCAAACTCTAAAAATTGTATGAGTGGGAAACAAAATCTATTCAAGAAATATTTTATATAAGAAGTTTGATAAATTGATTTCATATATCTTAAGTTCCATATATGAGGAGGCAAGCTTTAATAACTGAAATGCTCTAACAAAAGTTTAGATGACTAATAAAATGACTGAAAAAAAAATTCTGCTTTATATAGTGGGAAATCACCTTAAAAAGCTTGTAAATTCCAAAAGTTAAAAGATAGAAAATAATTTTTCACACAACTGGCTGAGAATAACATTTACTAGATAATGTGGTAAATAAAAAAGATCAGAGCAATATTTAAAGGAATGTGAACACTTAAGTATTCAATTACTACAAATTAGATTCATTTTAGTTATATTTTCATAAATGTCCAAGGTTAAAAGAAGCATAGAGGAGGGGGAAAAAGAAAACAATAGAATATTAAAAAATCTATTTTTAACTAAGAAAACCATAGAACATAGGCTTCATGCTGGAAAGTATGAAATTCAGTACTTTAGTAATGAACATTTAATTGTTTAATCTAATCTGCTTGCTAACAGAAGCTCTGCAATTCACCAGATTCTTAAAGAATCTGATTTTTACCTTGAATATTTCTTGACATATCTTGAAATGATTCAACTTTGTCTGTTACCCTAGGCATCTTTAGAAGGTATTAACAATAATGATGTTGATGATTGCAATAGCTATTATTAACAGCAATAGCTGTTAATATAATAGCTATTATATTGCTTAATAATTTATAGAGTTCTTTGTATCCATTATTTCATTTTAATCTCAGAAGAATTCTGTACAATAGGTAATTTAGTATGGTAGAGCATAAGAGCCAAGTATTTCAAGTCAGAGGTCAAAGTTTGAATCTTTGACCTTGTATCTTACTTTCTTTATCTATAATATAAAGGTTTCATTAAATGGTATCTTAGATGCCCTATAACTCTAAAGTCGATAGCCTATTATCTTCACTTTACAGATTAAGACACTGACTCACAGAAGTCCAAAAACTTCTACAGACTATTATGCCTCAAAACTCCCTAAAAGCAAAGCAAAACAAAACAAAACAAACAAAAAAATTCCCTATGACTGCTTTCCTCTAGCAAGGAAAGATCTTAAGCTTCATTCTCTGAATCTCTTTCTTAGACTTTTTATATATTTTTTCTTTCATGGACAGAAATTTAAAGACAAAACACACTGTTACTAAGTTCTGTATTTGCCAGTTTGATTTCCCCACAGACTGCTCTTCTCCCAGGCAAGAGAAGGCTTTGACTCCTGACTGCTATTCAACCTTAACTCTTTGCTCTTTAAAAATAGAATTTATGAGGATCCAATTTGTACTGAATACTTACACTTATGCAATAAATATTTCCTGTTAGTAATAGTTCTAGTTTTAGTAGCTATTATTTATTTTTAAATTTATAATTTCTAAAGCTTGTTGCTGTTCCACACTGTCCAAAGCTTTATGACCCCTTAGACCTCATTTTTCAAAAAGGTTTTCTTGGCAAAGATATTGGAGTGGTTTAGCATTTCCGACTCCAGTAGATTAAGGCAAACAGAGGTTAAGCATCATACAGCTAGTAAATGTCCAAGGCCAAATTTGAATTCATTTTCTGATTCCAAGTTTAGGATTCTATTCACTGAACCATTTAGTTGTTTCTAAAGATACAATTTCACTTGTCCCTTAGAAATGCTATTATATGTATAGTCTTATGTCCTTTTGTCAATACCATCCCAACTTCTAACTACTCTGCCCCAGATTGAAGTCTGACTTCTAAAAAAGAAAACAATTAAATAAAGCCATCTCCAAACCATTATTGCATCTTACAGTGCATATCACATTCTGTCTTGGGAATTGTTTTTATTGTTTAGTCATTTCTGTCATGTCTGATTCTTCATGACCTCATTTGGGGTTTTCTTGGCAGATATACTGGAATAGTTTACCATTTTCTTCTCCAGATCATCTTCCTGAGAAAGAAACTGAAGTAAACTAAAGAAGGTTAAATGACTTGCTCAGGATCACATGGCTAATTAAGTGTCTGAGGCTAGATTTCAACTCAGTTCTCTAAGTATGGCATTCTCTCCACTGCAAAACTCAGTTACCCCAGAAGTACTGCACATTTTTGCTGTGATTAGGAAGGTACCTCCTATCTATAGATATGGGACATAGCAGGGTCTTTAAATAGATATAAATCCATGCACTACTTCAGTCAGTGATCAAATATCTATTGAGTGTTTACTAGGTGCAAATTTTTGTGAGCACAATATGAAATTTCTTATTTTTTTTTCACAACTTTGTCTCCTCCTTTACTTATGTGGCATTGATTTAGAAATAGTAATCCGACCCACTTTTCAATTATCTTCGATATCTATTTCACCAGATACCTGATTTGACAATGTGGACTTCTATCAAAATCTGAGCTCCATGAATACAAGGACTGTTTTCTTTTTCTGTTTTGAAGCACTTGATAAATTCTTATTGACTGACTGCCATGTCCTATTTCTTGTGTGTGAGTATGTGTATGTGTTATTATTTAAGAAGGGAAAGAAAGAAATGAGAACATTTTTAATTCATAGTATAGTATTTTTACTGTAACATATTACTCAGGAATATGGAAGACATTATTGGACTCTTTTTCTTTTAGACAAAGCATAGGAAACGAATTGCCCACGCCATGAAATCTTTTGTTGCATTTATGATTCTCCTATTACAAAGAGACCTTTTATGTATGCATAATAAAGAATGCACAGGATAGAAAAGAACAAGATAAAGACAGACAGTTCATTCATTAATCATCTGATGTCAACAAATAGCCCATCTTACCTATAAGGAAAACAAAATTGATTTCTACCAGTGTATTCTGGAAAAAAAAAATTGTCACATATGATCACATTAAATCACTGCTTTATCAGAATCATTCTTTCTTGTAACTTTTTGACAGTAGTTAATATAGCAGTGCTATAAAGAAACATTTGGAACTATCAAAAAGAGAATTTTGTTATTTATTCATTTTTCAGTCATATTTGACTTTTCATGACCCCACTTGGAGTTTTCTTGATAAAGATACTGAGTGGTTTGACATTTCCTTCTCTAACTTACTTTACAAATGGGATTACTAAAGTAAATAAATGATTTACCCAGAGTCACTCAGTTAAAAAGTGTTTGAAATCAAATGTGAATTCAGGAAGAGTAATCTTTCTGATTCCAGCACTGGTACTCTATCCACTGTGCCACCTAATACCTTAAAATCAATAACCTATGGTCTGTGTTTAGCCATAATTATTTAAAAAACAAAGAAATCAATTAAAACCAGCTGAATCCCTGCTGTGCTGAACAAGGATTCACACAATTCTATAACATGTGTGAAAGCACATTGATTTGAAGGTGTTTGTAAAAGTACTTTTTTTTTTTTTGTTTCTCATAGAAGGTAGCATTTGTTTAGATCTAGAAGAAATTTCAGATTTTATTCATTCCTCATTCTTCACTTAATAGGGGAAGAAACTTATATGCAGTGATTAAGTAGATTACAAAGGCCTCATAGTTAGCTAGCATTCTACATATTAATGGATGATGTTAGGATAATTAATTCAATATTATAATCAATGATATTTCCCTTAGAATTATGTTGCAGAATATTAATTTGAACAAATTCAGCAAGTATTCACACATTTCCCATGAAAATACAAATGAATATTTCTGGAATTTAAAAAAGTATTCTTCAGGGCCATGAGACTTTTTCACCTGACATGATTTTGTTAAGATGATATTACTCCAGAGAATATTTTTCATGAATTAACATAACCCACAGCAGTGAGGAGATTCCAACACAGTATTGCCTGCATGTCACTTGTCAGCATGCATAGAAATTGAGAAATGTGTTATACTTATTAAAAAAAATGAGTGTTGGCCTGGACTTTTAAATATTGTGGGCATCACATAGACCTAGGTTCTCTGACAAGGTCCTCAGTCAAATAATGCTTCTCGTATGATGATTTTAATTCATCCTCTGATAAGAACAAAAAAGATTCTTTCCAGGTCCAAGAAGTGTTAGTGGTTTTTAAAAAATAATTCTTCTACCCAGTGGTGAGTTAATGACTTCCACAATTCTAGTTTATGATACTGAATAGGAAAGACAAGAAACAAGGACAAAATACTAGCCAAAGGGTTAACAGACCAGATGACTGATTAGGACAGAATTTTCATGTAATAAAGATGTTTCCTAATTTGTTAGATTTGGGGAGCTACCTGTATCCTGAAAAAAACAAAACAACTCAAACAACTTTCCTTCCCTAGATTTGTTGCATCGCATAATAGCTATAAATCACAACTATTGTTTCTTTTATTCTATTGACAATCCTATGTCCATGTTCTTCAACGGGATTATTGACCTACGCTTTTTAAAAACAAATGTTGGAAAGTCCAATGAATTTAGAATCATTTAGGATTGATAATATTATGATACCAAGGAAGATTTCAACCCTCAATCTTTCTTTGAAAAGAATAATTTTAAAAATACAAAATGAAAATGTTTTATTTAATTACATCATGAGAATTTTAACTCAATGAAAAATGTGCAAGTACTCTGTGATTGTCATGTAACAAGTGTTGAATTATTTGCTTCTCTTCATCTTTGAGAGAAAAATATATGGATCTTTCCTCCCACTCCCAAAGTTTATACTTGACATTAATCTTAAGTTTATCTTTATCCTTATCTATGCCTATACTATATCTATATATATGAATATATATATATATATAATATTTTGTGTTGTTTCTCATAAGATAAGGTAGAAGTTATTTAGACCTTGAAGAAATTTTAGATTTTATTCATTCCTCATTCTTCATTTATTAGGGGAAGAAACTAATGTGCAGAGATTAAATAGTTTACCAAATATGCATTATATATTATAATGAACTACAAAATATATTTAAATTTATTTGATGTGTTTCTATTCCATCCATTCCATATATACTCCAGATTGTTTTTGCAAATATTTGTGCCTTTTCTTTCAAAGGCCAATTTGATAATGGCACAGAAGATCATTATGAAATAGTCATGCATCTTTATTAAGGACCAGAAACCTGACTGTAGAAAGGACAACCCGTGGAGATACTTTATGTACAATGTTCTTTCAGATTATGCATCCTGAATGATAGCTGGACATGGCATCATTTTGCTTGGCCTAAATTTAATTAATTTTTTTCTTTTGTTAACAGATAAGTTTGGCCTTAGAATAATCAACTCATACAGAAGTTAGTAATATTGAGTCATTAGTAGTATTCATTCCTCTTAAAGTGGAAGAGGTTGAGACTATTCACAGAGAAATCTTGTCTCTATCTTTGTGAAGTCTTGATTCTAACTCTTCCCCTGATTATTGGATATCTATCTGTACCAACTTAGTCAAATCTCTGAGGACTAATATCAATCACTATAATACAATGTATCAGAGATATTCATGAGATCAACACTAATACTGAATCCCACAATAGTAAATACTTACAATTATACTATTGTATGCTTCAGAGAAAAGTATACATGACAGCAGATAAGGTTTACATAGACTTTAAAATTCAGAAAGCCATTTATATGCATACATCTCATCTGAACCTTAAAATAACTTGTGAAACAGGTGCTATTATCATTGCCTCATGGCAAGATAAGGAAACTGAAGTTCAGAGAAGTTGAATGTTAGGTGGACAGTAGACATCTGAGATTAGATTAGTACCCAAGTATTCTTGAATCCACATACTGCATTCTAGCTACTATGCCTGGAAGCTTCTCAAAGAATACAGATTTTATGTCAGGGATTGTAATAATAGAATTATATGATCATAGATTTAGAGTTGGAAGAAAGCTTGGAGGTCATTTAGTGTGATTCTTGTATTTTACAGATGAGGAAAATGAAGTCTTTAGTGATTAAGGAACTTGCCACAACTCATACAACTGAAAAATGTATGTCGAGATTTAAATCCATGTCTTTTTGATTCAAAGAGTTCAGTGCTTCTCCATTAGCATTAGCAAGAATGTCAATCTTCCTCTGTACTTATGTTTTTAAAAGATCCCTGATAAGTATAGTCATCCTTGAATACAAAATACACAGAAATCTGTCTATACAGAAACAGAAAATTATAAGAAAAAAAATTTTTTTATGAAGTGACGCATCTATTTGTCACAATTAGTCAACAAGCACTGATTAAGCACTGACTAGCTACCAGCAACTGTGCTAAGCAGGGATGATGTAAAGACAAGCAAAAATACTGTCCTCTATCTCCAGAACTGTACATTCTTCTACTGGGCAAAAAATATGCAAACAACAACACATGCAAAAAACACATGGGAGATAATTTGAGAGGAGAAGCATTAACTTGGGGCACAGGAAAGGGATGGAAAGAAGAAGCTTCTCAAAGAAAGTACTATTTAACCTGAGTCTTGAAAATAGAAAGCAAGAAGACAACTTAAGGGTCTCAAGTACCATTTTTGTTAAATCAAATCAACAAGAATTTATTAAGTACTTACTATATACTAGGCATTGAGAAATAAATCAGGCATGTGGAGTTGTATCATATCTTAAATGGGTTAACCCCAAATAGTGGTTATTTGCTGGTGGTTTAATCAGGTATCATAGAATATAAGCTCTTTGAGAACAGGAACTATTTAACATATCTTCAATTCCTAGTACAGTGACTGATTCAAAATCGAGATTTAACAAATGATTATTGAATCAATTCTTCAGAGCTAAACTTTACTTATTTTTTTAATGTAATGTTCATTTTACTTTAATTTGGCCCAATTTAAAAAAAAATTAGAAAGATTAAAAAAAAACAAGAAAAAGTATATAAGCCATTGAAATACACAAATACAAGTATAAGCATAAGTAAACTTTTTTTAAATGAGAGAATGAAGTTCCTTAACCTTGTCATCATACTCAGACAAAGCTATGCTTTTTGCTTTTTGTTTTTGCTGATTTTCAAGGATGTGGGAAACAATATATAGAGGTTAAATGACCTGCCCAAAACAACATAAAAAGATCAATGAAAAACCCATTCAAAACAGAGTGATTTCAAATTCTGTACTCACATCAATGAGCCCTCCTCATGCCCTGAAATTATGAGTGATGACTTTGGCTAAATGTAGTTCAGAGGACAGAACAATTGGAAAAAAAATGTGGTTCAAGATTTGTCACTTGGTGCTGACTGAAGACTCAAGAATTTATTGCAATAATTAACGACTAAGGAATGATAATTTCCAATAAAGTTTCCAATCAATTTATCAGTGACTATTTATTGAAGAAAATCTATGTCAGACAGTATACTTGGTGCTAGAGTTACAAAGAGTAAAATAGAAACAGTCTCTTAAGGCAATGAATCAGTTATTATATTAATTCTAATGAAAATGATAAAATGTAATTAGCATTTATATCCAGTTTTAATGTATGGAAAGTGCTTTACAAATGTCTCATTTTACTAACATCAATTTTGGGAAATAGATGCCATTGTTACTCCCATTTTATAGATGAGGAAATTAAGGCAGATGTATATCAAATGACTTGTCCAGAGTCACAGAGGTACTAAATGTCTGAGCCTGGATTTGAAGCCAGGTTTTCCAGATTTCAGCTCTGGTATTCTTATTTTCTGTCCTGCCTAACTACTTATTATGTGCCTAGTACAGTACCAAGCACTGAATAAATCAAGGAGCTTATTTCATTAGAAGAGCATACAAAAATGCATACAAAAGATTTTCAAGATAATTGTGTTGGAGAAGGCACTAACTATTGAGAATATTAGAAAAGACCTCACATAGAAATGTTTTGGTAGCAATATTGAACAATAAATATCTCCCGTATGAAACAGGACATTTAAAAAGATTTTTTAAAAAGTCGTTTTCAAATCAAAATAGCAATACCCTTGCAATCATGGAATGCAAGAACTGAAAGGGATCTTAGAGATACTCTAATTATTCCAACTGTTTTATTTTAGAGAGAGGAAACTGAGGTCCAGGTTTGTTAACTAGTTTGCTGAAGACAGTACAACAAGCCAGGTGGACTCAGGCCTAGAATTCACAACTCCCACGCTAGGGATGATAATGCTGCTGTGTCTTGCCCTGAAGCTCATGAGCTTTGTGAATTTTTGTTTGAAACTTGGAGCTGGAAGCAACATTTTAAAAATTATTATTGCTGAACTATAAATAAATTGGTGGCTCATTTAAGCCCTGGAAACTTTAGGTAAATTTAAATAATAAAGAGTATGATTGCACAAACTCTGCTAATCCAACTTTATTAGGATATTGGAGAGAATGTAGTTTTATATCTTTGCCTCTTACACCATGCAGGATGCTTGGAAGGGCAATGACTCATGAGATCATGGTACAGCAAACTTGATATTTTGCCTCAACTTCTATGCAGGTCAAGGTTATCACTGGATGGGCTGATTCCCCTCTCCTCCATGGTGTGTAGTGAGCCATAACTTTTGACACTAACTATTCCCATCTGCTGTTCCAGCAAATACAAAAAAAGGACAACCATAGACTTTAGTGCTATAGGATGTATATGAGATGAATTACTATCAGTAACTTTGGAGTGATGAACAATTTCTTAAAAATTGTCTTGCTATTTAGGGCATATCTTTAACATTTGGTGCTGAAAATGTAGTGTACTTTTAGGTAGAGCTTCAATGCATTTGTTTGTAAAAATACATACATGTATACATTACATATATGCAGTGGTAAAAAGAGCTCTGGATTTGGTTTGAGTGATTTGTAATCCATGAAGTGCTATATAAAATGAGAGTTGTTATTATAAATGTATAGTGATAGAAGAGCAAGTCATGGTTCAATATACTATACTTTACACTTTCAAAAGCTGGTCCATCTTTCAGCTCACAATGACAGCCAGTACTACTCTTTAGCAAAATTTAGAGTAGGCAAAGTTTGTTATCAGTGCTTCAATCAGTCCAGGAGCTGGGCAGGACTGGGGATCTTAGAGCTGAGAACTAAAGAGATCTTTCTTCCTGGTACAGAAAAGAAAGTTTCACTAATGAATGGCAATACGAATTCTGGACAAGCTTGTAAAGTATCAGAGGAATCTCCCTGCAGGCAACAAAGGAGCCTCATACTTGAAGGCAGGCCATCAGCATCAAGAATATAGAACCCTGACATAATGTCAAGGTGATTTGACTACAAAAAATATGAAAAGATAGAGAGTGGCAGACTGCATCAAAGGAGGAGCAATCAGTAAGGAGGACCTAGCTGCAGCATGAAGGGGGCAGGGTTCCTATCCTCAAGGACTTCATGTTCTGGGCAGGATGTCAAAACAAGGATGGGAGGGTAAGGGAACAATTATTCATTTTTATTGATTAATTAAGCTTGTTTTATTGATGTTATAGATATTATTTATGAGTAATGCTTGTTAATAAACATTTATTTATTTAGTTATTAATTTATCTTATTATATGGGGTTTTTATACTAAGCAAAGTACAAATATTATCTCAGACACATAAAAATGTAGAGACTATTTCTCAAGGTTAATGACCTCCAATTATTATGAGCCTATGTCTTTAACAGTGACATTCTTCAGAAATTTACTTAAGAAGAGACAGAAGTAAATCAGTTAATGACACTGTATGCCAAGTATTGTGCCAAGTACTGAGAAAAAAAGGCAGAAGTAGTCCCTGCTCTGAAGCATCTCACAATCTAAATGGATGAGACAATATTAAAAACAACCATGTACAAACAAGCTGATTAGAGATAATCAGACTTTGGAATTAAGAGGGAGATTGGGAAAAGCTTCTCAGAGAAAGTACAATTTTAACTAGTACTAAAAAGAAGCCAGGGATGTTAGGTGGGAGAGAGTTGAGGAGAGAGAGTATTCCAGGAATGGAGGCAAGCCAATGAACATTCCCAGGAACTAGAAATAGAATATCTATTTGGAGAAATAGCAAGGAGACTAGTGTCACTGGATTGCAGAGTGTGAGAGGTGGAATAAAGTATGAGGATCCTGGAAAGGTAGGAGAGGCCAGGTTTAAAGGGTTTTTGAGTGCCAAACAGAGAATTTATATTTGAACCTGGAAATGATAAGAGTCATTTGAACATATTGAATGGAGGTGGTGGCAGATGACACAGTCAAATCTGTATTTTATGCAGGTTGATTTGATAACCGATAGGGAAGAAAGACTGGAATAGAGAGAGACTGGTAGACTAACTCAAAGGTTATTATAATAGTCAAGATGAGAGCTTGAACTAAGATGGTGATCATACCATAGAAGAGAAGAGAGGCACATAACAGAGAGTAAGAAGGTAAAATTGATAGGATTTGGCAGTATATTGGTCATAGGGAGTGAGAGAAAGGGAGAGGAGTAGATGATAACTGTATTGTTAGCCTATTTGATGAGGAGGAGGATGCTATTCTTAGCAGTAATGAGAAAGTTATGAATAAAGGAGGGTTTGGTGGAAAGATAAACTTTTAAATCTCAATTTTGGAAATGATTAGTTAAATACATATACAAGATATGTAGTTTAAGATACCTAAAAGGCAGTTAAAGAGTCTAGAGGTTAGGAGAGAGCCTAGGGATGGGGAAGTAGATCTGAGAATCATTACCATAGAGATAAACATTGAATCCATGGAAACTGATAGAATTATTAAATAAAACAGAATAAAGAAGTAAAAGAAGGGGACCCAGGACAGAGCTCTGGAGGATACCCACAGTAGCAGATGAGACTGGACTTAGGAAAATGAGGGAGAGTTCTCAAAAAGGTATGGGATAATAAGATAGAATAGTGTCATGGAAAATTACAGAGAAGAGAGTATCAAAGAAAAGAGGGTGACTGGCAATATCAAAGGAACAAGTGAGGTCAAGAAGGATAAGGATTGAAAAAAAGAATAGACCATTAGATTTGGCAAGTAAGAGAACATTGGTGACTTGGGTAAGAGCCATTGAAGTAGTATTATAAAGGTAGAAGCCAGAGGGTAAGGCATAAAAAGAAAGTGAGAAGCAGAGACAGACTAAAGATGACTATTTCAGTACAAAAGGGAGAAAAGATAAGGGATGAAAGTTACGAGATGGATGGATGGATTTAGTTGTATGGTTCAGAAATGGTGAGGGGTTACCATTGAATAAAAAAAGCTGAAGAGATCTCTAGAAGCAAAGCAAAGTTTATTATACATTCTAGAGAGAAGGGCGTCCCACCCTTGGAACAGGCAATCAAAGGGAGGAAGCACCTTCTGGGGCAGGGTTAACACTACCTAACGCAGTATTATCCCTAATGCAAATACCCCCTCCCACCACTGACCCTCATCCTCATTGAGGATGTTAGAAGGAGCTCTTAGTGAACAGATTAATTTTTTTTCACCCAGTAAAATATGAGCAAGGCTTTCAGTTTAGAATTTGGCAAAGGGAGAAACATGAAGGATTTAAGAAAGGAAGAGAAGATTTAGAAGACTTGCAGTGGTTAGTGGGATAATTAATTTGAAGGTGTAAAAAGATTGCCTTGCCATAATGAGAACCCAGTAAGAATTAAATAACATAAATTTGAAGTGGACTCAGAACTATTTTATGATTTTCTCCATTTTTATTAGCAGCAGGTGACTAGAAACAAAAGTATCTATTTTGTTGATGGGAGATGTGGGAGTAATGGATGATGGAAGTAATCCAAGAACTAAGTCTGGTCCTGGAGTGATCAGTGATACAATAAAAGGGAAAGTGAAATAAGAGGAGAGGATAGGGTAAGTTTGACTTGCTTAATCAATGAGTCAAGTTGGGAAAGGGAAGTGAAGTGAATGTAGTTAGTGCAGAAATGACAACCTAGGAAATAACTGAGTGGTGAAGATTGGAGGTTCCTGGATGATGAGGAAGAAGAACAAGATTTGGAGTTGCAAGGAAGAGGAAGAAGTAGATTAGATAGATTTCAGAAATCATGTTCAGTGAAGAGTTCATTTGTTCATGATATCAAGATGAAGAATAGGACCATCTCTGAGTTTTAACTGAGGTATGGTAGAGAAGTAGTTCATAAGAAATGAGTAAGCTAAGGAACTGTGAAGGTAGGAAAACTGAGAAGAGTATGAAGTCCTCTAGAATGAGGGTAGGACTTGGGGAGGACAGACTGTGAACCAGGCATTGAATTCATTGAGTAGTGGAGTATTCCAGAAATCAAAACAACTAGCAGAATTTTTACTGGGTAGTAAGTATGAATTGAGAGAACCTCAAAATAGAGATTATTGAATAATGGTAGTATGAAGGAGAGCTTGAACAAGGCAACAAAGAACAAAGGATATTTCAAATCCCCACTTTACCAGTGAATTGGGGGAATGAGTAAACTCACAACCAAATCTGGACAAGAAGAACAGGGAGGTTGTGACGTCAGGAGGGAACTAGGAATTTGTGAAAGCTGAAGGTGGAAAGATTGGAAAAAGAAAAGACTGAAGATGAAATCAAGTGGAACAGGAGAGGTAGAGGGCACAAAAGGAATAGGCAAATTTAGAATGGGACATTGAGTGTTGGGGATTGGACTAAAAGGAATAGAAATAAGGAATTAGGTAGTGGGGAAAGGAGAATGGAGTTTGGATAACAGCTAGGGGTCCAAAGTCACTGAGATATAGTGGATATGAGTTGTTAGATTTTGTTAAAGGTTGACAGATGAGTTCAGTAAGGTTATCCACATCCTGATGGATTTGGCCTTATATTATCAAGGCTTTAGGCAAGTTAGGTTAGGAGATAAGTGAAAGAAGCTGAAGGAATGGTATTATTCCTCTTCATGGAAGACAGGATACCAAGTAGGAGATATGGTGTAATGGTGTTTATACTCTTCCCTGGAAAGGAGGAAATTTGTATTCAGTGGAATAATATTTTCTTCCTTTATTTCATAGCCAGACTGGTATGGAATGGAATGACCTTTCTTCCATTCTCTTATAAAGCAGGAGATCAGACAAGATATCTGTCCCAATGAAGAAAACCTGGCAATCAGGTAATGCATATGGACAGAAAAATTTGTATATATAAAAGAGTTATATATAAAGGTATATAAAAAAAGCATCTTAAGGGTCTAGAATACTTAGAAATCATCATATAGGGCTCAGATAATTGGTAAATTAGGCTATTGCTGATGTATATTAATCAAGTACAATATTAAAAAATCAAAGAATCTGTCTGCATAATATCATTTGTGGTTACATTAAAATGATCTGCTAAATGAAATTTAAAAAAAAGCAAACTGGATAAGATTTTTTGTATATATCCTATATAATCAATTTAACTTAATACCTACATGAAAGTAAAGGAAACATCAGGTCTGAACAAGCCTTCTGCGGGGACTAGAATCCCTCTTTTCTGTGAAGTTTTCAATCCTTCCTGATTTGTCTGGCTACATCCATGAAACAAATCCATAGAGAGTATCCTACTGAGTTGGCAATGTATCAACTCCCTTCATCCATCTTCTTTCATTAAGTAGCTGACTGATACTGTTGACCAAAAGTTCCTGTTATATTCTATTGACTAAGATGAGAATCTTGAGGGGTTTGTTCTGACTCTTTTCCTGTTCTCCCCCTTTTTTGATCAATAATCATTCACTGCCTAGAGTAAATATCAACTACTTCCCTCTAACTACAGTTTGGCTAGAACTCTGTTCTGTCTTATTTGGAAACTTTTAAAATAAAGAACTATTCATTTTTAGAATCAAATAACCTAGAAGAAACTAAGATTTTTGATTTTGTATGTTTTCATTTGAGTATCATTACATTTGGCAGTGAAAGACCTTTATGACCTGTTTCCCTATCCTTTTTTTTTTGCTCCCCTACTATGCACTCTGCAACTCCTAGCCTCTTGCTTGTTCTTAAAAGATGATAGTCATTCCATCTAATTATTCTTGACATTTGCTATGCCTACTGCCCATGTTTTCAATGCTCCCTTCTCATTTCCATCTCTTTGTTTTCTCTGCCTTGCTTATTTCAGATGCCAACTAAAATCCAACTTTCTACAGGAAACCTTTCCCAGTTCCCCTTCAAACTAGTATCTACCCTCTGTTGACTTCCTTCAATTCAATCAATATAAAGTATACATCGTGTTTGTAAGTAGTTGCTTGTCTCCATAGTTGTCTTTTCTACTGGAGTTTTTTGAGGACAGGAGCTGTCTTCTACCTTTCTTTTGTATTTTTAGTGCTTAATATTTACTTGGTACATCATAGTAACTTAATAAATATTTGTTGTTGTGCATACCTTTGACTTAGCAATGTCTCTATTGAGTCTATGTCCCAAAGAGATTATAAAGAGGGGAAAGAACCTACATGTGCAAAAATATTTGTGGCAGCCCTTTTTGTAGTGGTAAAAAACTGGAAATTGAATGGATTAATTGGGGCAATGGCTGAATAAATTGTGGTATATAATTGTAATGGAATATTATTGCTCTATAAGAAATGATGAGCAGGCTAATTTCAGAAAAGCATGAAAATATTACATGAACTGTTGCTGAGTGAAGTGAGCAGAATCAAGCGAATATTGTACATAGTAACAGCAAAATTATGCGGTGATCAACTGTGATGGACTTGGTCCTTTTTCAACAATGAGGAGATTCAAGACAATTTCATAGTCTTGGGATATAGAATGCTGTCTGCATCCAGAGGAGAAAACTATAGAGACTGAATGAGGGTAAAATCATAATGTTTTTACCTTTCTGTTGTTGTTTGTTTGTTTGTCTTTTTTATTTCTCATTTTTTTCTTTTGTATCTGATTTTTTCTTGTACAATATGATAAATATAGAAATATGTTGAAAAGAATCTATAAAAATAAATATTTATTGACTGGACATTTAAGAAGCAATCATTTTAGTAACTGTACACAATAGTGAGACATAGGTATTTAATTTTGCCTCACTTGGTTATTAACATATGTTGGGGCATAACAGAAGCAGAAGAGATTAATAAGATACCAAAAAACTATACAAGATCTTTATATCACCGACAATCATGTTGGTGTGGTTAGTGATCCAGAGCCAGATATTGTGAAGAATGAAGTCAAGTAGGTCTAAGGAATAAAAATAAGGTTAGTGGAGGCAATGGAATTCCTACTGAGTTATCTAAAATCTCAAAAGATGATGCTGTAAAAATGCTGTGCCCAATATATCAGCAAATTTGGAAAACTCAGTAGTGGACACTGACTTGGAAAAGATCAATTTGTCAGTTCTAAAGAAGTGCAATAACAAGGAACGTTCAAATTGACAATTACATTTATTTCATATGCCAGCAAGCTTATGTTTAAGATTCTGCAAGCTAGGTTTCAGTATTTGAACTAAGAATGACCAGAAGAGTAGTTTGTTTTTTGAAGAGGCAAAGGAACTAGATACCAAATTGCCAACTTTTGCTAGATTATGAATAAAGTAATTCCAGAAGCAAAGCAAAATAAAACAACACCACACGAACATTTACTTCTGCTTAATTAACTATACTAAAGCCTTTGATTGTATATATGACAACAAAAATATGGTAAGTCTTCAAAGAGATGGGAGTACTGGATTATCTCACTTGTCTCTTGAGAACTTGTATACAATCTAAGAAGAAAATTAGAACTGAACATACAACATCTGACTGGTTTGAGATTGGAAAAGGAATATGACAGTGCTATATATTTTCACTTATTTATTTAATTCATATAAAGAGTACATCATACAAAATGCCAGGTTGGATGAATTTAAAGCTGGAATGGAGACTGCCAAGAGAAATATTAACAGTCTCAGCTTTGTAGACACTACCTCTCTGATGGTTGAAAGAGAAGAATTGAGAAGCCACTTGCTGAGGGTAAAAGAAGAAAGTGTTAAAGGTATCTTGAAGTTTAACATTAAAAAAATAAACAAACTATGACCTTGATAATTTGTTCCATCTCTTCCTGGAAAATAAAGGGAGAAGAAATGAAAAAGTTTCAGATTTTATATTCTTAGGCTCAAATACCATTTCAGATGGCTACTGTAGCCATCAAATTTAAAAACACTTGCTTCAGGGGCAGCTAGATAATGCAGAGGAGAGAGTACCAGCCTTGGAGTCAGGGGACCCTGAGTTCAAATCTAGTCTCAGACACTTAACACTTACTAGCTGTGTGAACCTGGCTAAGTCATTTAACCCTCTCAAAAACTGTCTTGAAATATACTCCTTGAAAGCAAAGCTATCGTAAATCTGGACAGAATACTAAAACGCAGAGATATCACCTTACTAATAAAAATCTGTATAGTCAAAGTTTTTGTTTTTCCAATGGCAATGTATGGCTATGGGAATTGTACTATAAGGAAAGCTCAGCTACAGAATTGATGCTTTTGAATTGTGATACTAGAGAAAATGTTTGAGAGTTCTTAGGATACCCAGAAGAACAAATCAGTCAATACTTACAGAAGTAAATTCAGGCTATTCACTTGAAGGTCAAATACTAAAGCTTGAGTACTCTGGCTACATAATGGGAAGGCAGGACTTGTTGGATAAGAAGCTGATGTTGAAAAATATTAAAGGCAAAAGGAAAAAGGGATAGCAGAGCATAAGATAAATAGATAGTGTGATAGAAACAAAAACCATGAACTTGAACAGACTTTAAGAGATAGTGAAAGATAGAAGGGTCTGATGTGTCATAGTCCATGGGATTATGAGGAATCTAATGTGACTGAGTGACTGAACAACAACATATATATATATATATATAAATATTCATATGTATACACACATAAGCACATATATATGTATACATATGTGTAGATACAGATAAGTGATTTATTTTTGCAAATGAAGATACAGTTCTATCCTTCCCTTCAAAGGATTCTTCAGAAAAAGTTTGAAAAATGAGGAATTTTCTATTTTTATTCATAGAATGATCAAATTTGAGAGTTGGTAGAGATCTTAGCAGCTCCTTAGATCTACTTATATATAAAAGAAAAAGATAATCTCTTCACATATTTGGCAAGTGACTATCTAATTTCTGATTGAAGAACTCCAGGGATTTGAGACCCACTATTTCCACAGGTAACCTATTTCATTTTTGTGTCATTCAATTTCTAAAACATTTTCCCTACATAGACACACATACACACACCCACACACATTTTTCCTTATATCAAACCTAAATGTGTCATATTTATATCTTTACCCATTGCTTCTGATTCTATGCTTTGGGTCCATACAAAATCCCATGTAATATAGATCCATATAGAACTTCCTGATATGTAGATTGCATTACTATTCTCTTATCCAGGCTCAACATACCTGATTCCTTTAATTGATTCTTAGATGAAGTATTTCACCATCCCATTTGCCCTCCTAAGATGGCAAATCTAGCATTTCAGTGTCTTTAAACCATTAATTCCAGAATTTAACTCAATACCACAGATAAGGTCTGACAAGGGCATAGTAAAGTAGTTCTATTATTATTTTTTTGAATTTATGTCTCTCTACACAATCCAAGATAACTTTTTGTATTGCTGCCTTTCAGTATTAACTCATATTGAATTTGTAATCTACTAAGAACCTCAGATTGTTTTTTCCCCAGAATAACTGCTAACTATTCCCATCTTATACTTGTAAATTTGTGTTCAACTCCAGTGAATTTTATCTAATTATATTCAGTCCAGTGTTCTAGCTTCCTAAAATCTTTTTTGTTCCTATGTCTTCCTTTCATTATGTAGGCTATCCCATTCAAATTTGTGTCGTCTTTAAATTTAATGAGTATATTATCCAAGTTTTTAATTAATGTTTTTGACACAAGTGGTAAACAAGACATGATCTATTACAGAGTCCCAGGGTTCCATATTGAAATTATTTTATAACTGGGTCATTGACACTGATTATTAACAAGTGCTTAATGGGTCTCAACATCTAACTAGTTCTCAGTCTATCTTACTGTATTTTCATCTGTCAAGATATTTGGAGATACCTTGTTTTTGAGAGCAGAGGCCCAGCAAGTAAGATGTATTCTGAGCTCAGCATAATAACTAATCTTTTTGCTCACCCTCTGGATGATCTCATCCTTTTGACAAAATGTGTTGCTTTGACTAATAGCAAGTGTTCACTGAGGAATTTATGATTTTCATATTAACCAATAACTATTTAGATTTTTTGGGAGCTCAGTGTTTTCCTGGAGATTTTAGCTTGAGAGCTGGACCTACTGTTGTGCTGCAGCAGAAAACAATCAGAGTGTCTCTTGACACTCTGAACAATTCATGTGCTTGTGACTGCTAAGTGAACTGACCCAGGTGCTTCAGTCCTATTCACAACATGCTAACTTTGCTTCTGCCCCTTGCTGAATGACCGTAAAAGCTCAACTTGAGACAATCACAAGACCCAACGATTATAATAACTTGGGGACTGTTCCCATAGGACTCAAGAACACCTTTCCCCCCACTCCCCAAAGATGCATGGGACTGCTGTGGGAACTGTTTACTCAAGACCTTGCCTTCCTTCTCTGGAGGAGTCAGTTTGCAAATCTATTTCCCTTATTTTGAAATTAAGCTTCTGTTTGATTGATAACTCTCCTGTCTTTAGCCTGCTTTATTTGACTCTGGTTTTCCATAAGTTAGAGAAGATTTTCTGTCTGGGTTGACACATCTAATCACTGTTTCTTTTTCTAGATGTTTAGCAGCAGGCTTTATTTCTAGCCTTTTCTTAGAAAAAATGCAAGTTCTCTGGCTTATAGTTTACAGATTTTGTTCTATTACTTTTTTTTTTAAATATAAATCATGATGTGTATCCTGTTCCAATTTCTTGGTACCTTACCCATTTCTCAAGATCTTTCAAATATCAAATGTGATCTTTTAGGAATCCCACTGGTCAGTTCTTTAAGGATCTAGGGTTGTTCTTTATTTGGGATGAGTTACTAGAAATTTAAAAATCCCTTAAGATGCTCTTTTACTAGGCCCTTGTTTATCAACATCCCCTCCTTTTTTTTTTTTTTTTTGTTCTGTCACTTGCAGTATAAAAGGCAGTTCTCTTGCCAAGAAAAGAGGAAAAAATATGAGCCTTTGGGAGACTTGCTTTCTCTCTGTTCTTAGTCCTCATGTCCTTACCTTTCCAAGCAAGAGTCCTATAATTATTTTTTTTTCTACTTTTATTTTCTTGCTGGTATATTTTTAAAAGAACCTTATTATTGTCTTCAGGTTCCTTGGCCAAACTCAGCTTATTCTGAACTTCAGCATTTCTGACACTATTTTTATAAGACTATGCCAAACTTTCATATTCATTTTATTCATTGCTTCTTACCTAGTTTTACTTCATTCTTTTGTGCATAAAGAAAAAAACCCAGAAAAATACCCTTTCCCACCTTCTAAAAAAGACAACTAAGTTGGTTGATGAGTTCCCTATATATTAACATTGGACTCCTCAGATAGATTCCATTCATCCCCATTCTCAAAATTGTTTTTCTTTGTATCATTAGAGACCCATTTTTGAGGATCTCTTGTCTCTACTGGACTGACTTTCTTTAAAGCATTTTAGTCCATGGGAGCCTACTCACCTTTCCTTTGAACCTTATGAAATCTACTTTCTTCAGATTTATAGTTTTTATCAGACTATACTTGAATTTGTTGGTTTTTTTTTCTATTAAAAATTATTACTTTGGATTGACTGGTTCAACTGTCCTCCCACAGGCTTCCTATTATTTCTAGCCAAGCAACCAGCTCTTCCCTATTAGTAGAAATGTAATTCCGAATAAAATTTTCTTTTTCCCCTTCCATCTGAAATTGTGACTAAGACACATCAAGAAATTACTGGCTGCTCTGTATGTGTGGGGGGTGGGGTGGGGTGGGTGGGAGGTTGCAGTATAATCCTGTCATTTGTGTTTGAAGACATAGATTTTATTATGCATTTTATCTCTTATGAATATCTGGGTCTCTAAATGATCATTCTTCTTTTCCATATCTGTTCTCTGTAGTATTTGACTTGGAGATATGCATACTTTTCTTCCAACTTTAAAAACAAAACAAAACAAATTTTAAAGCCCTTTTGATTATGTTTGTAGAAATACTTTATTATTATTTACATTTTTGAAACTTACATCAAATAACCCATATTTTTAATTTCCTATTCTCTAGAAGAGTCAGTTAATAGTCTGTGCACATTATGATGAACTATCTGGTCCTTTAATTGCATCAAACTATCAAACATCAACAGACCAATGCTCTGATCTAAGAAACTAATTCTCACCGATAAAACATTTGGCCAAAATTTTTCAATAACTAAGGTGATTAATAAGTTTTATGCAACTTAGGCAAAGTTTTCTCCCAGTTTGGATCACAACCCAATGTAATCATACATTTAGCACAGGAAGAAAATTTTGAAGCCTTTTAGTTGAACCCCTTCATTTTACAGTTGAGAATACTTGAAGCCCAGAGAATTAGTGAAATGACTTGTCCAAAGTCACAAATATAGGAAGTAGTGACGAAGATATTTGAGCTTACATCCAAATCCAGTGTTCTTTCTCTATATAGTCTATTCTTCTAAAGAGATATTATGAATTAAAGTCAGAGTAACAGAATTTTAAAAGTAAAATTTCATGATATAAAAATTATAATAGAAACTACAATATTGTCAATAAGTGGTTATCTTGTCAGTATTTAGAGATCTCCACTGAGGAGCAAATACTGTAAGTACCTTGAAGTCAGAGATTCTCTCACATTTGTGTTTACGAATTTTCTTGGAGAACATAAATTCTTTGAATGTAGGGAATGTAGGGACATTTTAGTGTTTATATCCCTAGCACATAGAAAAATGCCTCATTCATAGTAAATGATGAATAAATTGCTGCTAATTGACTGATATTTATTTTTAAAACAATTCATTTTATTTTGGTGTATTTCTAATTATTAAAATATTTATGTAAAACTGAAATATATTTCTCTAAAAATTCTCCTCATTGCTCCAAAGTATTGTTCTTTTAGGCCAAGAAAAATAAACCTACTTCTTTTCCCATGATGCAATCCTTCAAGCTATTATATTTTCCTTAAATTTTCTTACCACCAAGTTTTCATACATTCTTTTTGGATAAACATAAGGTCCATAGTAAAATATAAATTCATTGGAGATAGTGATTGTTTCATTTTGATTTTTTTATGTCCCAGTGCCTTATACATAAAAGCCACTGAATGAATTCTCCTTCAATTGAAATGGCAAATATCTGCATTTCCTTTAACTCATATGGCATGATTTATGTTGCCCCTACAATTTTGATTAGTCTCTTCTGGATGCTAACCTTAGTTTGTCCTTATTAAAATGTCCCCAGAATAGACACAGCACTCTAGATGTGATCTGACAAGGACAGAGTACAACAAAACTGTGCCCTCCTTTACTCTGTATTTGATACTTATATTTAAAAAAGACTAATCACTTCTTTTGGTAGTATATTATACTGCTGATTCACTAGAACCTGGAAGTCTTTTGAATATATATGTCTATGTTTCTATCACTTTGGACTTGTGCAATTGATTTTTTAAATTCAAGGACAAGACTTAATTTACCCCAATTAAATATAATTTTGTGAACTTTGGTCCTCTTTCTAGCCTGCTGTAATATGTTTGACTTTTTATGCTACCAGGATCTAAAAATGTTGTCTCTCCTACAGTGGGTTTGTGAAGTTGTGTGTATGTGAGTTTGACAGGATGAAAAAGTATGGGAGGTGGTCAGTTTTGTTAGAGAGAATATTCAAATTGATTAGCACAAGGAGTAATTAAAAATCCATTCTCTATGTGTCACCTGGAGTTCCCAACATCCTTTCAGAGAATTCATGAGCTCAAATCTCTTTTTATAAGAATAGTTATTTTAGTACAAGAAATATTAACATTCTCCTCATAAACAAAAGCTTTTGAGGATGTCCTCAAGAATTTTTTAAGAGTATAAAATTTCCTAAAATAAGCCTGAGATGTGCCACACAAACAATTAACATTGCTTGTCATCTGCAGACTTGACACATATGTCACGAATGAGTTCATTTATGACAAAAATTCAGGCCAAAATAGGATTAAGGGAATTGCCTGGGTCATTCCACTAGATTCCTTTCAGAATTGATATAAGTTCATTAATCATTCTTTAAGTTATGCCAGTCAACAAAATCTGGATTCATTTAACTGTTCAGGCTTCCATTCTACATCTCTCATAATAATTTCATGAGAAACATTAAAATTCAGATATAGGGCCAGCTATATGATAGAGAGGGTAGAAGATTGGCTTCAAATTTGTCCTCAGTCACTTACTAGTTGTGTGACCCTATACAGTCACTTAACTCTTATTACTGTTCTCTCCCCCCTCCCCAACTCAATCCAGATATATTATAACTACAGTATTCTCTTAATCTTCCAGTTTAAATAAAAAAGGAAATGAGACTAGTCAGGCATGATTTGTTCTTGAGGAAAATACATTGCCTTTTAATTCTCTCTTCCCCTTTTAAATACTCATGGATATCCCCTTAAATAATGTATTTTATAATATGGTCATGAATTGATATCAAATTATAATCATGGACTCTTGAAGTTGGAAGTTGCTTCTTATGCTATCTATTTCAACTTAAAGCTGAACAGGAACCTTGTACATAACACCTTCAAAAAGTATTCATTAAACCTCCGCTTGAAATCAGGCAGTTGAGGGTAACCCATTACATACTAAGGCCTTTGCCTTAAATTATAATTTTGCATTGTCTTAATGGTGATGGAAAATTTCCCTTCCCATTTAAATTTGTTTCCTATGCAAGAGTCATCAATTATTCTTAGTTCTGTCTTCTGGGTTTCAATGAAATAAGTCCAAAACTTCTATATAATAGTTCTTCAAATACTTAAGGATAACTTTTATATCCCTCTTTAAATCTTCATCTCTCTAACAATCTCAACTAATAGTGTTAAACCTTAAATAGCACAGCTTCCAGTATTTTTATGAGTATGAATAACCTCTTGGAAAGTTCAGCAGTTGATCATTGTCACTTTCACAAAATGACAACTAGACCTGAAAGCATGGCAGATGTTGTTTGACAAGTCCAAATACAATAGGGCCTTTTCCTCCCTCATTGTGGATATAAAAAATTTCTACAAAATCCCCCATCTGCTGAGAAAATATAGATTTCTTTCTCTCCCCACCCCTTTTTGATCCCATTTTCACATGTGAAGAATGCAAAGATTAAAAGAGGTTAAATTGCTTACCCGAATTCACATAGCTGCTAAATGCTGGAGTCTACACTCAGAAGATGGTATCATGCTTTTGAACCTAATGTTCTTTTCAATATAGCACCTTGCCTGTATCCATTAAATACCATTCTTTACTGATCATTAGGGTGGCTGGTCGCTCTACTATTGCTATTTATTATTATTATCTGGATACATCAGGTTAAGTTGTATTTCAGAATATCTTTGAAAAGACAAAAGGCAAATTATGCTCAACTCATTCCATCTCACTGCTTGAATGGATTCTATACAGATGCTGTGATAAATAACAATACTGTAGCAGTGGATTAAATACATGGCTGGAAAATGGATGAATATTCCAACTTAAATGAGTTTATCTTGCTGTTTAATGCTTTGTATTGATGATACTGAATAAAGCTGCTTGATGGATCTGCATCCATTACAGATTCAATTCTCAAAATAACTTAGGAAGTTGGAAATAGTAACTCTAGCACATGCCTTCAATTTGGTCTTTAGGTTATTACCACATTGTTTTTCTTTTCTTTTTTTTTTATTTCTGAAGATTATTGTGCCTTGATACTACATGTATGATGAAAACAAATCATTTAACCCTTTTGAGTCTTACTTATAAAATGATTGAATTGAATCAGATGGCCTCTGAAGTTTTTTTTAGTGCTAAATATATGATTCTATCTTTATAATATAATGATTCAAGGTAATTGAATTGAGTGACATTTTTCATTCCCTCATCACACAGATGTCAAGTAATGTACTATAGCCTTTGAAAAATCAAGTTGAGGATCATCTAATGGGCAATGGGTTGAAATGCATCATAAACAAAAAATTATAAAAGAGAAGCTGAATAAAGAATATCGTCAGATAAATCTACACACATACATAAAGATGGACCTTTTATGTTTTGAAAATATTGCATAATAAGGGAGGGATATAGAATAAGCATTTATATAGCTCTACATGCCAGGCCCTGTGCTAAGTAGTTAAAAAAACAAACAAATATTATCTCATTTGATCTTCACAAAAACCCTATTGGAGAGATGCTGTTATGATCGTCATTTAAGAGTTAAGAAAACTGATACAAACAGTTGGCATATATACATTAGGTATCTGAGACTAAATTTGAACTGATTTTTCTGATTCCATGCACAATGCTCTCTTCATCTATTGTATTACCAGCTGATTGATAATATAAGAATGAGCTGGTAGCATCTAATGCTTGCCTTAAAATATCAGAGTAAGTCAAACACTCTTTTCTTTTTTCTTCTCACTATTTATAGTAGTCTTTTTATTGTGAACATAGGGGAAAAGATGGACAAGAATTGCATGGAATCGGCAAACATGAATGAAAAACCACACACACATATATAAATGTTGTTGTATTTATTTATATTTATATGTATATTTGTTTATATATAAAGATATTTATATATGTATGTATATGTATATATATAAAAATATTTATATATATACATTTGCTTGTAATATATATGTATGTGTATATATTTATATAACTGAAAACACACATTGGTGAAAGACAGATAAGATTTGAATATTTATTGCCAGACTTGCAAAGTATATATTGGCTCATTTTCAGATCTCTAAATATAGGAAATCATTATCTCTCAATTATTTTTTAGATAATTTGAACTTTTAAAAATAATAACTTTTTACTGGAAAACAATGAATCATTGCAATATATGCTTAAAAGAAGTCCAAAAAATTTTTTTTTATAATATCACAATAGTTTTCTCTCCTACTTTCACATGAGAGTACTTTGTTTATAAACAACACTGTTCAGTCCATTTAAGAATCATGCCTTTTTGGGACTCAGACTGAGTTATAGATATTGTGTATATTATAAATCTTTCTGTTGTTATTAGATATACAGATAGATGTACAATATTATTATCCTATTTTAAAGATGGAGTACATGGAATCTGGGGAAATGAAGTGACATGTGTAACATTACTTAATATAACCATTGTAGGTGATGTTATATCGTTGAACTCACTGCTTTGTTTAATTGTGCATCATAGATTCTAGGCTGTGATATCATTCGAGTTATAATAGAGATAGAGATAAATACTGGATATGAGATTTCATAAGCATGGGAAAATCTGGGTAAGGAATTCTATTTATGAATGGATATTATCACCTTTTCTTCATGTTAAAAGTTTAGAGTATTGTTTAGAAAATTGAAAGGTTAAGTGACCAGTCTAGAGTCATGGAGTCAGCATGTGTTAGAGGCAAGACATGGTCCCAGATCTTTCTGGCTTAGAGGCTAGTTCTCTAACATGTCATATTGACTTTTGTGGTAGATATCATATGACTGTTGAATTCCAGACTCATACCAATTCCTCTATTACTTTTCTTAAAAAAAAAACAAAAAAAAAAACTGTGACAATCAGAAAACATCATTCTTGCTAAAGAGAATTGCCATGTTGTAAGCTAGAGATAGAATAAGGTTATATACTTTTATGAATAGAATCAAGTTGTCAAATTCATTAGCTTGAAAAATATTATAGACAATATGTTATAAAATATATGTTTTATATATATAATATTACAGATAACCTATTACATGTCCCTATTTTTGAATACATTACATTGAAAAACTGAAGGTATTTTGATCATCTACTTTTACCAATTTACTATTAAAATAAATGATCCTAAGGATAAGATTCCTGTTAAAGATATTTAAATTGTGAAATTTCCTCTTGGTTTGAAAAGTAACTTATATGCCACTTTTCAGTTCAAAGAAATTTTCTGCAGAGGAGTTAAAACACTTGATAAGAGTTTTTTAATGGAAACTGCATTTCAACGTTAACTATATAGCATGAATTGGTGACTGTAATAGTGATGCATGTGTTCTAACAATAAGGGTGTTTAAAATGAGATTAAATGTAGCTTGAGAAACTAGATTTAACCTTGCATTACAGACAGTTTTTAAAAGGGTATAAGTTAATGGTGCTTGTAAAAGCTTCTGGAAAATAATAGACACAAAGGGAAAGTTGAGATTCTAACAGGCAGTAGGAAAGTAATGTAATTCCATATTCCTCATGGTGGCTGTAAGAGTTAATGCTAGCATTTTGCCAAAGGCTTTAATTATGGATAACTGAAATCTAGGAGAATCCCTTACCGTCTCATCAAAAGTAAAATTTAAGCATTAGAAGAAGCAAGGTTAAAAAAGTAGGAGATATGATCATCAATGTTATCAAATAATCTTTATTTGAAAAATTGACCCTGAATAATAACCAGGTAGTAGACCAACAACCCCTTGAAGACCTGTTTTTGTTCTTATCACAAATTATTCACTGCTAACTCTTAATCAGTATATAAACAGCACCAGACATCCTGGAAAATGCTACTTCTTGTTGCCTGTTCATAAATAGGAGAATTGCCCTGAAATATTCCTGTCCCTAGTAGCAACTGAGAAATAGGAAGAAAATAACCTCTAATGACACTGGAGGCTTTTTGGTCCAATGGAGTCATAAACCCAGTAGCCTGACTTTGCTTGGCATTGAGTTATATAATCTCCCTTGCTTTTCACTCTTCTTTTATTAGTGATTTTTCAGTAGTTTGAATATTTTTTTAAAAAGAGAAAATCAATTATTTATATATTAATTTTAAATTTTACACATTGTGATCAGGTCCATGAATGTCCTTGAGGTCAAAGCTAAACATAATAATTGTAAAGAAAAACATGATAGAACTTTCAAAAAAGGAAATAGATGAAAATATATTCCAAAGTCCTCTGTCCCCAAAAGAGTGAAACTGTGGGCAGATTAAATTCTTGAAATTAGTGTTCTTCACTCCCATTGTCAGTAACACTTAGCATTAAGAATTTCTTAGAATTTCTGAATCTTTCATGATAGAAAATGTTCCCCTGTAGTCCTATCTTATTCTACTTAGAGTATTCTTGCTGCTTTAATTAAATAGGAGTTAGCAAGTTTGAGGCCATGATGTACAGCAGATGTTCAGTCAGAAACACAAAAGGGTGAAAAGGACACTGAAAATGGTTACAATGAATGAATTCCTAAATTAGAGAAAAAGTATTGCCTGAATTTCTGCCTTCCTGCAAGCACAACTGATAGGCTCATGGTGGAATTGAGTTTGACATTCTTACCTCTTAGGTAATTGCAGAAGAATTAAGATACTGGATTAGTGGGGGGACATTTTCTATAGATATTGTTCTCAGCTGAGTGCATTACCTGTATTAGCACTAATGGGAGTTAAGTGTGAGCACTGAGGCAAAATTATACTGCTATGCCTATGGGAGCAGTAAGTCTGATATGGTTTTTATTAATTAATAACTGAACTTGCTTTTATGGATAATGAAAATAAATAGCATCTATTGTCAGAGTTAATGATTCTCTACATTGCATTAATGGGAAATTGAGGCAATGAGAAGTGGAGTGATCTACGAGAGCTCATACAGTGTCATGCCTCTGCTGCCAACATAAAGTGAACCAATTCAGATGAAAATATTAGGTTCACTTGAATTACCTTAAAGTATTTTTTGCCATTGAGAGATAGTGGCCTAACTTGGATAAAAAATAATATAAAAACACATTTTTATGTTTAGTTAAGGTTTGTAAAATATTATTATCTCACTTGATTCTCACAAAATCCTTCGGAGGAAGATGCTTTTGTTTTTCCCATTTGATAGATGAAGAAGCAGAGGTTGAATTTAAAGAACTTGGCTAGAATTAACATCAGAGCTGAGGTTTACTGATTCCAAGTCTAACAATGCATATAGTATTGAAGCATGACATAATGAAAAAAGTGAAAAAAAATTTCCTGGAGTCAAGAAATCATTTTATCACAAAATCATGGACTAGAGGAAAAAAGGGATCTCAGAAGATATTTACTCTCAACTGTTTATATTTTATAGATGAGAAAATTGTGGTCTGGGAAGCATAAGTGACTTGCCTAAAGTCTACCACACAGGAAATATGTAGCAGAGGTGATATTTGAATCCTAGACTTTTGACTTCCAGAGGTGTTTGTATTTCCATTGTACAAGGCAACATTCTTCATCCAGTCTTTCATTCAATTATTGAAGAAACTGAGACTCAGCAAGTTGAAGTGACATGCCCAAATTGAAAGAACACAGTTTAAGCTACAATCAAAGAGATTGTACCTCCTTGCAGTGCTAATTCTCAATTTTTGGTTAATAGATTCTGAAATTCATTGAACTATAAAGCAATAGATGTTTTTGGCAGTTTTAAAACATATACATGAGTTCTCTATACACATATGTACTATAAGTATACAGTTACATATTTATATAAATATATACCTGCACACATGTGTATATATAAATATGTATATCTGTATATTAGCACACCTTTAACATTTGGAAAGCAAGGATGTCGTAATTTTGTTTTTCCTAGTATCTTTTGCATCCTTAACTTAGCCCATTAAAGTCAATCAATATGTTTTCAGATGTATATATTTCTTTTCCTGCTATTCAACAAATTTATGTACACATATGTATATGATTGGTATGAATTAGAACTTTGGTGACTTACTGTTCTACCACAGATGATTGTTTTAAAATAGCCATTTTTTCCCTGGTATTTTTTTCATCCAGGTTTTTTTTTTAGGCTGTCAAAAAGCACAAGCTGCAACAGTAATGATAGGAAAATGACGAGTGAAATGTCAGTCCTAATTAGAGATTTGATTGCTCTGTAATAAAAGTACTATATTTGATTTGGACAGTTTTGGGCTGTCAGGTAGAATGATTCAAACATGTCTTCACTTACATTCCACAAAATGAAGGATGTGAATGTGCATTATTTATATTGTATTTCATCATGGTAATTAATTAAGTGTCTGAGGATCCAACATCCTTAAAAGACAGCTGAATTTAATACCAATATGTATGTGCATTTGTAAAGCTCATTTTTCTGCAAAGCATTCAATATTTTATTTTGGGGGGTCGTAGTGGAGAGATGGCAGCAATTCATTTGAGGTTAAATACATATTTACAATCTAAAATAATTATCAAACTTAATTATTATATAATTAGTAGATTTAAATTGACTTGTTTTAATTAAGTCTTTATTGGACATAACTGCTTTATAGAGCTTTGCATTAAATATTATTAAAACTTAACATATATACACACATATATGTGCATGTATGTATATACATATATATGTGTGTATATACACACATATATATGTATACACACACATATATATCTCAAAGTGTGCTTTATAACAAGAATATACATTAGAGAAAGTAAAGGTATGGGTACAGATAGTATGTATATAATCAGAGCTCAGCTTTCTGGATAAAAATAAAAAAAAATAAAAACAAAAACAAACAAAAAACTAAAAATACAGGTTCATTGATTTATTTATTGTGAGAAGGGAGCTTAGAAGACATTTAGTCCCACTCTTCACATTTTCACATGAAGAAACTGAGGTTCAGAGAGGGTAAATGACATGTGGTTATTCAACTAGTAAGTATGGAAAGAGGGACTTCAGCCTAGGATTGACTTACTCAAAGAACAGCACTTTATGCCCTATCATAGAAGAATCTTTGTTCAATGTGGAAGGCAAAAATGACAAGTTTATGTTCTATCCTGATTGACCACAGAAATTTATTCACTCTGTATAGAGTAAGTTGGACAGCTGTTTTTGAAAGTACCTATTCTTTCTTCTACTTTCATTTGCAATATTTGCTAAATATATGAGCCATTACTAAAATTAAAGTTACAGAGATTGCCTCTCAAGTGATATAACTCTCTCCCGTTTTTCTTGTCAGTGCCATTAATACAGAGACGGAGAGCCAAACAGGCACTCAGTTGAACCCTGAGATTCCAAGCAATCCATTATCACATGCAGAATGTACCTGATTGCTTTTCTGCATTGTATATGACAGGATAGAATAATAATCTTTAGACTAACATTTACCAACCAGTAGATAAATTCAATAAATCTTTTGATTGTTTATGACTTTTTTGGAAAAAAAAGCCAGTTTTCTTTTGTCATGATAGATTCAGGGTTGAGGGTATGAAATAGAAGTATAAGCATGCTGCTAGTATTTATTAGTTGAACTTTAGTGTTGACTAATATGAACCATAAAGAACATTTTAATTAATTCCTGAGTGAAGCTACATGGATATATGCACTTTTTCTGTCTTGGGACCTAGGATCCTTTAAGTTTCTAACCCAGGCTTATTCTCTTGGGATCTTTCTTGGGACTTGTGACAGGTCTGTGTGACTCCCTTTGATAGCATTTAACACAGTGCCTGGGACATAGTAGGTGCTTAATAAATGTTTATTAACTTTATAGGCCTAACACTATTTGTGTGACTAAGTCAACAAAATCAAAAAGGATCATCACCAATCATTGAGACATAATCCCTCATCCACACAACTGGTGGATTAATGGGTATATATCCATACCTTTCATTGGGAGGTGAACCTCTCAGTCATCTCATCTAATTAATCAGAGAGCTACTTCACATGTGTGCTTTCATTTACTTACTTGAGCAGATGGTATACCTGTAATAGAATATAAGATCCTTAAGGGTAGGATAGCCCTTAGGATAGCTAGCACATAGTAGGTATTCAAAAACCACTTTTTGAATTAAATTTGTCTTATTTTCTTCTGACAATTTTGTTGTATGTTATGAAAATCCTGAGAATAGCTATTTCTTTCATTTAATTTGATATCATTTCTGAGATTCTTTTCCTTAGGAAGATGAAGTATACCCTTTTTTTTCCGGAACAAGTTTTCAAAAATGATTAAGTTCATTACATCCCAATAAAAAAGCTCAGTGGTTTCTTCTGTGTTCTAAAAATTAATAAATCAATAAGGATTCATTCTCCTAGCAATTTCTGCTTCATAATACCTTATTCTTTATTATGATGACTTTATACCAATCTCTCCCCAAACACACACACACACACACACACACACACACAAATACACATCTTTTCAAGAGATCAGAATTCCAACAACCACAACAATCCAGAACACAGTCAAGAAACTGGAAATAAATGGAGAAGACCTCTGAAAGGCAAACAATAAATAGTACAAAAGCTAATTCATGCATTCAGGAAATATTTAGATACAAGTCACTGAGTTGGGCATGAAGGGAAATAGAAAGATAAATGGGGCCTCTACCTCATGGATCTTAGTATATAAAAACATATATGTTTATATATAAATATATACACATATTTTAGTTCAAAACATAATGTCTTATAGGCATAGCAGAGGCACAAAGTGGTTTATGGCACAGAAATCTTTTCTAACTGAGAGTTCTCTCAATTCCACCAGGGAGATAGAGTTAACCTTCAAGCTCTCTCCAGACAATTGTGTGAAAAATAAGCAATAGATTAAAATCTTGTGGACACACTGAGAACAAGAAGTAATAATGGACAGCAATTGATGTAAACAGAATCAGAATTATGACTCCCCAGCAGTCTGGGGACATTTTATTTAAAATCACATAGCCCCACACATCTTAATAGCTCCTGATGACATCACTGTTTTTAGGAATATTATAATGATTGATTTTTCATATGATATCCCCAGGTTACCAAGAAAACCCTCAGTTCTGTTTGGTGACCTCTATCTTAAAAGTGGTCAAGACATTCTGCTGAGCTGCTTTGGAAAAGTGACAACATTTGGAAAAGTGACAACATTTGTACCTAGTTTCCCTGTGTGTAAAATAACAGGGTTGAAATACACAATATTCCAAAAGACAGTGCAATTTTAAAAGACTTTTGGGAAACTCTATATATGATGCATAAAGTATATTCCAGATCTATGCATTCTATCATTTTGAATGCATTACTTACCACCTCCCCTAGTGGGGGAAAGTGCTTGTAACTTCTTAACTTCTGAGATTAGAAGTTTATCTTCCAAGGCAAAGAAATACAAAGAAATGGTTTAAGAAATGTTTCAGAGTAAAAGGAGAGAAATACCTTATAGGAGAGGTGTAGTGGAGCTTTCTCCTTCTCCCAACTATTTGAAGCAATATCTCAATGACAAGAACAGTTTGGAACATTTGCACTTTCTTCAAATCTGTTGAGGGAAGAGTAGGTGAGAGATGAAAGCTAAATGAACAGTTCTCTATGGATATTTTATTTTGATCATGGATGCTTGCTCAGATGACTGCAGAGCTAAAAACAAAACAAAAACAAAATTAAAAATAACTGAACAAATAGAATGTGAAGGAACTGGTGGTCCTATTTCCCTTCCACTGCTATATTTTAGCTCTCTTGGACAAGTATATTCTATAAAAGACCATTACTGTTTTTGCCTCTTTTTGAACCCTCAGCCCTTAGCACAGTGTATGGCACATTGTAAATTCTTAGTAAATGTATTATTAATGCAATCTAAGATTATTTTTCATAAATGTCCATATTGGCTTTGACCTTTGTATTTCCTTGTGTACTTTTAATGTGGGGATATGGGAGTAGGTTATATCTAGGAACCGGACTAGGGATAAGCATCATTCCTATTGCAGAGCTGAGGTCTTGTTTTTAGCCTTTCTACTTTGTTCTTTTTGATCTGAGGTCACCAAAATCATTTGATGCTTTCTATCTGGAATTAATAATCTTCTTGTTGCCCTTCATTTTTGAAGAGGACCAAAATGATATCACTATGTTAAAATTGAATCATAGTGTGTCCAACTGTGGCTGATCAGACTAAAATGAGTTTGGAATGCTCTACCACAGCTTAGACAAAAAGTCCATATGAAAATTTGGGGTGGATTCCCTAAATTTTGTATATTTTGTGTTTCCTTTAGACTAATTCAATTCTGCTTTTTTCACAGAGCACAGCACCTTTTTTGATGAAAGTATATTATGCCAGGCAGTCCTGTGCCAGTGTTTCTCATGTCATACAATGGACTCTAAAGTTCTTGAGAGATACTTTGAGAGTGTCTTTGCATTGCTTTTTCTAACCACCTTGTGAGCATTTGCCCTGTGTGAGTTGTTCATAAAATAATTTTTTTTGGCAAATGTACATTTGACATTCAAACAATGCAGCCAGACCAACAGAACTGTGCTCTCTGTAATGAGTTTCAATAGTTGGGAGTTTAGTTGAAGAAAGAACCTCAGTTTCTGGGATTTTATTCTGCCAGGTAATCTTCAGAATCTTCCTAAGACAATTCATATGGAAGGGATTCAGTTTGCTGTCATGGCGCTGATATATTGTCCAGGTTTCACAGGTGTACAACAATGTACCACAATGGCTCTGTAGACCCTCAGTTTGGTGGTCAATCTAATACCTTTCCCTTTCCACAGTTTTCTTTGGAGTCACCCAAACACTGAGCTAGCTCTGGCAATGTATATGTCAATCTCATTATCAACGTGAACGTCCCTGGAAAATACACTGCCAAAGTAAGAGAACTTATCCACAGCATTCTAAACTTCATCATTTATTGTATCTGGTAGTTCCATATATGGATGGTGTGGTGCTGGCTGATGGAGATAAGCAGCAGTGAATTGATCCATACTTTTTAGCATGTCTGCTTCAGAGATGGCACCAAGTGTATATAATCATTTACAAATAAAAAAAAAAAAATCATGCACTAACACTCCCTCCACTTTGGTTTTGGCTTATAGTCTTTTCAGTGTGAAAAAATTTACCATCAATGTGATAGCTGACTTTGATTCCACGTATGTCCTTATTGAAGGCATTTGATAACATAGCTGAAAACATCATGCTAAAAAACATGGGAGTAAGCACACAGCCTTGTTTCACTCCATTGGTTACTGGGAAGGCTCGAGAACCTTGCACATTGTCCAAAACCTGAACAAGCTTGCCATCATGAAGTTGATGTAGGATGCTGATGAACTTCTCTGGTCAACCAAATTTTGACAATTTTCCATAAGCCCTCATGACTAATAGTATCAAATGTTGTATACAAACATTTCTGTTCTGCTCCTGGAATTTTTTCTGGAGTAAGCGGGCAGTAAACACCATGTTCCTCACCCCCTTCTGAAGCCACACTGACTCTCAGGTAAATGACTTTTATCTAGGTGTAGGATCAGCCTATTAGAAAGGATTTAGGCAAGAACATTGCTACCAATGACTAAGAGAAAGACCTCCCTATGAAAGTCACAGAATAATCTATTCCTTTACTTTTATAAATATGGACAATGGAGGCATCCTTGCACTCTTGGGATATAATTTTCTGCCATATAATATGGAAAATTTCAGTCAGTTTTTATAAGCAATGGACTCCTCATTCATTTTGTAAATCTCAGTTGGAATAGAATCAGCAGCCAGTGCTTTACCGCATGAAAATAGTCTAATGGTAAATGATATTCAAAACTTTTTCTTCAGTTGAAACTTCAGCTAGGAAATGACTGATTTCAACTTGAGGCAAATGGTCAATTGCTTCAGCATTGACTGATGGTGGTCTATTGAGAATGCTATGGAAACATTCAGCCTATCTCTCTAGGAACATGTCTTTTTCACTAATCAGTGTGGTTCCATCAGCACTGAGTAGTTGAGATGTATCATAGGTTTTTGGTCCATAAAGAGCCTTAACTGCATCATAAAAATATTTTGGATTGTTACCATTAACATAAAACTAAATTCATCTGCTTTTTTATTGAGCTAAGAATCCTGAATCTCTCTAATGTTAGACTTTTGATGGAATGGAATGCTGCCTTCTTAGATATGGATGAACTATTTCTGGTATATCTAGAAAATGTTTGTTTTTCATTTAGCAGCTTCTGAATTTCCCCATCATTTTCATCAAACCAGTCTTGATGTTTGCTAGTGTTCTGACCCAGATGAGCAAATGCAGCACTGTACATCAAATCTCTGAAAGCTGCCCATTCTTTTTTTGTTCCATTGTTGCCAATTGTGTGTTACCTCAACTTACTGTCCAAGTTGGTAACAAACTGTTCCCTCTTGAAGAAGCACTTTAATCTATTGACATTAATTTTTCTAGTTATCTTTTTGCCTTGGGTGCCACTATTTTTGTTGAATGTGAATATTCATCTTAAAGAGGATGTCTATGAACAGTCTAGCACTCTGTACCACACATTGCCTTGGTCACGCTCTCATCCTGTCTGTCCGTTCTTCTTACTGTCACATAGTCTATTAAATGTCAATGTTTGCTGCAAGGGTGACATTTTATTGCATTTAGGTAAATGAAATACAATATTGGTTATGAGAAGATCATGAGATGCACAAGTCTTCAATAGTAAATGATCAATGTTGTTGCTGTTTCCAATCTAATCCTCCTGAGTCTATTTTATCGTTAAAGTTACCCAGAATTATAAGCTTGTCCCGTTTTGAAACATTTATGATAGGGATCTCCAGGTCTTCATAAAATTTGTCTTTGTCCTTATCAGGATTCATCATGATAGTAGTATACACACTGATAATGGTAGCATGTTGTTTTCCTGCAAGTGGCAATCACATTGTCATGAGCCTGTCATTCATTCCTTTTGGAAGGCATGTGGGCTTGTTTATTAGATTAGTTTTGATCTAATGATCTAATGGTATTTTCTACACCAACTTGATTGTAATCTTTTTCACTGTGTCCCTCCAGGAAAAGTCTATCCAGCTCCTACTTAAGTAAGCCTACTTTGCCAGCCTTGTCTCACTCAGGGCTGCTGTTTAAATGTGGTACCTGTTGAGTTCTCTCACAACAAAAGCTGTTCTTTCAGGTCTACTAGATTTTGTGTTGTCTATAAGTATATGCACCCTCTATGTGAGAGGAATCAGCTTTTCAGAAGTTTTTGTACATTTTTTAGTGTCTTGACCTCAGAGTGGGATCCCTGCTTGATATGGTAATCAGGCTAGGACTAGGTAAGCATTAGCCCCTTCCTCACACATGGGAGTGAGTAGTGTGATCCTCAAAGGCTGCTGAGATACTCAGGAAGCTGCCAAATCTTACTGCTGCTTCCAGTGAGAAAACAACACGATGGCCTAGGCCACCTGTGTTCAGGATTCCCAGTGTATCTGGACCAGCTGCTTCATTACTCACCTATTGCCACAGGGCTTTGATATAGGTAGAAATGATAAAATGGTATGGTGAGTTCTTTTGATTCATGCATAAATTGGATTTGTGAGACAGAGTTGAATGAAGTCTTCACCTTCCCTCTCCTAAAGCATCCTTGTCCATTGGCAGAATAGAGTCAAGATGACAGGGATGATTCAAGATGAAGTGGATGACCTTTGTATCTTCCATGTCTAACCAAGCTCTCAGCACTCCACAACACTTGCTTTACCTGCCTTGGTGGCCATTGGAGCAAATTGTTCTCAGCCATCCATTCCACTAGGGGAAGTCTTTACCTGCCTGGGGCAGACAGCCCCTAACTCATTGCAGGGTTTGAGACTCTTTGGTTACCCTCAACCTGGTTTAGCCCTTCTGTCAAACTGGTTTACCAGGGTATGCTGCTGTGCATGCTACAGTTTCTTGGAGCCACAGGTGAGAGTTAAGTGGATCAAGTGGACGTGTAAAGCCGCCTTGTAAAGGGCTTGGCAGCCTTCACAGCAGAGGTAGCAGCCTTTCCTGAATATAACTTACATAATTAATAATTATGTAATTAGCTACAATAGCAATTAATAATTAATTTATAATAACACCAATGCTAATACTATCTCACATTTACATAGTGCTTTAAAGTTTGTATAGTATTTTACAAAAGTTATCTCATCAAAATTATCTTCTTTTCCCAAGAAAACCCTTTTTCTTATTTTATAGTTGAGGAAACTGAGGCAGACAGAAGGCAAGTGATATTGCCAGGATCACACATCTAATAAGTGTCTAAGACTGGATTTCAACTTAGGTCTTCCTGACTTGAGGTCCAGCACTCTTTATTGTGACACTTCTGCAGCCTAGGTCATATTCTTTCTTATATTCCTGCAGCTTTTCTGAAAGACTCAGTAACCATGGAGGTTAGTCAATTCATCCTAATTGCTGGATGCCACTTTCAAGTATCATTTTGATTGTCTGTTAAATGCATGGGGACCATTCTGAGTCATATTTGATATTAGTGGTTGTAAACTGTAGGCTATAAGAATGGCATAAATCATGTTTCTCAATTTCTTTTACTTCTTCCCTCTCAGCCTTTATGATCTGCTATAATGCCAAAAAGGGAGATAAATTGTGGACTTTCTTGTTGTTGCAGGTGGTGGCAAGATGATATAGGATATGGAAAAATTATGAGATTAGTCAGAGTACTGTGGGATAAACATATCTGAAAATACTGACACTGTAATCAACATTTATCTTAATGTGTTTTCTTTAGATGCTAGTTAGCAGACTATAGGATCAAGAATTTGAAGGAGTTTTAGAAGTCATTTAGTCTAATGTTCATATTTTAAAAACTGAAATTAGGGGCTAGAAATGCCAAGTGATTTGGACAGTTATTATTGTCATTTTTAAAGCAGCAAATCTGTATTCTGAAAATAAATTAAATCACATATCAGAGAGTTAGAGATGAAAAGGACTTTAAAAGTCATCTAGGTCAATATTTTAATTTTGTGGATGATGAGACACTAAAAGAGATCAAATGGCTTGCTCAAAGCCACATAGTTCACAAGTGTCAGAGTCAACATTTGAATTCAGGTCCTCTGATACCAGATCCAATACCCTTTTGTCTTATATTTTGTAGAAAAGTCTAGCATTCTTTCTACTATTGTATATTGTGCTGCTTCCAAGTGCATGCATTTCACTAATAAATTAAATAACTATTCTCTTTACATCTAAATTCTTGAATGTGTCTTAGTTTAATAGAGTACTTTTGGCTTCAGAATATTTCCAGGATAAATATTAAAACATATCCACAGATAACAAAAGGGATGCAGTAAATGAAACAGCAAGATAGACTTAAATTATTCCAGTCACTCATTTGGGCAGCTAGGCTTTGCAGTGGATACAATATCTGACCCGAAATCAGGACAACCTGAGTTCAAATCCTCTCTTCTATATTTCCTAGCTGTGTGAACTTGGGCAAGTCATCCCACTTGTTTTCTACTCTGTCAAATGAGAATAATAGTAACACCTGCCTCCCAGGATTGCTGTGAAGATCAATTGAGATAATAACTCTGGCACATTCTCTGGCTATAAGCTATTACTATTATGTTTTGGAATTTATACTTAAAAGGGTAAAATATAAGATTATTTTAATAATTTTTATTTGCTTTATTTTCTTATGCAGTAGCAAAATTTAATTCTGTTATATGTTGCTATAACATAAAAGAACATATGGCAAATCATGAAATGTAACTGGATACAAAAGAAAGAATTTTTTAAATGAGATACTCAGCATCATTAATATTCTAAGATGGCAGAAAGTTTCACTAATGAAAGAATTTTATCTAACATATAATATCTTATACAAGCTTAAAGTTCAAATTCTGCTTTAATTTTTTCAGGATTAGTCATAATTTAAAGAATGAAATCATAAATTATGGAAAAGTAGAAAAGAAGAGTTAAATACTACAACTGTGACTTTGGTAGATATTTCATGAGACTATTATTCTGGGTGCAAGCTGGTTTTGGCATTAAGAAGGGTAATCTAAATCTATACATATATATATTATGTTTTATATATTTATATATACATATATATATAATTCATAATTTCTCTTAATACTATTTGGTTTTCCTGAAAAATAGATTGAAAGAATATAGCTATTCATGCTTGAGGCATTACGCTGCAGACATAAGATGTGGCTGATGAAATAAATATTTTTTATTATTGTTCAGTTATTTCTGACCCTTAGTGACCCCATTTAAGGTTTTCTTGACAAAGATACTGGAAGGATTTATCATTTCCTTGCCCAAGTTATTTTACAGATGAGTAAACAGAGGCAGATTAGAATGAATAATTTACCCAGGGTCACAAAGCTAGTAAGAGTTTGAGGCCAGATTTGAATTCCCTGACTTGAGACCCAGTCAGGGTTCCCTGAGTTGAGACCCAGTACTCTATCCAGTGTGCAATTACCTACCTCATAACAGATATTTAGAACTAAGCATATTAATTGTTGAAGAAAAACAAAATTAGGTCAGATTCCTTTTAGAAATAAATCATGTTTGCATTGACTCCTATCCTCATCCAATGCTGCTCATATTAGTGATGACTAATCATATTAATACACCAAATTAATATGGCCTAAGGTTTATTGGAATAAATTAGAGTACATTGATGTCTCAGGGATGTTATCTTTTTCCCCCTATCACCAGTTTAGGATTTCCTCACTGCTGCCTTTTCTGGAAATTTCAGTTTATGCAATGCAGAGATAATGAAACTGCAGCTAATAAATAGATTTCATTTAGCTTATAGTGCAGATTTTTGCCGCTAGTTGTGGGAATGAAACAATTTTTTACAAGGCAGTAACAGAAAAAACAATCACAAAAAGTTGCTACAAAGTCTCTCTGTGTTTCTCTCTATATCTTTTGATAAATTCACAGTCTTTTTTTTTTTTTTTTGTATTTTTGATTATTTATTGGTGTCTCTGTGCTTTTGGCTATACCTTGATATCTTTTTTTGGTCATCATTTTTTGGGGTGACTATGACTCTCTGTCCATTCTTCTCTGATTTTACCCTACCCCTTTTGTAATTCTCTTCAATTCTGTCTTTCTATCTCTTTACTCATTCTGCTATGTTTATCTTTTTTGGTCTGAACATGTAACCTTATCAGCGCAAAGCAGTCTACCAATTCAGACTGATAACTTATCTATTATATCTAACATGTACTTTTAATGAATTACTTGGGCCATCTGAAAGGCTAAGAAGTTTTTCCCCTTCTAAAATAAGCTAATAAGCATCAGATACACGATTTCAATTCAGGTCTTTGTGACTCCAAAACTGGCCCTCTAGCTACCATGCTATACTATCCTTCTTTTCTATAAACTGAATGTAGTTTGAAGTATGTAATACTATTCATTTGTTATATTTATTGAGTAGAATTATCTGTTTCCTATTTCAAAAGTTAAAGATAAGAACAGTTTAAATTGTCTCTAAAATTACTCTCAACGTAGCTTCCATATTTATAGTTTTTAGTTTACTTCTTTACTGAGAAGGTGAAAATATATCCTACCCCTTGTTTTTTGTCCTTTGTTCTTGAAAAGTTCTTGAAAAATAAAATGATGAGTGTGAAGTTTTGACTTTGCATGAATTGGATTTAAGTGAAGCAGAACTATGCAAAATTATCAATCTTAATCTTTCCTCCAGAGTCATTAAGTCCAGTGATAAGACAAAGATCAAGTTGATTGGTGATGGTCCAGGATGTTTATATAGTTGTCCTTCATTCTTGAAGAGGAGCAGAATTGCGCCATTATGTTAGAGTCAAGTTACAATGTGTCTGGCTATGACTGATCAGAACAATATGAATGCAAAATGCTCTGCTATAGCTCATGGACAAATATGCCTTATAAATATTTGGGGTGGATTCTCAGACTTTGTGTATCTCATGTTTCTTCTGAGCTTTTGTTTTGCTCATAGAGCATAGCACCTTCTCTGATGAGGGCACACCGCGTAGGGGGGTCATGTGCCAGTGTCTCTCATGTCATACCATCAATCTTAAAGTTCTTAAGAGAGACTTTGAGAAGGTCCTTATATTACTTTTTTTTTTTACCACCATATGAGTATTGCCCTCTGTAAGTTCTCCACAAAATAATCTTTTTTTCATAAGTGTACATTTGGCATCAAACCATGTGGCCAACCCAAAGGAGCTGTGCTCGCTGCAATAGAATTTGGATGATTGACAGTTTAGTTTGAAAAAGTTGGTATCTTATCCTGCCTGGTGATCTTCAGAATCTGGCTAAGACAATTCAAATGGAAGTAATTCAGTTAAGAATGGCCCAGATGCAAAGGATAACCTTTACATTTCTAAATTAAGGTTTTTATAATCTGTTTGTCTGAGGTCATTCTCATTCAGTGAAGAAGGGCTAAGTAATAATTGAGACAGAAGATGCAGTCCCTCTTCACCTCTAAGAATCCTTTATTTCTTCTAAGAATCACTTCAAACATATTCTTTTATGTGAAGTTTTTTTGACTCTCTTTTTATAGACTCAGGTCTTATCCTTCATCACTTTGTATGTAAGTTTTTGTATTTATGTATGTACATGTGGCTCCTCCTCAAACCCCATTGAGTATAATTCTCTCTGTGTATGTATGTGTGTGTGTGTGTGTAGTGGCTATAATTGACAAAGAGCAAAACTAAGGCATTTTCTGAGAAAGATACCCTTTATTAGCAGGGGCATGTGGCCTGGAAATAAAGGAGTATGGCTGGTCTGCATTTGTGGCAAAAAACTCTATTCTGATATATAAAAAAGAGGAAATTATTTGTTTGGGGTCTGAGTTATAAAAAAAGGGTTTTGTATCAAGTTTGCCCATAAATTGGGTAAAAACTGTCTTGCTTAATGTGAGATAGAATAGAACAGTGACAAGTGCAGAATGAATAAGCTATTGAAAAAGTGATTAATTCAAAAAGAAAAGGAGAAAGTGCCATTATTATGACACTCATATTCAATTAATTCACAAAAGTAAAATTAACTTAAAACAGGATTCTAAACCTACAATTGTGTGCATGCATATGAGAGAGTGACAGAGAAAGAAAGACAGAGAAAGAGAAAAAGAGAGAGACAGAGAGAGAGAAAGACAGAAAGACAGAGAGAAATGAGAGTTGAGCTTAGATGCAAAGCACTAATACTAAGGGGGATCAAGAAAAGTTTATTGCAGAAAATTGGATTTGAATTGACTTTTGAAGGAAGAAAGGGAAACCAGAATGTGGAAATCAGAAGATAAGACAACCTAGGAATTTGGCAGGAGATATCTCAGACATTGGAGTGAGAACTGACGTGGAGCACATAAGGCAACACCAGTGGTCTCCATAGAGGTGGAAATAGTAGTTTTAGCAGCAGCTTTGGAGGTTCTTTAGCTCAGAGATAGTAAGTGAATTGAACAAGTGGTCAGACAGAATTTGCAAGGGATCCTGAATTGATTGTAGAAGCAAGACTGGGAGCAATTTGGTAATTATATTGCAGTTCTGGGTTGCAGTTCCAGGGAAAGAGAAATGTTATTTCTTGTGGCTTCTGGGAAGCAAATACCCTTCCTGGATAAAGAGCAGAGCACAGACCAGGATAGCTGTAACCACACCTTTTCTGAAGATCATGCCACTTTGGAAATATTGAAAATTTATAGATCCCTAGAATTAATTCTGAAAACAGCAGCACAAAAAGCCCAAAGTTTGAGTCAGTGCCTTTCTATATCTTGATGAGCAGAGACAAGCTTTAATGAAAAGTGAGAAATCAAGAAAGAAGCTGAAAATGAATTTTTAAAAATGAAAAATATAATTCATAAAAACCACTATAATGACAGGGAATATCAAGGCCAAAAGTCAGAAGATAATTTGAAAACAGATACTAACAAAGCCTTAAAAATGCAAATTGGATGCAAGCCCAAGAATTCTGGAAGAGTTACAGAAAGAGATAAGAATAGTAGAGGGAAAATTTGGAAAAGAAATGAGAGCGAGGCAAGAAAATTATGAAAAAGGATTAACAGCTTAGTAAAACACACACATGTGCATACACACATGTACACACACATACATCATGAAAGAAAACACCTTAAAAAACAGAATTAGCCAAATGTTAAAGCATAAAAATTCACTGAACAAAAGAACTCTTAAAAAGCAGAATTGGTGAAACAATTCTGAGGTACCAGAAATACCACTACTTAAGTCTGCAACCAAAATATATCCAAAAAAGGGGAAAGGATCTCTCTGTTAAAAATATTCATAGCAACTCTTATTGTAGTGACTAAAAATTGAAAATCAAAGAGATGCCATTTGTCAGTTGGGGAATGTCTAAACAAGCTGTGGTAGATGATTGTAATGAAATATTATGCTATAAGAAGTGACAATCAGAGTAATTTCAGAGAAACCTAGAAAGTCTTTTACAAACTTATTCATAATGAAGTAAACAGAACAGGAGAGCATTAAAAACAAAAATAGCAATATTGTTTAATGAAGAATTATGAGTGATTTAAGTATTCTTAGCAATACCGTTATTTAAGACAACCCCAAAGACTCATGATGAAGCATATCGATGCTCTGATCATTGCAGAGAAAAAACTGATATTGATTGAATAGATTTCAGTTTCTTTCTTTCATTTTTTCTTTTATTTGAGTCTTTTTGTGCATAATAATTATTATGGAAATGTTTTACATACATGCATGTGTATAATCTATATCTGTTTTTTGTCTCAAGGATCAAGGAAGGCTAGAATTTGGTTCTCAAAACTTTAAGTGAAAATAATAAAAAATTAGGAAAAATAAAAATAAATAAAAAGCAAAAGTGGCTAAATGGAAAAAAGAGGTGCAAAAATCAACAGAAGAAAAGAATCTTTTAAAAATTAGAAGTAAGCAGGTGGAAACAAAAAACTTTATGAGAGATCAAAAAACATTTAAAATCAAATAATGAAAAAATAAAATAAAATGTGAAATATAGCATTGGAAAAGCAACTGACCCAGAAAATAGATGGAGAAATAATTTAAAATGATTGGAGTACCTGAAAATAACTATAAAAAAGAATGCAGGCATCAAATTTCCAGAAATTGTAAAGGAATGCTGCTCTGATATCCTAAAAACAGAGTACCAAATAGAAAGGGAAAGAATCCACCTATCACTTCCTGAAAAAGAGGCCCAAAAGAAAATTCTTAAGAATATTAAAGTCAAAGATGACAGGAAAAGATAATGTTGGAGGGGATGTGGGAAAACTGGGACACTGATACATAGTTGGTGGAACTGTGAACAGATCCAGCCATTCTGGAGAGCAATTTGGAACTATGCTCAAAAAGTTATCAAACTGTGTATACTCTTTGATCCAGCAGTGTTTCTACTGGGCATGTATTCCAAACAGATCTTAAAGGAGGGAAAGGGACACACATGTGCCAAAATGTTTGTGGCAGCTCTTTGTAGTGTCAAAAAACTGAAAACTGACTGGATGCCCATCAGTTGGAGAATGGATAAATAAATTGTGGTATATAAATGTTATGGAATATTATTGTTCTGTAAGAAACAGGGTGATTTCAGACAAGCCTGGAGAGACTTACATGAATGATGCTAATTGAAATGAGCAGAACAAGAATCAGAAGATCATTATACACAGCAACAAGATTATGTGATGATCAATTCTGATGGACATGGCTCTCTTCAACAATGAGATGATTCAAACCAGTTCCAATTATTCAGTGATGAAGAGAGCCATTTATACCCAGAGAGAGGACTGTGGGAACTGAGTATGGCCCATGACATAGCATTTTCATTCTTTTTGTTGTTGTTTGCTTGCATTTTATTTTGCTTCTCTTTTTTTTCTTGTGCAGCATGATAATTGTATAAATATGTATACATATATTGGATTTAATATATATTTCTATTACGTTTAACATATGTTGGACTACTTGCCATCTAGGGGAAGGTGTGGGGGGAGAGGAGGGAGATTGGAATGCCGGATTTTATAAAGGCTAGTGTTGAAGAATTTTCCATGAATATGTTTTGAAAAATTAAAAAAAAAACTTTAATAAAAAAGAACATTATAGCCAAATTTCAGAGCTTTCAGGAGCTCTGAAAATGGGAAAAATTTTTTAGAAGAATAGACATAAAAAATTGAAAAAAATAAAAAGTTGAAAAAGGAAGAGTAAGAAGAAACATTTCAAATATTGTGGAACTATAGTCAGAATCATACAGATTTAATACCTTTCAAGTTAAAGAAATTAAGATCTTAGAATATGATATCCTGGAAGGCAAAGGAAGTAGGATTACAACCAAGAATAATCTACCCAGCAAAACTGAATGTAAATTTTCATAGAAAAATATAGATATTTAATGACTTAGAGGATTTCTAAACATTCCTGTCAAGAACAACAAAACTGAATAGATAATTTGAACTAAGATTAAAGAGACATATACAAAGTCAACATGAAAGAGAAATAAGGGTAAAATAAGGTTAAACAATTTACATTGCTATATGGGAAGGTGATGCTTTATCATTTTTAGGGCAGATAGAAGGAATCTACATATATAGAAGGTGTCGGTATGAGTTGATTATTGTGAGATGATCTCAAAAAAAAATTAAGAGATAAGAAAAGGATTCACTGGGAGAAGGGGGAGAAGGAAAAGAAAGAATGAGGAAAAGTATCTCTCACAAAAAAGGCATGGAAAAAAGAGCTTTTACTTCTGACAAAACAGGATTTGGTAGGCAATACTAGAACCTTACTCAAATCTGAATTGTTTCAAAGAGGAAAGAATATATACACACATTCAACTATGTATAGAACTCTATCTTACCCACAAAGAAGGTAGGAGGGTTAGGGAATAAAAGAAAGGGCAGACTGAAGGAAGACAGTGTTCAGAAGCAACACAGGCTTTTGAGCAAGAACATAGTAAAATGAAAGAGAAAGGATAAACAGAAGAAAATAGGTTAGCAGGAAATACAGTTAGAAATTATAATGGTGAATATTAATGGGGTGAGCTCACCTATAAAACACAAGGAAGTAGCATAATTCTTTAGAAATCAAAGTCCAAAAATATGTTGTTTACAAGAGACATACTTGAAATGAAAAAAACACACAAAGCTAAAATAAGAGCCTGGAACAGAATTTCTTATAATTTAGTTGCTTTTAAGATTAAGCTACCAGGAGATTCCAAAACCTATCAAGTCACTGAAGAAGTCCCACTTTTTGTTACCTGATTTTTGACTGCTATGTAATTGTCTACCCTGCTAAACCAAAGTTCTGGTTCTAGCTTCACTTTCCTCATCTGAAAATGAAACCATGGGACAGATGCCTAAAGTGGGAGTTCTTAAACTGTGTGTATGTGTGTGTGTGTGTGTGTGTGTGTGTGTGTGTGTGTGTGTGTGTGATAGTCCTCTTTGGCTATCTGAAGACTATAGCCTGCTCTGAATATTGATTTCAAATGCATCTTAAAAAATGCATAGGATTTCAAAAGAAACCAATTAATAAATATATAATCAGTATAATCATCAATTAAACAAAGACAAATTTATGCTTCACAGGGTAAGCTTCTCAGCTCTAGCTTTTCATTACTGTTTAATAAGTAAATATCAGTAAAGTCCCCTTTAGTCTATATATTTTCTTTTCAATTAAAAGTAAAACTATAAACATATATGGGTGTTTTTATGACTTCATTTCATTTGTAAGTGGAGATTTTCATTTGAAAAATCCTTTAAGAATATTGGGAAGAAGTGTAATATTAAGGAGAAAATAGTCCATGTATATCTTCTAAATCTTGGTTCAATGAAGTATAGAAATAACATAGGAAGAATAATAAAAATGATATATAAACTTAACTTTTCAGAATATACACAGAGAAAGGTAATTAGCAATAAACCTCTTGGCCACAGATCTAGATGCAGAAGGGCAAAAGATATAGATAGCAAGTAGAACTATATTTCCTAATGAATTAGAGCTTCAAATAAGAGGAAGTGCTTACTCAGGCTTAGTGACATGCAGTCAGTCCATTAATAAGAAGAGGCTCTGAAATGATATATCTAATTCATAGGGATCAAACTAGGTAAGGGAAGACTTGTAAAAGAGATACTAATATTTACTTGTATGCAAAAATTCAAGGGCTAGGAGTGAGAAAACAGTAGAAAATATTTAGTGGGCATCTAAAGAGAAAAATAGAGCAATATTGTTAAAAATATACTACAGAACACTTAAAGAGAAAAATGGATGAGGATTGGAGAAAGCATCACAAACCTAGTTGGAAGATAATAACATAATAGTGAGAAATTTCAATTATTCAGCCATCTGCCAAAACAAAGCATCTAATATTTTCTAAACTTGTCTTAGTGATATTTAATATGGAAAAAAGGTAGGTGAAAAGAAATTGTATTCTAGATATGACTGCCCCCCAAAATGAGGAAGAGGGAGCTGCTGGAAAATAATCTGAATAGTGAGGAATGTACTCAGGTTTAGAGAAAAGAGAGGTGAAAACTCTTTGCCCATTGGCAGAAATATCCAACTGAGGAAGGTTCAGAATTTCTCAAAAGTGCCAATGCCAATTAGTTTTGCTTGATTATTCATATTTTATAAGATTTTTGCATCATCATCATTGTCATTTCACATTCTTGCCAGGTGGAATGGATGTGAGAGGGCAAGAAAAGTAAATTATTTTTACTAGAAACAAATTTAAAAGAATGAAATTCTTTGTTGAAAATTATTTTTGCATGTATTTAAAAAATAAAAAGCTATTATTATTTTTAAGAAGATTTACTGGTGTACAAGCATAATATGCCATAAAAAAGAATGAAATTCTCAAGGTACAAAGAAAAAGAAACAATTCCAATGAGAAGGAAAAGAGGGATTTTTGTCTCATCTTATGATATGAATGCACAAAGGATTTTTTATTTCTATTTTTACAAAATATTCCATTTGATAACAACAAGATGATAACAAGAATTCTGAAATTTACAAGAGTTGGTAAGAACAATTCATGTGTCTTTGCTTAAGTCATATTTGGATAAAAGACAGTAATTAAAAAGAAGTAACAGACTTCAGTGTAAATAAGAAAATGGATGAAGAGATAACACTTTTGTTTCTTTGCTAAGGAGAATGGTTTTAGGACTGGAAAATGCAAAGCAAAAGTGACTTTATGAAGTGGCTAATTGAAAGTAAACTACCCAAGACAATGATCATGATAGTAAGAGATTATTTAGTGGCAGTTGATGGATTTAAGCTACTAAAATCAGCTGAACCACATCCTACTGGAAAAAAAAAAAGATTGCAATTACTGTCAGTAATTTTTGAAAGATTATACTGAACAGGAGAAATATTGCAAGATGGGAGAAGGGTAGACAATATCCTAGTTTTCAAAAGAGGAAGTGAATGGGAACTGAAAGTTAAAATCAGTAGACTTGATTTTGTTGGTAAAATTCTAAATCATATAATGATTTGGAAAAAGAAATAATTCTTTTGCCAAAATCCAAAAATCAGGATGCCTTTATAGACAGCAGATCATGCAAGACTAACAATATCATTTTTGTACAGGTTACTAAACTGGCATAGTTTCCCTAGATATTACCAAAACATTCGACAATCTGTTATATTATTCCCGTGGACAAGATGAATATACACAAGTTAGATGATAGTAAAGTTCATCTGGCTTAATAATTTGATCCAAAATAATATTCATTAGTGGGCTGATGTCAAAATGTAGAAAATCAATAGTATGACACTTCAGGTATTTGTCCTTGGACGTACGACTTTATATTATTGTTCATTCCTCAGGTGAAACATACATGACATGCTTATCAAATTTGTAGAAAATATAAGGCAAAATGGGGTGATGGAAAGAGGAGTGCCTGATACTGGCAGGTTATTAGTGAATAATTGATTGATTATACTTAGAGTCAAAATTTTCCAGCTAAAATTCTGGCTTTGCCACTTACAATCAATTTATTTCTGTTCCTTATTTGTGAAATGAGGATTACATTACCTATGCAAGGGTGGCAGTAATCAGAGTTAGAGAAAGTAGAAAAATCCTGATGTTCTGTGTTTCCAGCCTAAAGAAAAAAGATATTCAATCCCAACCTCTCTTTATATTGAAGGGAGAGAAAACCTATGGAAAGAAACCAACTAGAAGAGTCAACACTTAAATCATGACCCTCTTCCTCCCTTCCTACATTAGAGACTTTGGGGAATTTCCCCTTAAGTGAGATCTGGCACTGTCTCTCTTAGTTGAGCTGAGTTATCTTCTCATCATTTCTCATCTAGTTGTTTCCCAGTAATTCATGATCTCTAGAAACATCGTTCTGCAAGATGGAATATACTCTGAAACACATTTCCTCAGATAATTTCCCACTTGGGCTGTAGAATTTCATCATTCCCTGCACTGGTTAATTTCTCCAGCCCCCATTTTAAGCTTCTTTCCATGTGTTGTCTTCCCCTATTGGACTGTGACTTATTAGAAAATATCTTTGAGAATAGTAATTATTTCTTTGCATTCCTAGCAACATAACACAGTTTTTTTAGCACATCATAGGTGTTTAATAAATGTTTATTGAGACTAATATGACCAAAAGGAGAGCTCATTTACTCTATTTCTAGTATATAATTTCTTTTTAAAAATTTTTTAAAATTTAATTAAAAATATTTATTAAAACAAATACAAAAAAGACAAAAATTAAAATAGAAAAAAATTTCCATGTGCACACATAAGAGAGGATTCAAAATAAGAGATGATAAATTTAAATTTTAAGAAATTAAAATTTATATGTGAATTATATAATAATTAATAATGTTTTCAGAGGTATTCATCTTTGCTTCCTTACAGGTTTTCTTCTTCTTTGCACTATTTACTTTATTATTTTTTCATTGCTTCTCCAGTTCGTCAAAGAAGACCAAAATTAAACACAGATATATGTATACATGCATACATATATACCCACATATATATGTGTGTGTGTGTGTGTGTTGTGTGTGTGTATACATACACAACACACACATGTATAGGGATATATGTGAATACACATAGATATTGATAATATCTATATCTATAAACTATCTATAATCAAATATTTATGTACATGTACACATATAAACACACAAAAATCCCTATAATCATGTACACATACATGCAAACACATATATACACCTACACATATTACACACATGCACAATCACACATACACACATGTATGCATGCACATATACACATATAATAGATATTTATAATCATATGCTCATATACACACACCACACCAACACATGTACATGCCCATAATCACACACACATACATGTACACACATCTACATATATCATTATATAGGCACCATGATCATATACACATTTACATATACATAATGCATACCATACCCACAATACATGTATACACACACACATATATATATAGTACATATACATAAATATCTATAATCATATACATATATACATACAATACACATACACCCATATATATGTATGTACATACACATAAATATAATCATATACATATATCATATATATAATACATCTGTTTCTATAATCATATGCCCACGTGTACATACAAATATATGTACTTACACATACACTATATACATATCTAGTATATAATTTCACAGGATATATTTTCTCTGTTTTTTGTTTGCTTTCTGGATGAATGGATTTATTTGCTGTTTTCTAAGTGTTTTCGTTATGTAACTGGTAGGTATGTATATATCTAGATAGATGGAAAGACAGATATACTTGGGGGCCTCCTTCCTCTTTTTAAGATATAGCAATCAGGAATGCAACTTGAACCTAAAAATTGGGGTCCGCAAACTATGGCTCGTGGGCCAGATGTGGCAGCTGAGGACATTTATCCCACTCACCCAGGGCTATGAAGTTTCTTTATTTAAAGGTCCAAAAAACAAAGTTTTTGTTTTTACTATAGTCTGGCCCTCCAACAGTCTGAGGGACAGTGAACTGGCCCCCTATTTAAAAAGTTTGAGGACCCTTGCCTTATACTAATAATGTTTAAAGAAAGAGACAAGTATAATTCTAACTCTGTATCTCATGTCTCTGAGGAGAGAAGAGTGGCTGGCCTTTAGCCCCAATCTCCTGCTTCTCTTCCTAGCAGAAATCAAAATCTCTCTTGAAGAAGGATGAGAGGGGGAAAAGATTTTAGAGATATTTGTTGATGCTTTGAGAGCCACAGGTGGACAGATATATGAGAACACATACAACCTACATGGGCAAATAGTACAACAGCACACTCATACCTGTCCTTATATCTAGCAAGATGGAATTGAATAAGTATGGAATTAATGTTTTATAGTATAGTTTAAAAAAGTAAAATGTTGGGAAGATACTGCTAAAAGATACTGCTGAAGAATATTACAGATGATTAATTGGAATAAATGCTCAATATAGATCAACAGTATGACATGGCAGCCAAAAATAAATTCCAAATCTAATGTAGTCTTAGCCTACAATGAGCCTCATAGCATACAGGACTGGGAGGAGAGAGTGACTATTTTTTCTTTCTTAAAAACATGTAAGTAGAGTTATCTAGAAATTCAATGCACTACTTTGGGAGGTATGAGTTCCTCCTTCATAAAGTTATTCAAATATAGGCTGGAAGAACATTTAGGAAGTGTGATATATAGAGAATTTCCCGCCTAGGTACTTTTGGATTAGGTACCCAGACTAAGTACTTTGAACACTAGAGTCCTTGATTTTATGAATATTAGTAGTGTATTTGTAATCCATTTCATACAATATAAAAATATACATGTCACCTTGCTAGGCAGCAGTGTCAAACTGCTGGGAAGCATCTCTAAATTATCTAAAGTTACAAGCTTTAGTTAGCATGCCCTGCATTTTGTGCATCTTTAAAAGGGATACAAGGAGAACCAGTAGCTAGCCACCCATGAAAATACTGCTTTGTGGCCTTGCATAATAGAAATTTGTCTGGTTTACTTTGTTGACGTAGTCTGACCTTCTGATTTGATTTCCTGATATTCTTTTCCATTGAATGACCAGAGAATTAAGCCCAAAGATTCATATACAGGAGAATCAGTGCCCTTATTAGATGTCCAATTGCATTCTAGCCATCCAGTCATGAAAGACGTAAAATATAGGGTGTTTTGTTTACCTTTGTATCTCCCCAAATCTGTGCAAATCATGCAGCTGACAGCAGTAAAACAGATGCAGCTGCACTTGACTTGGCTTTGTTTCTCAATATCCAGGATGTGAACCATTTTAAATGGTGAGCACATGAGGGTAGCCTGTGGTTGCTACTGGGAGATTAAGAGATTTTAAATTATTTACTCTAAAAATATCACCATCTCTCTCTGGACTCAAACTTGCATAATAGTACTTCTCCCTCTGGAGAAAGGGTGGAAAAAATCTCACACCTAAGTCAGCATAGCAGTCTGAATATAAAACCGCTGAGTTTGGCTTGGCAAAGCCCAGCCACCACTTTATTATTTTTCTCAGAGCAATGCTGAGTGTGCCTTCCCATCTTCTTTGCTGCATTGGCAATCTGTGTTTTGGCTTCTTTAACCGCTTCAAATAATTCCTTGGAAATCATGAAGGCATATTATTTGGGATGCTTATATTTCAGTGTTATGTCTTTAAAAATCTGTTAGTTATTTGTGCTTTCATTTGGGCTTGTCTTTACCACTGAATATTAAGTTCTTAATGACCACTAGATGCTTAGTGAAACAAGAAATTTTGCAAAACTTGATTAATATTCTCTGAAAAGGAAAATTGAAAAATAGTGTACAGTCTAATGGGAAAGACAACATGAAAAACAACCACATATAAGATATATACAGGATAAATGGGAGATAATTGAATGAATAATGAAAACAACTTATGGCAACTGGAATTCTGGAAATAGGTATTTTAAAAACAAATATAAATAATAGTTTTTCAATGTGTCTAATAAGTACTACACATACAAAAATTACATTTTTATTCATACGTCAAATACTTAAATATTTTAAACTTATATTTCTGTTACACTAACATCCCATGAAAGATAGCTGGCACAATGAATAGCACTGATTGACCCTGCGAAACTCATTTAACTCTTGTCTTCCTCAGTTTCCTCAGCTATAAAATGGTGATATTAATAGCATCTACCTTGCAAGGTTGTGGTGAAGATCAAATGAGATAATTTTGTAAAAATGCTTAGTACAGTGATTGACACAGTTGTGCTTAATAAATACTTATTTCTGACTCTTCTTCTGTTCTCATATGTTTGAAACACAGGTAAATAGATAATACTACATTGTTGTTGTTTGTCCTTCATTCTTAAAGAGGACCATATCAGGAAGGTGATGGCATGACGCAAATGAATTAGATTTGAGCGAGGGAGGATGGTTCGAAGTCATTTGCACAGAACAATCTGGGTCCAGTGACCAGATATAGATCAGGAAGACTGGATATGCCCCTGGATGAAATGGGAGGCCTTGGCCTTTTTAAACTAAGGTCTTGAACTTGTCTCAGTTTTAATGAGGCTGCACCTATTCAGTGAGTAAGGCAAAGAATCTCCTTATTTATGTAGTAAAAAAAAAAAAAAAAATCTAAACAAATAAATAAGGGAGGGGAAGATCCTGAGTATCTGGCCAAAAGAGAAATGATTGCTATTTGCTTTTTGCATTGAATGTGAGATAATCAGTACCCAAATAATGGTGAAAAGTTGCTTGGCCTGGCTCTGAAGGGGAAAGTGAGGTAAGTGACTTTGCACATCTTCTCTCACTTAAATCCAATTCACTTACATATCATGACATCACCTTCCCTGATGTTAGGGTCTTCTTTGAGAGGAAAACAACATAAATATCTGTGAGTAGAGCTTCCCCGCAAACTGGAATTGATTAGTTGGATACTTGTTCCCTTCCTCCCTTCTTCTCTTCATCCCTCCTTCCTTCTTTCCTTCTTTCTTTCCTTCCCTTCTTCCTTCCCTCCCATCTTCTTTCCCTTCCTCTTTCTTTCCTTCCTTCTTTCTTTCCTTTTTTCTTCCTTCCTTCCTACCTATCCTCCTTCCTTTCTTCTTTCTTTCTCTTTTTCTTCCTTCCTACCTACCTTCCTTCCTTGCTACTTTCCTTCCTTCCTTTCTCCATTCCCTCTTTCCCATTTCTCTGTCCACATAAGATATCATACCCTATTTGCTATTTACATTGAATGTGAGATAATCAGGACCCAAATAATGATGAAAAGTTGGTTGGCCTGGCTCTGAAGGGGAAAGTAAGGCAGGTGACTTTGCCTATAGATGCTCTTAATAGCTTTTTATTCTCTTTTGGATATCTGAAGTTTCCCAAGATATCTTGGGGTTTACTGGCTAATTTTTTTTCTTAGGAATAATTCCTTAATCCAAAACTACTCTTATTCTCATTGATTGGACACCAATGCTAAACCAGTAAAAGAAAGTAGATATTTATAGCTTTCTTGATGAATTAATTCAGTCTTTTAGACAAATACAAATAATCTGGCCTGCTGAATATTTATGAAGGCTTTCCCCTACTTCTAAAATTGTCATAATGTTGTTGCATTGATGAGAGAAACACATGAAGAGTCTAAAAAACTTGTTGCTATTTGTTTCTATCATGTTTTCTACTTAAATTAATAGTTTTTCTTAATATTATGATTTTCTTTAGTTTTGTTTCTAGCTTTGGATCTCTTTATGCCTTGACTAAATTCAGGAGTTGTCTTAAATCTTATTCTTGTCCAATTTATTGATTGCTCTGCTCTATCTGATACCTATAGCAATCTTCTTGTCCTGAAGAAATGATTAAAAAACAACACAAAATATACAAATCTCTTAAATTTTTTTGCGACACACTGGGTTCTAGGACCTAATTTCTACTATAGAGATAACATAAAGGTTTAAATGTTTGTAACTTACTTTGTAAGCCTGATAATTTCAAGAAAGAAAATAAACTAAAAATTTCAAGCTATGTCATGAATTTTGGAACAACCCATGAAGACAATTTTCTTATGGTTGGGTAATATTATACCCAAATGCTAGTAGTTCTCTTGAAAGATTTTGGGATTCTCATTAGGCTGCTGGATGACTCTTTCTAAACCACAATGCAATCATAGCATTTCTCTTCTCAAAAATCTTCAGTGGTACCCTATTGTTTAACCTTCTTAACTTGGTAATTCAAGGACTTCTCAATATTTCTCTAACTTGTTTCCCACTATCTCTCTCCATGTTTTTGCTGCTATAGCCGAACTAAATTTCTCCTTACTCCTAAACTGAGTTATTGTATTCCAGTCTTCACACAAATTTAGTTAAGAAGATAAAGTATATATAACCATTATGCTTATAAAAAAATACTGCTTCTATTTAAAAAAAATAATAAAAATGCTACCTTTTTTCATTTACCAAACACTTTGTTAATAGTGTTAAATTAACCTTAGACTTCATTCCTTCTTCCCCATCTTATTAAAATCTTCTATTGTTGTTTCTATATATGGAAAATTTATTCAACTAGAGTCTAAGCTTCTAAATTGAAGAAATTATATTGTATATATTCTTATGACCCCAATTGAGTCTAGTTAATAGAAAACAAGAGACTGTTGTTGTTACTGATGTTCAGCTGTTTATCAGGCATATCTGACTCTTTGTGATCCCAGTTGGGGTTTTCTTGTCAAAAATACTAGAGTGTTCTACCATTTCCCTCTCTAGATCATTTTACAGATGAGGAAATTGAAGAAACAGGCTAAGTGACTTGGTAAGGATCTCACAGCTACTAAGTTCCTGAGGCCATATTTGAAATCAGATCTTCTTGACTGTAGGTGAATTGCTCTGTCTACTGTTCCACCTCTAATCAGGTCCAATTATGGAAATAAAAATTTTCAAATTATAGAATTTAGAACCAGTAGAATCTTGAGAAATCATCAGTTCCAGAAATCCTTTCTTTATATGTGAGGACATGAATCAGAATCAAATTTAAACTTTCCTAGCACTCAAAAACTCTTTATAACCTGACCTCTTCCTATGTGTCTAGCCTTTACGCTTTTGCCCCCATATACTGTCAGTGGTCCAGTGACATTAGCTTTTATTCCTGAAATAAGATGCTTCATTTCCTAGTTCTGGGCATTTTTGCTAGATGTTGTATGCCTGGAATTCCCACCCTCCTTATTTTTGCCTTCCCCAGCTTTCTCCAACTACTAGGTAAAATAATTTTTACAAAAAAGCATTGCGAATAGGGACTGTCTTTTGTCTTTATAACCTCATTGTTTGCATTATACCTGGCACATAGTAGACCCTTTACAAGTCCTTATTTGCTGATTTGGTGATTGAAACTGAAACATGAGAACTGAATGTGTTTTCCAAGGTCACACAGACAGTAAGAAGAAAGTTGGAAATTTAAATTCTCTTCTCGCCTATAAATCTATTGTTCTTTGTGATATAGTATAATTGCCACTTTGAGCTGAATTGAGTACTTGACATTAGAATTTGGGGTAGAACATTTTGCTTACAGACAAAAAGGGTTTGTGAGCACAGTTTTCTTATAATCTTAACTTAAGAACAAAAGTAATTAATTTAAAAAAAAAAGTATTCCTTTCAACCAGGGACAGTTTGATAAACACAGGACAGAAACCCCACACAAACATTGACAGCGATAGAATTCTAAAGGCAAGTGAGGTGCTCTTTGAAACACCACACTAAAACCACCACTTATACACTGACACATGAATGTTTTTGGTTCTTTGCTTTCAGTAAAGATAGTCAACCTCTTCAGTATTGGCAGAAGCAATCTCTTCTAAAAACACAAGTTTATTTTCAGGAAAATATATGGAAGCCAAGTTTACATGGTAACCAAATGATGTTTGGAGATGCAAATACAAAGAATGATATTTGAGGGTATATGAATGAATGAAGACTTATTGAAGAAACTAGTATGCAACCTGGAGAAGGGGAGGCTTTGTTATTATTTTCTTTATATGAAAGGAAACATTTGCTATTATTGTTGTTATTGTAGCAGCAGTGGTAATTGTTGTTGATGATGATTTTAAATTAAGATAAGTACAGATCTGTGATTTCATTGGTTGAGGAACTCCTGGTGAGAAAACTCCCTCTATCAATGCAAATTGAAAATGTTTCCACTATTTATGATCTTAGAAACTTTCCTGGGACACTGAAAGGTTACGGGATTTGCCTGGGGTTGCGTAGCTTATTTTTGCTTCAGATAGACATTGATCTATGTATTCCTGACTCTGAGGCAATAAATTGTAAATCCATATGGCTCTCTCTGTTTATCCTATTCTTCCTCTTTAAATAGTGGAAGCATTTTAATATGGAAGAAGGACTAATTATGATTTGGACTTCATTCTGGAAGGCAGAAAAATGACTAATAGCTGGAAGTGAAAACTCAGATTTGACCTCAATAGAAAGAATTACTATGACAGACAATTACAAATAAAATGGGTTATTTTGCATGATAATCATGATCATCACTAAAAGTCTGGATGACCAGCTGTTTGTAATATACTATGGAATTCATAGTGTTAGACTGGAATTTGCCATCTCATTTCCAAAGTTGGAGAAATTGGATGTTTTTACTCATAGAAGAGACGTCTTAGTGTAACTGGAGCTTACACTAATTTAAGTAATTGAAAAGCTATCATGTAGAAGGTCTAATCCCTTCTATGCTCTGTCCCAGTGGGCTGAATTAAAAGAAAAAGGCAGAAATTAAAGAGAATGAGATTTTGGTTTGGAAAGAAAAATTTTATGAGAGGTGTTTTTTGATTCAATGGACTAACTTCAGATCCAATTTAATCCAATAAACATTTATTAAATATCTACTGTGTTCTAGAAGGAACACAGAAGGCAATGAGGTAGCTTAGCCAATGAAGTGTTTGACCTGGAGTCAGGAAGACCTGAGTTCGAAACTAGCTGTAGACACTTACCAGCTATGTGATTCTGGGCAAATCATTTAGTCTCTTCTTGTCTCAATCCATTGGAGAAGGAAATGTCAAGCTGCTCCACTATCTTTGCTAAGAAAAGCCCATAGACAATATGGTCCACAAGGTTATGAAGAATCAGACTGAATGACTGAACAACAATATTCTAGGAACTGTTCAAAGAAAGTGGATACAATAGATAAAAAAAAAGAAAAGCTGTTTCTACCCTTAAGGAGCTTCTAATCTAATGTCAGGAGATAACTCACAAAAGAAAGGAAGAAAATAGGAGAATTGGGGGATGAGAAGAAAGACATTAGGAAGCATCTTGTTCCATGGAGTTGAAACCAGGCAGAGCAGCAGATCAAGCACATTCTCTTCTCTTTATAAAGAAAGGCATTGGGAGGAGTTTGATATTTTATCCTACAACTCTCTAATAAGATGAGAGAGGAGACTAAGGAAGGTGGTATCAGTTAACAAATGAGTTAGTACCGTGTTTCCCCGATAAGAAGACCTATCCCCAAAATAAGCCCTCCCCTTACTGTGTAAGATTCCTCTAAAATAAGCCCTCCCCAAAAAATAAGCCTATTGAGATTGCTACTGTAATGAAAGGTGATCCCCTGTGCTACACGCTACATTACGGTATCCTCTGTATGCACCGTCCCCCCCCACTCCTACTCCCCGCAGGTGAAAAGCACGCTGTGCTCCAAGCTGCATCCAATCAGAGCTGCAGCAGTGAGCGTGTCATCCTGTTCTTCCCCAGTGATTTGCTTGCTGGCCCCATTGAGAGCAGTACCGCGGAGAAGAGCTGAGGCAGGACAACATAAAAACCTGGTATGTAAGCGGGAGTGAGGGGGCATGATGGAGGATAAAAGGGGCATGATGGAGGATAAAAGAAGAACTCAGGGGGCATGATGGAGGATACAAGAAGAACTCAGCCAGCACTCACCGCGCTAAAGAAATGAAGAACTTCCTTGCAGAGAGAAGAATAGATCAAGTAATGATTCCTGCAGGAATGACTGCCTATCTCCAGACCCTTGATATTGCAATAAACAAGCCATTCAAGGACCATTTGCGCATGGAAGTCAATGACTACATTGAAAATAGAATGGAAAGAAATCAGTGTGGAAACTTTGTGAAGCCCTGTCTGCAAGAAGTCGTGACTTGGGTGAAGAAGTCATGGGATAAAATTACTGACAGCTGTGTCGCCAAGGCACTGCGAGCAGGTTAACTGGACAAGACATGTTCATTTAAAGAGAGCTATATTGCTGGACATGACAGATTGGGTCCACTTCTTCTGAAGGAAATAGAGGCGCAAGACATCCAGGATGGAATTCAGGGTATGGACACTTATGACGATGTTGTTGAAGAAGATGACATGATCATTATTGAATAAAGGTACTTTTTTTTGTTCACATTTACCTGTTTATTAAAATTGCTGTCAATGTTCATTAAAATAAGCCCTCCCCTGAAAATAAGCCCTCTGGTGTTTTTCTGTCCAAAAAAATAATAAGAGGGGAAACACGGTAGCATGGTGATGAGGTTAGAGGTGATAATCTTAACCTAAGAAAGGGATCTCGATTCTCATCCATTGTCAGTGCTATAGAGTATTTCTAGTTGCTGTGGTATCTTCCAACTCTGAATATCTATGATTCTGCAATCTACTTATTAATCTATTTCTATCTATGATGATACATGTTGAAATTTTACTATGGATCAATGGTGCTCAGCTTTGGAAATTATGAATAAGAATGTTATGGGTCAATTTAACTCTGATCCAAACATTACAATTATAGCCAGAATTTAAGGGACAAATGAGTCATAAATTGAAGTAGTTGTTTTAGAAATAAAAGCAATAACATATGTAGGAAAAACATACATCATATGTTGTGATGACCACGTTAGCACCCAGAATACCTTAGAATCAGCCCAGAGTCAGGATAAGCAAAAGTCCTTAGTCTTTATTCTTGGTCTTTAGGGGTACAGGATGGAAGCAGAATCTCCGTAACCTCCTTCTTCCTCTTCCACCACCAAAGTGACCTTAGCTAGTCTTACTCCACCCCCTCGTCCCTTCTACAATTTTCTGTATACACCAATCATTGAGCCAAAACAGGATAGTGGGAAGGACCATTTTCCAAGCATATGCCCATAGAGTATTGTCCAATCAGTAGTTAGCCTCAAGTGCTTGGTTGTCCTGACCTCAGTGCATCAACTTAAGAGTTTCAGCCTTCTACAATATGTATTCAAGAAGGATTCTAGTTTTCTAGGATGTCAAGTTGATCTCATATTTTTCTACTTCCTCAGCACCAGGGGAAGGCTAATCCCCCTCTTAGAAAGATTTTCCCCTAGATTCTTCAATGATTTATTCTAATAATAAGACCACACCACTTTCTATAGCACTAATTTTTAACTTTCAAAAAGCTTTCACATCTTTAATCTCACTCAGTATTCAAAACAACCCTGTGAGGTAGGTAGGGTATCTATCATTATGCCCATTATATATTCGGGGAAATTGAAACTCACAGAGGCTAATTTGTTTGATTAAGATGTCACAATACAGCAAAGCCTGGACCTTATTTGTGTTTTCTGACTCCAATCTAGTGTTTTTTGCTTAGCTATTTTACAATTCTGTCCTTCAAACTGGTCTTAATATAGAACTATTCTTGACTGTACAAGACCTCCAGTATTTCTCTGAATTCCAGTAGAATTATTGAATGAATATATTGCTAATTTGGGCATTTAATAATTTTTCTGTTTTGTATTCTTTTAAAAATTCTTTTATGTTCATATATATTATCTGACTAGAGATCATAAATTCTTGAGGGCGAAATCTAGGGAAGATTTCCCTTTCTTATCCTTTTATCAAGATGCATGGTAATTGTATTGCAGGATTTCAACAAATACTTTTCAAATTGCCATTTGTCTATGGAAAGAGACCAATAGGAGAAATAAGGAGAATTGTTTGCAACATTTGTCTACCTTTGTGAAATGGGTAAAATGCTTTGTGGTGTTATTTATGTTGTTTGGACACCTATAAGAAAGCTTTTTTGAAATATCTCAAGAAATTGATCTTCCTTTCATTATATTACTTCAAATGCTTCTGTTTTCTTTTAAATTCTGCATTATCCTTCAAGCTATGCGCATCTAATTTTCCTTATTGATTCTTTCCCAAGAATCTCTAAATACTTCACTTTTTTCAACTTTTCAACTTTGTTTCATTAATTCATGTGGCTACTTTTTGCTTCTGCTGCATCCTATTAAGAGCTAATGAAGCTCCTCTAGACTTAATTTTAGGAACCAGTGACTGTCTAGATTCCCTTGTATCAGCACTCACTTTTGTCAGCACATGCCTCAGTGATTTCCACCTCTCACAGCAGCAAATTATCATAAATAACAATTGTCGAAAGGCTTCCTCCTTCCATGGCTTCCTGCTGAAAGCCAAATAGTCACAGAAGAAAACTCTTTGTAAACCTTTCAAATATTGTTTAATGTCCTAGGGAATTTAGGAAATACACAAGACAGATTTCTGCAAAATGCAAGAATAAGAGAGAATTCTTCATAACCTTGTGGACTATATTGTCCATGGACTTTTCTTGGCAAAGATAGTGGAACAGCTTGACATTTCCTTCTCCAATGGATTGAGACAAAAAGAGTAAATAATTTGCCCAACATCATACAGCTGGTAAGTGTCTACAGCTAATTTTGAACTCAGGTCTTCCTGACTCCAGGTCTAACATTTCATTCGCTAAGCTAAGCTACCTCATTGCCTTCTGTATTCCTTCTAAAATACAGTAGATATTTAATAAATGTTTATTGGATTAAATTGGATCCAAATTAGCCCATTGAATCAATAAACACCTCTCATAAAATTTTTCTTTCCAAATCAAAATCTGACTCTCTTTAACTTCTGCCCTTTTCTTTTAATTCAGCCCACTGGGACAGAGCATAGATGGGATTAAACCTTCTACATGATAGCTTTTCAATTACTTAAATTAGTGTAAGCTCCAGTTACACTATGACTTCTCTGAGTAAAAATATCCATCTTTGGAGATGATGCGGCAAATTCCAGTCTACATACTATGAATTCCATGTTATATTACCAACAGCTGGTCATCCATGTTCTGTTAAAAGACTTTTATTGGTGATCATGATTATCATGCAAGATAACCCATTTTATTTGTAATTGGCTGATATAGGAATTCTTTCTATTGAGGTCAAATCTCTCTTATTCTTTGCATTTTGGAAGTTCTTTTAAAAATGACCTTAATGAATTACCTATATAAACTGTGGGAAAAGAAATCAAGAGAGATAGATTAAATATATATAGATATAGTTATAGATATTGATATTTTAGAATCCTTAATGCCAGATTTTAACCTTGTTTCTATGACAATAACAGCAATAATAATAAAAATAGTGACTGCTCCAAAAAGGGAATAATTGCCATCTTCAAGTATCTGAAGGGTTATTAATTAGGGAGAAGGATTAGATCAATTCTATGCTTAGGCATTGGAAGCAGAGGTAAGACCCTTAGGTGAAATTTATTGGGGGATAGGAGAGCAAGTCTTGATTTGAATATAAAGAAGAATTATCTAAATGAAAGCTATCCAATAATGGAATGAACTGCCTCCCAAGGTAACCAAATTTTTCATCACTAGAAGTCTATATGCTAAGATTAAATAAATACCATCAAGAATAATACAGATAGAATTCATTTCACTAGTAGGAGTTAGACCAAATGTCTATTAAGGTTCCTTATAATTCTGAGATGTTAGATTTCTTTTATTCTGTGATTCCTCTTCTTATAGCTGGAAGGAATCTTTTTTTTAAATTCTCAAACATAGCATGTTGCACCTCATATTGTTCTTTCATATATCCTGTATTATCATTCTATGTATGATATTTTCCTTGCCAGAGTGTAATCTTCATATATGCAGGGGGTATATGGTATTTTTCTTTGTGACACCATTATTGTTTTGCATAGGACCTTGCACAGAGTAAGTGTCTAGTAAGCATTTCTTGAGATAAATTGATCACAAATTGTTTAGGAAATATAAATGTGACAGTGGTGTGAATTAAATGTACACTTGGTAGGTGTTCCAGGTGGCACTTGAATATTGCCGTAGTAATAGGTGTTCACATCTGACTCCTTTCTGTGCTTTTTGCACCTTGTAGAAAAGCAGACTGTCACATAATAAATTCATTATATGGCAAGGAAATAAATAATATAAAAAGTGATATATCCAGTGTTACCATGATCCAGCTAAAAGCAAAAAGATTTTGACAGAGAATATCTAGTGCCCACATTTTCTACAGCTACACTATTTATCCTGTTCTCTAGAGGTCATTTATCTGAAAAATCCTATACTTTTCCTACTTCCCAACATTCTGAGCTCAAAGGGCTAATATCAAGCTATATGGAAGAAAGGAAATGGAATTTCACTCTGAATAAATTTTTAAAAATGGAAATCTCAATATGATTTGTTTCCCATTTGAAACTCTTATTCTTGATTATTTAACTTTATTTGTAAGATTCAGACTTTTGACTTTTCTAAAGGTCATGTGATTTTTTAAAACACTTGAAAATAAATAACAGTAAAGTAGACATATAGTAGAATTGTAAAATTTAGCTTCTTCTGATTGTCCTGGCTTTTTGTAGGTGATGGAAGAACCAGGGAAGGAGATTTGATCCTCTAAATGTTAATGAAGAAGGGACCCCGAAAGTTAAAACTCCTTGAAGGACAAATTCTCCTTGAATCCTGCCTGTGGAGCACGGAGGACAAGCAGTTTCATTCTGTAACTTAGGTGGGGCTGGTTGAGTTCAGAGCTGGAGATACCAATCCTATTGAATTAAAGAGACTCATTCAATTCTATTCAAATTCAGTTTAAGCTGAAATCCAGCTTGTAGATAAAAAGAGCCAACTTGGAACTCCACCCACTAGCCCCTAGCCCTCTTTAGCTTGTAGCCAAGGCTTATAAAAACTGCAATTTGGAACAACTCTTTGCAGAGGACCTAAGATGCCAAGGAATCTTTCTTCCTAGTATAGCAAGCCTCTGCCCATTGGAATAATATTCTCTTCCAGTGTTACCCTCTCTTTATTCTCACCCATTTCCCTAATGAGACTTTATGCCTCTCTGTCAGTATTTCTCTACCAGAAACTTTACTTAGGCTGACTTCCCAAAGTCTATAACAAATCTCTTTTATCAACCTAGGTTTTTGGGTCTGTAAATTCTTTACAAAGAATCTCTGGGCCACCAGAATGGGGTTCCCCCAAACTCCCTACTCTTGTGCCAAATCCCAAGGGGGTGTAGGGGAGCCAAACCTCTCCATTTGGTTCCCTGAACCCCGAACCTGCCACTAGGGCTTATCATTTAACTCCTTGACCAGCAGGAACCCTAATCTCATTTTGGTTCCTTAAATCTAGACCTCATCATTTGGTTCCCTGACAGAAGGGAACGCGAAAACCTAAACCACATCATTAAGAAAATGGGAGTATTAATAGAATTGGGATTTGTCCCTTGGATCTATATCACCAATGACAGAGATGTTGTGACAATTGTGAATTTATTCTCTCAGGAAACCCTGGTTTCACTCAGATGGCTTTGCTAATCAGTTCCTACACAATGCAATGTTCTATTTCTACCTCATCAGAGATCTCCATGATTTGACCTAGCTCTACCTCTTCCTTGTCTTTGATATCTTTTAGCTTTATAGATAACTTGAAAATCAGTGAGTCACTACTCTAAAAGTTGTACTGCCTTGTGCATGGACCATCTTTGTATGTATTTCATTAAAGCCATCCTTTTCTATCTTTTTTATCTTCATTGTCATTTTGTTATGCAGCATATCTGCCATTGTGAGGTTAACACAAAATGTGTTGATTTATTTTCCTTACTGAATTGATCATAAAATTTTTATGTTTCTTTCCATTTTTCATCTGTTTGGTATTTATTTTATAATTCCTGATAGAATGTCTCTCTCTCTCTCTCTCTCTCTCTCTCTCTCTCTCTTTTTTTTTTTTTTTGGGTCAGGTGTCATAAGTAGAAAGAATGTAAAACTTCACATAATTTAGTTTCTCCAGAAATAGGTCCTGACATTTTCAGAAATAATTCTGCTAACCTTCATGATTAATCTAAACAATGTGCTAAAAACAAACAAACAAAAAACCTGTAATATCCTTTTACCTGTATTCTTCCACTAACTAAATGGAAGAGAATGAAGAAAACCACATAGGAAAAAGCCACTATTTATTTTATTTTGTTCCATTACTTGCCAAGGCCAATTAATTGGTCACCAAATGATCAATTTATTAATAATGAGGTTCTCTGTATTTAGCTAGGCATTATGCCATTGAATATACTAGAGGACTTTCTAGATAGTGGAACATACCATAGTATGTAGTATACTGGCACAATCTTTGAGAATCAGGTACATCAAGTTATAACTTTGTGAAAGATTGGGATAGATCATGTAACTATAGAGAAAACCATTCATAAACAATGGAATATTTTCAACCAGCAACATTCCATTGAGGATAGATATAATATGTTCTGAATTATCTTGAACATTTATATTTTCTTTGTATAATATTGCATTTTTGCTTTTTTATCTTAGCAAATTTAATCCATACTTTAATTTCACCCTGATATTCAAATAAGAACTTAAAAAGAATACAAAATCATTAAATGTTTATATTTTTGCATATGTGAAATAGGTTATTGTTGTTTTGAATCATTAAGTGAAAAGCACTTATTTAATATTTACTACATGCGAAATATTGTGCCAAAGGTTTATCAGACCAACACAAAAAGAGGCAGTCTCTGTCTCCACAAAGCTTCTATTTTAATAGGATAAATAGTACATATAATTTTGTCCAGGGAAGGGACTTATGATCTAGGAAGCCACAAAAATAATGAATAGAACATTCATAGGGCAGATAATTAATATCCCTTTTTCTAGAAGCAAAGATAATGTTGATTTGATATTTAATATAGGAAAGGAAAAAAGTCCCATTCTACAATGATACTAGGATGAGTCATAGGATTAGTCATAAGTCATATTTAGCACATGAAGGAATTCAAAAAATTCTTTCAATGTCTCTCATATTGAGCCACATAATTCAAGAGCTAAAAATCAATCCTATTTTATATGTATCAATTATGAGCTCACAAAATTATTCTAGTTTAGAAAGTCATATTAATTTTGCCTTGACATTGATTTTATAAGTTTAGTTGTGACATTGTCCTTATTTATCCACATTTTCCTATTAACAAATGCCTTTGGCAAAATATTAGCTCCAATGGATCATAAGTTATTTCCTAAAATGTATTCTGAGGTTTTTACATCATTTCATTGAAAAGGTATTAGTATACCAACTATTAGTGGGAAGTATAATTAAAAATTATAAAGTGAATCCATAACCCTATGATATTTACTTGTATATTTGTTTTTTAGGATTGTGGATAATAATCCTTGAATTTAAATATGCAGATTTCATGTCTGTGATCCATTAAAAAGTGTGGTATATTTTCTTTAAATGTAATTTTGCAAAATGATAACACATTCAGATAAAGTGAAAATATTTAGTTAATTATTCAGGTGCTCCTAAATTCCCAAATTCTATTTGATGAAATATTGCCTGAGTTGAAGGGGTATAGGACCTAATGCATTTTTAATGTTTAACAGTTTACTGAAAAGTAGAGCCTAAGGAAAGCTTTTGATAGATGAATTGTACCAGGACCACCCAATGATATGGCTTTGGCATGGGCTTGTATAAACAGATAACCTATACCATTTCTGTATAGCATCAGTTATTATGCCCACTGCCTTCTTCCAGTCACCAATTTACCTCTACCTGGAAGTTTGCTTTTTTCTTACTGTTTGCCCTTTTTAGATTAAACTTTTTGAGCCTTGTTTGTATATTAGCATTGTGTATTAGGAAAAAAAAAATGTAGAGTATTAGAAAGAAAATTCAATTTGGAAGAGAGACTTGATTTCAAATCTTGATTTAGATAATATTAATTAATTTTCATGATTAACCCCTTTGAGCCTCAGTTTCTTTCCTTTTATACCACTTAGCACTGTTTGGCTCATTACTTAAGCATTTACTAATTGTTTGCTAATTGACTGGTTGATCCCATATCCCTGTGATTGGAAGTTATTTTGAAAATGGGTGACAACTCATTAGGTACCCTTTAAACGGAGGGTAAGGGATTGAGGGAAAACTATTTTCCTCTCAGAAAATCAGCACTCTTTTGGGGGTATTGGAATAGTACTTTATGGAGGAATATATCAGATTACATAATTACAAGAGAAATAAGAACAGAGGTAGCAATATACCATTGGTTCTTCTATAAAATAGGAAGTGTGAGGTTAAAACATAAATCCACAAGTAGATGCACTAATGCTTACATTTGCAGGACATAAATGATATATTTTAGTGAGGATTCCTTTTTTTTTTTTGTATGGATTGGATTGTATGACTGCAGAAGTCTCTTGCAACTCTCATATTCTATGATTCTGCAATTCTATAATATTTTCATACATTTGTACATAATTTTAAGTTTTTCAAAATATTTTTCACTAACAAATTTTAAAATAATAATTAATATTTTATAAGATAGTATCTTACTAATTTTGTAGATGAGGAAACAGTCAGAGACATGAAGTTATTTGGTTAAGGACATGCAGTTAATAAAATGTTGAGCTGTGATTAAAACCTAGCATTGTGAGTCTAAGTTCACTATACCATAATGCTTTTCATTAACTTTATGGAAAAACCTATGTCCTATAAATGATATATAAAATCTCTACACATTTCCATATTCAGTTGACGTAAAGATGCTGCTTTGTAAAGAACAGCATTCTCATTATATTATATATAATTCTCTGGAGGCCAATGTTATCGGTCATGACTTGGTTGTAATTAGCCAGCAATCCCAATTTAGACATGACAATAATCCACCTATCTTTTACCTGATTTATCTCAAATTGGATATTCCGATTTTAGGATAGGTGTGTATAAAATGCATTCTCAAAGAAAAGGATGAACTATATTATGTGGAATGGAAATAAAATGGGCCCAGGCTAATAACTTTATAGTTAACTAGATTGGGAAAACATTTTCTTCTGAGGCTTTTAGTCAGGCAAAGTTTTCTGTTGCTTTAATGATTGAATTGTCTTCTATTTAACTTTTTTAAAACTATTTTTTATTGATTTCATTTTTAAAAACATGTAATTTTCTTTAGTATCAGGGAAATACTGGCTTTCTTCCTTCTGAGTGAGAGACATTTCATATAGCAATATTTTTAAGGCAAAAATGAAAGAAAAGAGAAAATCCAGTTTAAGTGATAAATACATCAAAAAACCCTCAAAATATCCAGTTCAACTGACCAATACATCAAAAAAAATCTCAATATGATCAATATACAAAACTTGCGGACCTTCCTGCTTTTTAGAGGGAGTATATTGTCCTCTATTTTGAATCATGCTTAATCATTATAACTTTGTGACAATTACTTATTTTTATTTTTGTTTGTTGAGGGAATTGGGATTAAGTGACTTGCTCGGGATCACACAGCTAGGAAATGTTAAGTGAAAGCATCTAACATGAAAAGGTCAAATAGGAAAAGAATCTTCATTTCAAATTTATCTGATAAAAGATTAATATATAAAATAAATAATTAACAAAACAATTGAAGTCTATTATATCTTCTGTAATTTTCTCTAATCCTAGGTTAATTAAAAATACATCTCTTCGTAGTTGTGAGTGGCATAAAACATATTTTTTCTTATTTTTAATAATTTTTAATTCTTTAATAATTCTTAAAATTAAAGACACCTATTCATTTAGACTGTATTGTGGAATGTGGTTGTCAAAGTCTGATTTCCATCATACTGCTTTCCAGTTTTCCCAGGAGATATTACCAAACAAAAAATTGTTTTCTAAGTAAATTATTTTATTAATTATTATTATTAATAGTAAATTTTCTTTACTATTATTTTCCCGACTTTATCAAAAACTGGGTTACTGGAGTTTCAATGTTCCTTATTCCCTCTTGTCTAGTCTGTTTCTTAATCTATCTCCTTATTTTTAATAAACACTAAGCAATTTTGAATCTATTACAGCTTTGTAATATAATTTTAGTTATGAAAATACTGTCCCTCCTTCATCTCTACTTCTTTAATCTTTCCCTTGATGTGCCAAAAATTTTAATTTTAAGTGAATTTTGTAATTACTTTATTAAGTTTTGTACAGCATTTCTTTGATAACTTGACTGGTATAACCTTAAAGATGTAAATTAACTTCAGTACTATTGTCATTTTTATTCTATTGGGATGGTCCAGCCAAGAGCATTGAATATTCCTTGAGCTAATTATTTATGACATTAAGGATCACTTTGTAATTGAGTTTGCAAGTATTTTGTGTGCTTTGGCTGATTGATTCCCAGATATTTGATAATATTTTATCGTTATTTGGAATGAGATTTTGCCTTTTAAATTATTTCTTCTTGGATTTTGTTTATTACATAGGAATGCTATTGATTTTTGAAGGTTTACTTGGTAGTTTACAAATTATTATGATGTCATCAGCTGACAAGGATAATATGCTTTTTTTCTTTTCTTTTCTGTATGCTTTAAATTTCTTTTGTTGTTCTTATTATGTCTATATTAGACATATTTACCTTAGTTCTATATTTAATTGGACAAGATTCTAGTGTAACACTATTGCATATGATTTTTCCTTTTGTTTTGGATACTTGTTATGATATTAAAAATATCTATAGGAAAAGATATTGATATAAAAGGTATGATTTTAAAAGGATCTCTAAAACTATTATTTGCATTTTTAAACATAAATGAATGTTATTCTTTAAAAATATAGTTTTCTGTATCTATTGAAACAATCATATTCTTTTGGATATTTTTGTTCTGAATATTATTTTTGTGTTAATAATTTTCCTAACATCAGGTGACTATTGCATCCTTGATAAAAATCTAACTGATTTCTTCAACAACTAACTAATCTGTTTGATAACATTTTATTCAAACTTTTGAAATTGATATTATCAATGATAGTGGTCTAGATTTCTCTGTGGGTGGTTTATTTTTTCCTAGTTTAGATATCAGTACAATATTTATCTCATAAGAGAATTCTCATAGATTCTTTTCTCAGTTTTTAAGAATACTTCATTTTTTATAGGCACTAATTGTTCTCTACAAGTTTGATAGAATTCTCTTAATCACAAGGATCAGAGGTTGTTCCACCCCTATTCCTGCCACCTCCCTTTGATTTCTTTAGAACTAATTTTATTATCTTATATGAGATTAGATAATTTAAGAACTCTATTTAGTTTTCTCTCAGTTTGGGTTTTTTACATATTTCAGTTGTGTCTCTGCTTATGCCCCTAGTTTTGTTAACACATAATTGTACAAGGTATAGACTAATTATTATTTTAGTTTCTTTTGGTTTTGTTGTGATTTGATCTTGTTCCTTTGATTTTGTTGATATATTTTTTGCCCTCTCTTTTATCATATTGGTTAAAAGTTTATCAATTTTGTTAGCCTTTTCAAACAATTCTAGATTTCAGATATATTTTTCAATTTTTTTTCTTTTTTCTTTTTTCAATTATATAGTGTTCTTTTTTTGTTTTCAATTTCTCCATTTTTCCTAATTTAAAAAAAATTAAAATCTCTTTAGTTCTTATTTTTGAGTTGTTTGTTAAAATGAAAAATGAAAAAATTATCTTATGCATATTAGTTAATTCTTTTGCTATTTTATCAATGCATATTTATCAGTATGAAATTTTCAGATATTTAAGCTGAATCCCAGAAATTTTGATATGCTGTCTCATCATGATTATTCTCTTCTCATAATTATTTATTGTATCTATGATTTGTTCTTATTCATTCATTACTATTAATTCTCCATTTGCATCTTTTGCTTGAGATCTCTGAACTGATAATTATTTCATCAAATACTCTACAAAGTATTTCTCCAAAACTAAGTAACATAATTAATAGAGAATATGATTTGGAGTCAGGAAGTTATGAACTCAAATCTGGTTTTAGACACTCACTAACTATGTGACCTTTAAATAGTGTTTGATATGTCTCAATTTCCTTAACTGAGACCATTGTCTCAGTTTTCTTATTGGTTAAATGGAGATGATAATTACCTCTTTCTCCCAGGCTTATTGTGATAATGATGATTATTGATGTCAATAGTGATTATAAAAATGATAATGAATATCTGGATCCTGGTACATTAGCATGTTTGTAAACATTTCACATGTTAGTGAGAAATATGTATATTCTTTAGAATCCCATTTAGAAAATTCTATAAGTCTTTTAGCTCTAGTTCCTCCATAATTTGTTCAGTTTGATATTTTCATTTTTGTTTAAATTTCTGCTAAATTATCCAAAACAGAAAAAGATGTTGTATAATCTTATATCAATTGTATTATAGCTCATGCCTTTTTGTAATTCAGTTAATTATTTATCCTATTATTTCATAATTTAAAAGATAAGGCACTTGGAGTTTAAAAAAACATAAAAATATTTATATTGATTTATTGTTTTTGGTTACTTTTAACCTAATGTAGTTTGCTTATTTCTCTCTTTTTATGATGCAAATTTTGACTTTTGTCTGATATCTGATAGCGTGCTTTCAATTCCTGCTTCTTTTCCCTTCAGATTTATGTGATTCATAATAATTTTTTTTTTTGGTCTCTAATTTTTATTATGTGTTTGTCTTTGATTTCTAAATATGCTTCTCGTGGGGTTTCATTTTCTTATCCAATCTGTCACTTTGTTTGTTTTATTGGATTGTTTAATCTATTCACATTGATTCATTCCTGAAAGTGGAAAATGGTAGAGTTGAGATCTGTTGCAAGCCCTTAAATTGATTTATATAGCTCTTTCTATGTCTATGTCTTTTTGGAGATAGTAGGGGAAAGGGTACTTTGTAAGACCAATAGGAGGTAGGGATCAGCTTTCTCTACTTTTAGTTTCAGTGTTTTGTTTGTTTTGTTTTTCACCTAATTTGGCCATTTACATGGTCCTGGACCACAGAAATAGCAGAAATTGCTTTATCTTTTGTGCATAATTCCTATTTTAGAGAGATTTGAGAGGTCATAAGGACTAGATAAAATGTTTCATCTTGTATCTTTTTGTTCATATGACCTATAAATCTCTTTCCATTTACTACTCATTTCTTCGTGATCTGTTACATTAAAAAATAGCATGAGTAATTCTACTTTGTCTTTATCCATTATTTTGTGAAACTGGTTAAACTGCTTGTGAGTTTCCTGATTTTGGAGAAGTTGCTAGATGACTATTTTTCCCCAAGGTTATCCAAGTTAAGAAATATCACAAAACTGTACATTACCATATTATCTTAGTGTCACTCTATCTGCTTTGCTAATCAGAAAGCAGGTGCCTGAATCCTTATAATCTTGTTTTCTGATTTTTTACTCCTTCCAAATTGTATATATTATTAATAGTTTAGAAACTACAATTTTAGTTTTTTGGTTGACTGAGAGTCTTGGATCCAGTTTATTTTGTAAATGCATGCATTACTACATAAATTGTATGAATATAACTATTCAGTTTCTTTACTACATTGTAACAGATCAGCAAAAAACTTCAACTTATTCTTGTAAAATATGTCAGTGTCTAGGTTTATATAATGATTTATATACTATTCCTCACAGTATTCCTGTGAGATTATCTGTGGTTTACATGAGGCAACTGAGGTTTCAAAATGTTAAGAAAACTTTTCCAAGGTCAAACAGCTAATCACTGTCCTAGTATGAATTATAGTCATAGTATTTTGAATTAAATAGTACTTTTGTACTTTGTGAATAATTTTTATAAATGTACCTATTTACATTTCTCATTTGATTCACAACAACCCTTTGAATACATATTTTCTCTATATAAAGTAACCAATTTCCTGACAGTAAGGGAGACAAATGAAAGAGAATCTTGCAGTCATATCTATTCATTATTTACACTTCCAAAAGTATGACATGGATTAATTAACAGAATTGGATGTCAAGTGTAATGTCCAGAGTAGCTCTCTGGAGGATGTTGGGATCAGCCCGAGTTCTTGGTGTTAGTGGAGGAGTGAAGGAAACAGGAAGACCACCATGAGGCTGTTCAAAGATGGAGTCTGGAATCTGGAGTCTGGAGCCTGAAGTCTTCTTTGTGTCTGTGGCTGAGAGGGTCTTCTGTGTCTGAGACTCCCTTAAATACTTCGGTATGATTACATCATTACGACAGGCTGAACATGCATAACCATTACATCACCGTTTAGAGAACCATTATCTCACACTGAGTAGGTGCTTAACTATAAGCACCATGCTATCCTTGATTTAAGTATAGCTTTTCAGAGTTCTGACCCTCTACAATCAAGAGATTTGAGTTCTATTCTAGTTTTGTTATTTACTGCAAGACTTTAGGTAGGTCATATAAACTTTATGGTGTTTCTGTTTTTTCACTTGTAAAACGAGAAATAATACAATGAAATTGCTGTTATTAAGTATAATCAGGGAATAGGATATTCTGACTAATAAAGAATTAGTATTTATACTATTTGTGAAACCATGCTTGTTTTTTTCAAGAAATGGAAAGACATTGTGCAGCATTAAAGTTGAGACTTGTGGAAAGTACTCTTTCTCATATAAGAATTCTTTTTTATTTTTTAAAATCATTGAATCATTTTTATTTTATTTTGCTTTCAATCTAGTATACTGTTTATTTTTAATATATATTATTTTTATTTCATTCATTCATTATTTATTATTCATTTATTATTTTATTAATAGATATTTAATTAATAATTAATTGGTAGTTATCAATATTTGTTTATTAATATGTATTGTTATTTATTTAATACACATTATTTTTATTTATTATACTAAGTTTATTTTTAATACACATATTTAATACACATTATATTTAATACACATAAATCATGTTGGGAGAGAAAAATCAGAGTAAAATGGAAAAACCATGAGAGAGATTAAAACATAAAAAAATAGAAAAAAGAAGTGACCATAACGTGTTGATTTACATTCATGTTCTTAGATATTTTTCTGGATGCACATAGCATTTTCTGTCCAAAGTCTATTGGGCTCTTCGGATCTCTGAACCACTGAGAACCAAGTCTTTTATAGTTGATCATCACACTTTCTTGTTGTTATTGTGTACAATGTATCCCTGGTTCTGCTTGTTTTGCTCAGCGTCAATTCATGTAAATCTTTTCAGGCCTTTCTATAATCAGCTTGTTTATTATTTTTATAGAACAATAATATTCCATTATTTTCATGTATCATGCCTTGTTCAGCCATTCTCCAACTGATGGGCATCCACTCCTTTCCCAGTTCTTTGCTATCACAAAAAGAGCTGTCAGAAATATTTTGCACATGTGGGTCCTTTTCCCCTCCTTTATGTTTTCCTTGGGATACAGATCCAGTAACAGCACTGCTGGGTCAAAGGGTTTGCACAGATTTATAGCCCTTTAGGGATAGTTCCAAATTGCTCTCCAGAATGATTGGATCATTTTACAACTCCACCAACAATGCATTAGTGTCCTACTTTTCCCATATTCCCTCCAACATTTATCATTATTTTTTCCTGTCATTTTAGCCAATTTGAGAGGTGTGAGGTGGTATCTCAGAGTTGTTTTAATTTGCATTTCTCATCTAAATCATAAAAATGATTTAGATCATTTTTTCATATAACAAAAATGACTTTAATTTTATCACCTAAAAATTATCTGTTCATATCCTTTTATCATTTATCAATTGGGGAAAGACTTGTATTCTTATAAATTTGACCACAATTCTTTATATATTTTAGTAATCATGCTTTTATCAGAAATACTATCAGTAAAGATTTTTTTCCCAACTTTTACTTCTTTTACTTTTGCTTCTCTTGATTTTGCTTGTGCAAAATCTTTTTAATTTAATGTAATCAAAGTTGACCAATTTGCCTTTCATAATGTTCTCTATTCTTTGGTCATAAATTCCTCCCTTCTCCAAAGATCTGAAAGGTAAATTAATCTGATAGATATCATCCTTTATGCACAAATCATGTATCCATGTGGACCTTATTTTGGTATGAGGTGTGAGATGTAGATCTATGATAGTTTTATGAAATATTGTATTCCAGTTTTTCCAGAAATTTTAGTCAAAGAGTGAATTATTATTCCAGAAGCTGAAGTTTGGGGATTTATCAAACACCAGATTGCTATAGGCCTTGCTTATTATGTCATGTGTATCTAATCTATTGCACGGATCCACCACTCTATTTCTTGGCCAATACCAAATGCTTTTGATTACTGCTGCTTCATAATATAGTTTTAGACTTGATACTGTTCAGCCACCTAACTTTGTATTTTTTTCATTAATTCCCTTAATATTCTTGATCTTTTGTTCTTCCAGAAGAATCATATGAGTGCTTTAAACAAACAAAAACATATACATACATACATACATATATTCAGTAATGGACACCATATTGAAAGTGGCCATTCAATCAAAACTTGCTTTAATGATTTAAAAGATTTTGCAGTATCTTTGGCTATTAAAGTATAATAAAAAGTACTTTGGACTTATAATCATGAAAATAACAGTAAAATCTGTGAATTTGTTATTCCCTATCTTAGTTCACCGCATGAAGTTCCTTTATCAGCTATGTGAGTGTGGACAAGTCACATCACCTAACTGGGAGCTGGACATGTTTAACATGCCAGAGGATTCTCTACCTGCCATTACAATGTGTTACATTTTTATCATCAACTTGTATAAAAACTTAGATGACATGGAAATAAATTTTTAGATGGCATAAAGTTGGAACAAATGGCTCAGAGTTGATGTGTTGGTTCTTAGATTAAAAAAAAATCTTAATTGTTTATAATCATATAATACATGCATGTAGACTAAAGTCAAAAATTGATCTTCAGAATGCAGTAGAGTCCAATGCCACAGAACACTCATTAAGGGATCAAATGACTTAGCACTAACTCCTTTTTATGGAGGAAAGCTTTCCTAGAAACTGACTTCTTGTTCAGTCATTTCATTCATGTTTGAGACTCTTTGTAGTCCCATTTGAGGTTTTTTTGGTAAAGATTTTAGAGTGGTTTGACATTTCCTTTTCTGGCTCATTTTACAGATGAGAAAAGTAAGGCAAATAGAATTATATAACTTGCCCAGGGTCACACAGGTCATAAATGTCTGTAGTTAAATTTGAACACAGGTCTTCTTGACTTCAGGCTTGGCACTTGATCAATGTGACACCCAGTAGTTCTGCCAGTCTGAAGTCATTTCTTTCCTCTCACAGTAAATGCAATATAGAGTCTATATTCATATGCATTTATGGAGAAAATATTAAAAGCACTGTAATTTAAAAGAAATGATGCTGACAGTTCAGATTTCACATTTCTCTGGATTCATTTATAAATGATCTTCAAGTGTTTTTTAAAATTGAATTCATTTTTTGTTAATGACTCTGTTCATGAAGGAAAAAGAATTTGTAAAGTATGTTTTATGTATCAGTCACTGTATTAAATACTTTCCACAAATATTATCTTATTTGAAACTACCTTGAGAGGTGAATGCTGTTATTATCCCATTTTATAATTGAAGAAATTGAGGCAAATGGAGTTTCAGTAATTTTCCCAGAGTCATAGAGCTAGCAAATGTCTAAACCTGGACTGAATTTGAGCTCTGATCTTCTAGACTTCAGGCTCTCAGCTCTATCTACTGTTCTATCAGGCGTCACATAAGGTTGTGAATATACATGAAATCCTGGAAAGCAAATCTCTATGAAGCAATGGGAAATATAAATTCTGAGCTTAAGGTATTATGGAAACAATTTGTCTTTTGCCCCTTTTCTCCATAGCCTAACTAAGTAAAGGTTAATAATCACATAAAATATATCTCTAGAGAACCAATACTAACCCAATGTAGGAATTTCATAGAGCATATCTGACAGGTGAGCCTTTTAGCCATTTTCAAATTAAGTCTAGAAATAGTACAAGCCATTGTCATTGAAAATCAGAGTGTAAATATTGTTTTAAGAAAATTAACTTGTCTATGGGTAAAAATGACAAACCTTAGTATTTCTCCTGAGGCTTTCTTCTTTTTACTTAATTGAAGGCAGAAAGGGGATTGGAAAGTTTTAATTACTTTGCTCATATTCTGTAATTTCTTTTTATTAAATTAATTTCCAAAAATATAATTTTGGAACAGAATAAACCTGTTCCATATGGTCTATACAGAATTTTTTTCTTACTGTATTAATTGTTAACCTAGTTTTCTATACTTTATTGAACCAATGCAGATTACTTTGGAGGAGATCCAAAACTTAGCAAATTTCTGAAATTGTTGGTGACACAAATTTTTCTGATTTTGAAACACTATGAAAAATGTTGAAAATAATATGTATTTATCTTGAATTAATGAATACAGATATTAAGGAAAAAAACAATCCTGTAATTATATTGATTTAACTTGCCTGTATATAGAGTTATATAGTTGAAAAGCACTTTCATACATGTTTTTTCATTTGAGCTTGAAAATATTATTATTTTATACTAATAATAAGTATTATTATTTTATACTAATAAGTAGTAAGGTAAGAGACATAAAGAATTGAATTTCTTAATAAGAGTACAACACTTTATGACAACATGCTATCCTTTATGCCTGCTGCAAAATTAATTTAGGTAAAGTATGTCACTTATGACTAGCATGTGAAAAATAAGTGAATTTCTGTATCTCTCCAACTATGAATAGATCATTATCTTGATTTATTCACCTGTAAAAATTAAAGGAGTGAACTTGGTGATCTCTAATTTTACCTATAAATTTTTAATTATTTCATTGGTTCTATTAATTCTCTTTACATGCTATTTCTATAACTAATCATTCCTTTTTTTAAAATGGGCCTTGTTTTTTTTTTTTTTTTTAACAAATTATTTTTAGCAAAGAAAAAAAGAAGATTGTAGAACCATTGGAAATAGTTTTAATTTGGGTGATTTTTTTTCTCCTGAGGCAATCGAGGTTAAGTGCCTAGGGTCACACAGCTAGGAAGTATTAAGTGTAGAGGTGGAAACTCAGGTGCTCTTGATTTCAGAACAGATACTCTACTGCACCCTGCCATCTAGCTGCCCCTGGGTGATTTCTTTAAGCTAATTAAACATTAAAATAACATATTTGATTTTATAAAGTCAATGGAGGCCAATGGATAGCTTCAGTTCAAGACATGCATTCACCCAAACACAAGAGAATGAAACATTAATATGAAATCATTATTTTATAATACTTTACCACTTTTCATCTTTTATATTTTATAATAAATTATAATATATACAGAAATGTGGAATATCGATATTGATATCTATACTTACATTTATATATAATGGCATTTTGTGAGTCTTTTTACATATTTTAAAGTGAAGTTCATTGACCATCAGTAGATGTATAATTTTTTTCTACTTATATCCATATCTATATTGTAAACATTTATATCCATTTATGTTATCTGTGCATATATACATGTCTATCTCTCTAGCTCTGGTTTGATCTACATATCAGCATTTAGTAATGGATTGACAGCTGATCTCAGTGTTAGAAAGACATGGGATAAAGTTCCACCTCTGACCTGTGCTGACTTTGTGATCCTGGAAAAATCAATCTTTCAGTGCATTGGGGAATTTTCTAAAATTCAAATTTGTACAAAAATTGGCAACTACAATATTAATAGAAGTTTCCTCACTTAAAATTTCATAGGCTTACAAAAACAAACAAGAAGTTAATAGTTGTGCCTCACTCATTATCTGGAACTTTATATTCCTCACAGGCTCTTTGAGAGTTGCACCAAGATATGATATCATCTTGTTTGTGCTTCTTGAGTTATCCTTTACAGGCAGACATTATGCAATTATAGGATACTAGATGAATCTTTTAATTCAGTGTCTATCAGTTCTAGTTTCTGGATAACCTAGCAATTTGTTTTCCTTTATTGTAGCCCACATATAGATAATAACATAAATATCAGAGTAAGAACTGCCAGAATTTCTGTAAAATAGATAATGGTACCAACACTTCTAAATAAACAAGCATCTAATATACTAAACATGAGCATATCCTATTTATACTTTGGATTTATGTAATCCTACCCTCTAACTTTTAATGAAGTAATTTTGTCTCCCTGTAATTAAAAATGGAAAATTTTAAGAAATGTTTTCCTCTCTGAAACATGATAGTTGGCTTTCATAGGGAAAGAATTCTTGTCCTTACTTTTATACTATCCAATATATTCAGAAAGTAGAAACAATGTCAAGACTTTATATGGATATCTAATAAAGATTTCTTTTTGATTTATGACTAGAAAATATGAAAAAAATGCACTACTGAGTTCTTCTAGTCAAAAGTTCTTTTTGTCAGTGATGTCAAGAGAATTTTCTTTTCTTTTTTGAAGAAGAAGGGAGATGGAAGATATTGAATGGACATTGCCTTCTAAAGTGGAATTGATGGATTTTATAAGTTTATGAGTATACCCTAAAGACTTAAAACTTTAAATCACATATCTGTTATAATTCTATCATCCATTTAACCATCCAAATTTCTTGAATCTATCTATCCATCTAACCATCTATTTATGTTATCTATCCTGTAAGTAGAAAATATGTAATACATGTGTGTATTGCAATATATATATATATATATATATATATACATACATATGTCATATTCTTGGTAAAGAAACTATAGACTGTTTTGTCATTTCCTCCTTCAGCTCATTTTACAGATGAGAAACTGAGGCAAACATAAAAGTGACTTGTCCAGCTTCATACAACTAGTAAGTGGTAAGTGTCAGATTTGGGATTTGAACTCAGAACTTCTTGATTGCACTACACTGCACCATCTAGCATCTCTCTCTTTCTCCCTCTCTCCTTCCATTGCTCCCTTCCTCCTTCCTCTTCTCTTTTCTTCTTTTTCTCTCTCTTTGTGTGTGTGTGTGTGTGTGTGTATATCAATTGATCTATATCTATCTACATATATATATATCATTTTCTATCTATATATCTAACTCTAGTAAAAGAAGCATAAAACATTGCAGTAAGAAATCCAAATATGTTTTGGTTTTGATTTGACCAAAGTAATAGTAAATTAAATGATATAAATTACTTGCAACTGTCTTTTTAAATGGTAAAGTAGGGCATCTGAAAGCTCAGTGTTGATATAGACAGAATGAGAAAACAGGGTGGGAGAACAAGACCCAATACCCCATGTCCAAAATGCAACAGAGGCTTCCATTGGGCCTCAGAATGTAGACAGATTCAGGGAAACGGGATGAGGGGCCCAGCCCCAGGGCGCAAGGCAAAAAACACTTGGGGCATGATGGCAGCCAATGGTGCACCCAGAGAGTGCCTAGAAGTCCAGTACCCAGACATGACCAATCAGCCAGAAAGCCATATGATGGGAGAAGGGGATTACACAATCAAACAGCCAGGAAGCAACCTGATGGGAGAAAGGAATTACAATTGGGGAGAATAAAGCTGTATGCAGCTGGGACAACTGAGATACCCCTTGGAGAGGTGAAATCTGTTCCTCTCTAGCCTATGGATCCCTTGCCTCCAGTTACGGTAGGCTTGACCATTTCACCTTCTTTTTGTACGTACAAAATGGTGTCCATCCACACACTGATGTGGGAAACTGGGAATGTGTAAATAATATCCCAGTCACTAATACAAGTAGACCATGTGTGACTTATCACCCAGGAGAAGTAGTATGTTCATCTTAAACTTTCAGAGTGAGAAAACATTTCTTTCTCTTCAAATCACAGAGACTAATGACAAAGAGACTTTGTGATAGCTGTAGTCTCATTTTACATCAAGATTAGATTATTTCAGAAGTTTCTTATAAAAAAATTAAAGCCTAAGAAATCAAATCTTGCAAAATATGGGAGAGGAGATTCAACATTTTGTTTTACTTTGGATAGACTGATTGAATTCTTTTTTTCACTTTTATTATCCAATTAAGCAATCTGTTTATAGCTTTTAGTTGAAGGAAGTTGATAATCATTGAATTCCCAGCATGGGATTATCTCAACAGTCAGGTGTTTCTTTAAAATTTATGGGACAAGCAGGATGAATACAGAGAGGACTGGCGAGACTTACATGAATTGATGCTAAGTGAAATGAGCAGAACCAGGAGATCATTATATATCTCAACAACGTTACTGTTTGAGGATGTATTCTGATGGAAGTGGATCTCTTCGATAAAGAGAGCTAATTCAGTTTCAGTTGATCAAGGATGGACAGAAACAGCTACATCCAAAGAAAGAACACTGGGAAATTAATATAAACTGCTTGCATTTTTGTTTTTCTTCCCAGGTTATTTATACATTCTGAATCCAATTCTCCCTGTGCAACAAGAAAACTGATTCATTCATTTGTTTAGTCATTTATCAATTTATTCACTCATTTATCTGTCCCTTAAATAATTTATCTTTATATTTATTTGTTTAGTTCACAGCAATACTTGAGGAACGTTGTATAAGTTGCATAGGGATAATAATTTATATGGCTGGAAGAAATTCCAGCAAATTACAGACTCTTATAAGATACAAGCTATATACATACAAACAGATAAACATATATGTGTATGTGTGTATATATATATGTATAATTTTTAATCAATCATTAACTTGGAAATCATTTTCTTCAAAACTGACTTGTTCTAACCATAGCTCTCAACATCTACATGTTCCAGATTGCTGAAAGGTATAGAAGAAAGGATGTTTATTATACTTCCCAGAGAATTTCCACATGGTCTATTATTCAATATGTTTTTATTGAGCTTCTACTGTATGTCAGATAATGTGTGCAGAGTACAAGTATAAAGAATAAAACATTTTCTATTTATAAAGTGTTTATATTCTAATAGAAGGGAAACAAGTATATATACAAAATATACAATATAAATAGAAAAAGAATAAATACTGAGAATGAGGGCACTAAAAATCAGGAAAATCAGGAGAGGTTCCATATAGGAAGAGTCCAATAACCGTGAAACAGGTGTTTGAGCTGGATCTTGAAAAAAGAAAGAGAATCTGTGAAGTGGTCCAAGTACATTCCAGAAACGGTAGATGACCAATGCATAATCCAGAAGTGGGAGATGAAATGTGAAGATCAAGTTTTGAAGGTCTTCAAAAACTAAACATAGAATATATATATATATATATATATATATATATATATATATACACAATATATAACATATATATGTATATATATGTTTTTATTTTCTCTACAGGAAATAGGAAGCCACTAAAGCTTATTGACTGAGATGATGCCATGATTATGATGATGAGTTCTGTGTGTAAAGACTGGAATGGATAAAGGCTTTACATAGAAAGACCAATTAGGAGATTGTTGCTCTGATAATCTAAGTGAAAATTGATAAGAAGGTCAAACTATAACAGTGACCGAGTAGACAATATGGTGAGGAAATATTATGGAAGTAGAAACAAGTAGCTTTGACAATTGATTGGATATGTGGGATGAGGTAATTGAGGAGTCATTGTAAGACTTATTGTAGAAACTGTTAGTGATTAGTGAATTTAGGAGAAAAGTTCCCACCCCAGAACTTCTGATAATCTGGGGGTAGTCTGAAATTCTAAGTTTATAGCAAAAACAGGCATAGGTTTCAATATAATTTCTAGTTTGTTATAGGTTCAGGGGCCAAAATTTTGACAATGTTCGATGCCCATATTACATCGACTAGAACAATGAAAAAAATTTATTATGTACTTTTAGACTGAATGTTAAAAACTTCCAAGCATGTGTAGGAAGTGTTTGTTTTCTGGCCCAAATTAAACACTTGTATTTAAGCATGTATTTTGGCACCTTTTGGAACTGTAATCATTTCAAATTTTTACTTTATGACTGAAATTCCAGTTGTGATTTTTTGGGACGCCTCTCTCTCTCTTAGGAGTCCCACCTTCATCAGACCTCTAGTTTCATCCAAGGGTTTTAATAGTAGAAAAATAAGCTATTCCCAATTCTCCACTCATATCTTCCCTACTCCCCCATCCCCAAACCCCAAAGCATTTTTGCAGAAATGATTAATATCTATGAGTTCACATAAAGAAGATTTTTGAAGGACAGAACTTAGCTTCTCAAAATATCCAGAAATTGAGATGAGGTAGAGTGGGACCTGGGAAAAGAACACAAAATTTGAAAAAAAAAACCCAGGTAATTTGTCAAATAATTACTTTATGAAGTCATTCTTAGAGTTTTCTAACAATGGATATTAAAATATCAATTAATTAGTAGAAAAACTCAGGTTTTATCCGCAATGGAAAATAAATAATAGAGATCTTTTTGTGTAACTGGAAAATATTATTAAGATTAAAACAGAAAAGTTATTATTATTTTTTTGCCTTTTTGTTTGTTTTCTTGCTTAGCTGGTAGCTCAAAAATATTGAGATAGTCCTTTTTAGTAACAATGCTTTGCCCTTTTCCTATATTTAAGTTTAATTCAATTATATAAAGTCCTGGAAAAGAATTTGCTGAATCATTGTTTTAGCTTATTTTTAAGCAATGTGATTTCTCCCTCCCCCTTCCCTCACTAGACTGTTATTGTTAAGAGACTCTTTTCTAAAGGAAGTGTTGTTCAATAAAAGAGAAATTTGCATTTGAATTTAGTGGACCTGCAGGTGAATCTTGGTTCTGCTGCTGACCATTTTGGTGACCTTTTCTGACTAGTTATTTCATCTCTCTGGTCTTAGTGTCCTCATCAATGGCATTAAATGACTCTTTGGAGTCCAAGTCAGTGATTTTGTGCTTTCTAACAATGTAGTTCATTGTTAAATATTTTTTAAAAAATATTTTATTCAACTAAAATCCATCTTTTTACTCTTTCACTCTGAACTCCCTCCCCCACCATTATATGAAACAAAAAGAAAAGCAAAACCATTGCAAATATGTATAGTCAGTCAAAATTACAGTCTCCATATTGGGTAGATTTAAGAAAATATTTGTTTCATTCTTCATTAGCATTTTTCATCATTAGTCCTTTTGGATTTGTGCTTGGCCATTACTCTGAGAAGAGTTCAGCATACTAATATTACAATGTATTTATATGATATAACTCATTCATTCGCTCTCCTAACTTATGGACATCCATTCAAATTCTCATTCTTTACCACCTCAAAGAAAATTAAAGACACAGACACACAGACACACAGACACACATGTACACACATACATACATACATACATATATACATATATATATACAAATATATACATATAGAGATAGATATATGGAGAGATACATAAACTTATATAGATATAGATTTAGATAGGTATAGATATAGATATGTACAATTTTGAAATTTGTTTTCCTGGGAATTCTGTGGGGCAGAAATAAGATGGTAGAGTAATATTTCCCCAAATTCCCCTGTAAAAACTTAAAAATGCTTCAAATTGAATTCTTGAATAACAGAGCCAAAAAAGAGGGCAGGATAAAGACACATTTTCCAATGAAAAACAATTTAGAAGATCAAAGAAAGTAGACATTAGGATCGGGTCCCATGTGGATGTAACCCCAGTGGGGGGACTTGGCAGTGCTAAGAAGAATGGAAGCTTTAGGAGCCTTTAAACCAAAAGGGGATCTAGCAGCAGTTTAAAAAGAGATTACAGGAGCCTTCTGTATCAACACTGAACCCACAACTGTATGCTATTTGGCATTTCATTGCTTGTCTAGATCATATTTAAAGATTGGGTGTGGGGGCAATTTTCAGTCTTTAGGGAGCAGAGGCCCTGAGAAGCAGAACAGATTATAATCCCAAGACATCAGGAGTCATTTCTTGGTAAGGACCAAAGAACGACTAAAAGAACAGTGACCACTGTTCATTCTTTTTTATTGGAAGAACCAAAATATTCCAAGTATCCAAAAGTAGTTCTAAAAACATCCATGAAGAAAAAACTCTGAAATCTGGGACAGTGCTTTTGCCCTAAAACTTTCCCTTTCTCCCCTACAATCACATTTGGAAGAGAGCCCAACTTAAACATTAATTAAAAGTCAATAAATAGTCTAGGAAGGCAAGAGAACAACAACAAAACTGATTAAAAAACTTATGTCACCAGAGAAACTCAAACAATAAACTCAGAAAAAGATGCTGTCAAAATAGATATAAACAAAGCATCAAAGAAAACAGTGGTCTGGATATAAGAGTTTCAAGAGCTCTTCAAGGGCTAAAAAGGATTTAAAAAATCAAATAAAAGTAATAAAGAAAAAATGGGCAAAAAAAGAGTAGGAGAAGAAATATGACAAGGCAAGTAACAGTTTGCTTTAAAAAGGGCACAAAATATTCTGATGAAAATAATATTTTAATATTGTTTACAAATAATGTTTTACAAATATTTTACAATAATAATATTTTCCAAATAAATAACAAATAATATTTTACAAATCACAACTAACTAAATGGTGAAAAAGGTACAAAACTTCACTGATGATAAAAATAAATTTTCTTTCTAATAACTTTTTATTGAGAGAACCCATGCCAGGGTAATTTTTTTTACAACATTATCCCTTGCACTCGCTTCTGTTCTGATTTTTCTCCTCCCTCCCTCCACCCCTCCCCCAGATGGCAAGCAGTCTTATATATGTTAAATATGTTGCAGTATATCTTAGATACAATATATGTTTGCAGAACCGAACAATTCTCTTGTTGCACAGGGAGAATTGGATTCAGAAGGTAAAAATAAAGGAAGAAAAACAAAAATGCAAATAGTTTACATTCATTTCCCAGTGTTCTTTCTTTGGGTGTAGCTGCTTCTGTCCATCATTTATCAATTGAAACGGAGTTAGTCTCTTTGTCAAAGAAATTCACTTCCATCAGAATACATCCTCATACACTATCATTGTTGAAATTTATAATGATCACCTGGTTCTGCTCATTTCACTTAGCATCAGTTCATGTAAGTCTCTCCAAGCCTCTCTGTATTCATCCTGCTGGTCATTTCTTAAAGAACAATAATATTCCATAACATTCATATACCACAATTTACCCAGCCATTCTCTAATTGATGAGCATCCATTCAATTTCTAGTTTCTAGCCACTACAAACAGGGCTGCCACAAACATTTTGGCATATACAGGTCCCTTTCCCTTCTTTAGTATTTCTTTGGGATATAAGCCCAGAAGTAACACTGCTGGATCAAAGGGTATGCACAGTTTGATAACTTTTTGGGCATAATTCCAGATTGCTCTCCAGAATAGTTGGATTCATTCACAACTCCACCAACAATGCATCAGTGTCCCAGTTTTCTCGCATTCCCTCCAACATTCATCGTTATTTTTTCTTGTCATCTTAGCCAATCTGACAGGTGTGTAGTGGTATCTCAGAGTTGTCTTAATTTGCATTTCTCTGATCAATAATGATTTGGAACACTCTTTCATATGAGTGGTAATAGTTTCAATTTCATCCTCTGAAAATTGTCTGTTCATATCCTTTGACCATTTATCAATTGAAGAATGGCTTGATTTCTTATAAATTTGAGTCAATTCTCTATATATTTTGGAAATGAGGCCTTTATCAGAACCTTTAACTGTGAAGATGTTTTCCCAGTTTGTTGCTTCCCTTCTAATCTTGTTTGCATCAGTTTTGTTTGTACAAAGGCTTTTTAATTTGATATAATCAAAATTTTCTATTTTATGATCAGTAATGGTGTCTAGTTCATCTTTGGTCAAAAATTTCTTTCTCCTCTGTTGGAATCCTTACAAACTGCTAACTCATTAGAGTTGATCTAATCTTACAAGAAGATGTTTTGGGCAGAACCTGAAACAAGGTACTAAGTAGAACTAATTAGTACAATGCTTGTGTTTGCACCTTTACTCATTGGAGTTCTTGTTCCCAAAACGCAGCCAGGTGATAAAAGTTCAGATCTTTTATTATCTCCAATATAGCCCGGTTAGCTTAGAGGCCTATCTCTCTGCTTGGTTCCAAGAGCTCTTGCCACTTTGTCCTTTGCTTCTGCCTCTGCTTTCTTCAGCCTCCAGAGCCAGCACCACTCTTCATATCATTCCGGTGAAATCTCTCAAAGTTCTCTGTGTCTGCACCAGAGTGCTCCTCTCCAGTCCAGCTGAACTCTCTTCTGCGACCAGCCAGCCAAGTGGAAAACATATTCTCTCTTGCCTTGCCTCGGAGAGAGGGCTTCTGGCGTAATTCCACTGAAATATGACCGAGAGCCTCTGTCTGTTTCTTTTATACAAGAGGGAGGAATTGTGGGATACAAGAGAGAGGGACTATGGGTTTTCTCCCATAGTGCTCTCTGGCCCAAAGAGCTTCAAGGGAGGTGTGAACTCACAAAGTTACAAAGTTTACTTTGTGAAGCTGGCATACTTGTGAACTCCAATGAGTAAAGGTGTAAACACAAGCATTGTACTAATTAGTTCTACTTAGTACCTTGTTTCAGGTTCTGGCCCAAAACATCATCTTGTAAGATCAGATCAACAATCTATCAACTCTAATGAGTTAGCAGTTTGTAAGGATTCCAACACTCCTCCACAAGTCTGAGAGATAAATTATCCTATGTTCCTCTAATTTATTTATAATCTCGTTCTTTATGCCTAGATCATGGACCCATTTTGATCTTATCTTGGTATACAGTGTTAAGTGTGGGTCCTTGCCTAATTTCTGCCATACTAATTTCCAATTATCCCAGCAGTTTTTATCAAATAATGAATTCTTATCCCAAAATTAGGATTTTTGTATTTGTCAAACACTAGATTGCTATAGTTGACTATTCTGTCTTGTGAACCTAACCTATTCCACTGATCAACTAATCTATTTCTTAGCCAATACCAAATGGTTTTGGTGACTGCTGCTTTATAACATAATTTTAGATCAGGTACAGCTAGGCCACCTTCATTTGATTTTTTTTTTTTTTCATTAATTCCCTTGAGATTCTCGACTTTTTATTGTTCCATATGAATTTTGTTGTTATTTTTTCTAGATCATTAAAATATTTTCTTGGAAGTCTGATTGGTATAGCACTAAATAAATAGATTAGTTTAGGGAGTATTTTCATCTTTATTATATTTGCTCGGCCTATCCAAGAGCACTTAATATTTTTCCAATTATTTAAGTCTGACTTTATTTGTGTGGAAAGTTTTTTGTAATTTTGCTCATATAATTCCTGACTTTCCTTTGGTAAATAGATTCCCAAATATTTTATGTTGTCAACAGTTATTTTGAATGGAATTTCTCTTTGTATCTCTTGTTGTTGGAAAAAATAAGTTTTAAAAAAGAAAAATTGATCAAGTGGGAAAAATACAAATGCTTAATGAAAAAAAAATTCCTTAAAAATTAGAATTGGATAAGTGGAAGCTAATGACTATATAAAGCTATCAAGAAGCAATTAAATAAAGTAAAAAAAAAAAATGAAAAAAGAACAAAAAGTGAAATGTTTCATCAATAAAGCAACTAATCTGAAAATAGGTCAAAGAGATAATTTAAGAATTATTAGACTATACAAAAGCTATAATAAAGAGCCCAGAAATCATATTTTGAAAAAAAATATATAAAACTGCCTCAGTATCTTAGAACCAGAGGGTAAAATAGAAACAGAAAGAATTCACCAATCATCATCTAAAAGAGTTTTCAAAATGAAAACTCCCAGGAAGATTATAGTCAAATCCCACAGCTTCCAGGTGAAAGAAAAAATACTGACAATAATCAGAAAGAAATCATTTAAGTATCATGGAACCATTCAGGGTCACACAAAATTGAGAACCTACCATATTCATGGAGCAAAAGACTCTATAACCAAGAATAACCTGCACAGGAAAACTAAGCATAATCCTTCAGGGGGAAAATGGAGAACTTTCAAAATTCCTGATAAAAGAATTACTTCTGAATAAAATATTTGAATTTCAAATAAAAGGTAAGAGATAAACAAAAAGGTAAATATGAAAGAGAAATCATAAGAGACTCAGCAAAGTTGAACTATTTACATTTTTATATGGCAAGATGATTATGTAACTTGAGAAAAAGCTAAAAAGATTTTACAGGGGCCTTCTACATTAATATTGAACCCAAGACTTTATGCTGTCTGGCATTCCATTGCTTATACACATTTCTAGGTCATATTTAAGTATGGGGTGTGGGGCAGTTAAAAGGAGTCTATGTGGAGAGAGGGGACAGGAGTGAATTGATTATGTTAGGATGATGTAAAAATATCAGTGGGTGAGAAATGCACTGGGAGAAGAGGGAGGGGAGAAAAAGAATAAGGAAAATAATCTCAAAAATCGATGCACAAGAAAAAGCTTTCATGATGGAGGTGAAAATGGGTGGTGAGCATTCTATTGAAATGAGTTCAAAGAGGGAATACACTCACACACAATACACATATGCACACACAATCAAAATCAATTAGATATAGACATGAGGAAGTAGAAAAGAAGCAAACAAGAGAAAGGGTGGGAGTTAAAAAAGGGAGGGTCATATTCAGGAGAGATGAATGAATCTTTATAAAAATATAAATTGCATAGATTAACAGAAGAGGAAAAAGAACACTTAAACAATCCAATTTTAGGAAAAGAATTTGAGTAAGTCCTAAGAAAAAATCCCCAAGGCCAAATAGATTTTCAAGCAAACTACCAAATGTTTAAGGAGCAATAACATCAACAACTATTTGAAATAAGTTTTGCAAAAATCTTTTTATGACCCAAATATTGTTTTGATATTCAAAACAGGGAAAGCAAAAACAGAGAAAGAAAACTATAGGCAATTTCCCTAATGAATATTGATGCAAACATTTAAAATAAATTACTAGGAAGGAAATTAAATCAATAAAACACAAAGATCATACACTTAGACTAGATGAATTTTGAAGAAATGAAAGATTGGTTCAGCACTGTGAAAACTATAAGTATAATTGATCATATATATATTAAAAAAAAACAAAACTATTTGATTATATCATGGTGCAGAAAGCCTTTGACAATATAAAAGATTAGAACACATGGGAATCAATGGAGCCTTTCATAAAATAATAAGTAGTGTCTATCTAAGTCCAAGAGGAAGCTTTATGTATATTAGTGGTAAACTAGAAGTTTTCCTAATAAGAAAAGACAAAGAGGTGAATCAGGAACATCCATTATTATACTATTCTTCAATATCATCTTAGAAATGATATTGAATAATAAGACAAAAAGAAGACATTGAAGATCAAAAATAGGCAATGAGTGTTGTGCCACAGCTCTCTTTTAATGGCCTGACTCATTTTCCCTAATTGTCCTATTCAGTTACTTTGCCTCAGGTTATAACCATTCTCTCTTACTGTTAGGATAAAGGTCTTATATCTTAGACCTTAGGCTATAATCATTCCTTCTTAATGTTTGATGGGATAAAGGTCTTTACCCATTTTAGATGTCATTAAAATATCAGGAGCCTCTCCAGTATCTCCCATTATGTCATCCTAAGTGCTTCCCCCCATTAGGTCATCCCCATCCAGGTACCTCCCCCATTATGTCATTGTTCTTGTTAACCTATAAAAGAATCTTGTATCTGATATTCACTGCTGGATTCTTTGAGACAATAGTCTCATTCAGCCCTGGGAGCAAACGGATCCATTTGGTCCCAGTAAATCTCTCCATTAAATAAATTATTAAATTGTTCTCTAATCTCTATCTTGCTCAGTTTCTCCAGCATTACATGAGGAATTAAAATTATTACTCTTTGAAGATGATATGATTGTATACTTAAAAGATTTCTAGAAAATGAACTAAAAATTACTTGAAATGATTAACAACTTTAGCAAAGTTGTGAGATATAAAATAAACAGATTGTGAGATACACAATTGTGAAATCACAACAGAGTTGTGAGATAAAAAATACATAAATAATGAACATTTCTATATAGTTGAAACAAAACCCAGTAGAAAGAAACAGAAAAGGAATTCCATTTAAAATGACTGCACATAATATAAAATATTTGGAAGTTTACTTGCTAAAACTAACCCAAGGACTATATGAAGACAATTACAAAACACTTTTCACACAAATAATGGCAAATCTAAACAATTGGAGAAATATTAATTGCTCAATGAGTACTCCAAGACAATATAATGAAAATAACAATTATGCCTAAATTAATTTTCTCATTCAGTGCCATACCAATAAAACTAACATTGAATTATTTGAGAAAGCTGGAAAAATTAATAACAAAATTTATCTAGAATAAAATAAAGTCAAGAATATCAAGAGGACTAATGAAAAATAAAGTAAGGAAAAGCAGCCTACTAATAGCAAAATTCAAATTATATTTGAAAGTGGTAGTCATGAAAATAACATGGTACAAGCTAAGAAATAGAATGATGATTCAGCATAATAAATTAGGTACACAGTACTAGTCATATAGGGTTTGATAAACCTAAAGATCTGAGTTTTTGGATTAAGAAGTCAACATTTGACAAAATTTTTAATTAAACTGGAAAGAAGTTTGGCAGAAATTAGGCACAGTGCAACATCACAATGTATGCCAAAATAAGATCAAAATAGGTACATTACTTAGAAACAAAAAGTGTTAAATAAATTTGAGGAGCATGGAAAAGTGTATCTGTTATATCTAGGGATGAGTGAAAAGTTTATTACCAAACAAGACATAGGGAGGATCATGGGAAGTAAAATGGATCATTTTGATTCCATAAAATTAAGGTTTTTCACAAATTAAATTAATGCATCCAAATTTAGAAGGAAAGTAGGAAACTGGGGGATAATTACAGCAATCTTCTCTAGTCATGACACTTCTCACATATATAAAGAAATATGTCAAATCTATAAGAACACAAGACATTTTCCAAATTGATAAAAGTTCAAGTGATATAAACAGGCAATTTTCAGAAGAAGGAATCATAGCTAACAATAGTCACATGAAGAAATGCTCTAAATCATTATTGATTAGAGAAATGCAAATTAAAAGTTATTACCTCATGATGATCAGATTGTCTAACATGGCAGAAAGGGAAAATGACAAATACTGGAAAGGAAAAGGATATGCAAAAATAAAAACACTAATACATTGTTGGTGAACTAGTTCGAAATTAGTACTATAAAACTGCATATTCCTTTGACCCAGTGATACTCTTTCTAAATCTGTATCCCAAAGAGATCAAAGGAAAAGGAAAAGGATCTATCTGTATAAAAGAGCAGCTCATTGTGGGGTGGTAAATAATTAGAAATTGAGGGGATGACCTTCAAATGGGGAATGGTTGAACAATTTGTAGCACATGATTTTGATGGAATACTATTTATTGTGTTATAAGAAATGATGGCCAATATAGTTTTGGAAAATACTTGGAAGTCTTATATGAACTGATGGGAAGTGAAGTAAACAGTATGAGGAGAATCTTATAAACAGTAACAGCAATAATGTTACTGTTACAATTATGTTACACAGATGATCATCGGTGAAAGTCTTATCTACTATGATCAAACAATCATTCCAGACAATTCCAAAGGAGTCATGATAAAAAAAAAATACTATTGTACTCTAGAGAAAGAACTGATGAACTCTATGTGCAGATTGAAATATATTCTCCCCCCCACTTTTTTGTGTGTTTTCTTTTGTAACATGACTAACATAGAAATATATTTTGCATGTCTTCACATGTATAATTGATATCATATTTGTTTGCTTTCTCAAGGAATGAGGGAAAGGAGAGGCAAAGGAAGAGAATTTGGGATGCAATTAACAAAAAAAGAATGTTAAAAATGAATTGTGAAATATTTAATGAAAAATCAAAAAATAAATTTAAAAGATAATTTTTGCTTGAGACAATTTCCTCCTTTAATTATTATCCTTTCTCCTCTTCCCCTCTAACTTTTCTACATAATTACATATGTGTATGCAGAAAGAGACTCACATTAGTAGAGGAATTTTATTATTGTCTTGCTAAAGTATGCATATTTTAACATGAGAGAAATAAAATTGCTATTTAGTATTATTTTTAAAAGGCATATATATGTGCATATGTATCTCTTTTTAAAAGGTAGATAACAAAACATTCTGAGATGTTTATCTCTCTATTAAATCTTAACAAAGTAGTAACTAAGTTACTCTCTACTCACTTGTCTCCCCTTCTGACTTAAAAAAAAATTCATGCATTTTAAAAAATGCATTAATTTTTCTAGGGTATTTTTATTATTAACCACAAAGGTAGTCCTCTTTCTCCAATTTAAAAAAAAAAAAAAAAAACTCTAGCTAATAAATATCATTTTAACCTTTCTGTGTATCTGTTTTTTGTTTTTTTAAATCTGTAAAATGAGGGAATTGGAATCAATGTCCTCTAGTGCTTCTTCTAATTCAAAAATCTATGATTCTATGAAATCTTTTTTTTTTTAAACTATGATGAGGTTTACATTATGCCTCAAAATCACATTGTTCTTCTGTATTAAAAATGGGTTATTCTTGTCTTCTGCTTAATTCTGATCATCCAGTACAGTATTCCAATCCAAAGTATGATTGGAATACTTATCCCTTTTGCTATGCAAACCATTTTCTGACACAGTTCTTTACATTAACTTCCAAGTGTGTTTTGCAAGGGCAGAGGATGAACATTCAGGAGGCTGATATTTTAATTACCATTAGCTGTCATGGTTGTTTTGGATAAATTGCATCCCTTTTAGGACTTAGTTTGTTGATCTACAAAAGAAGAGGTTGTATTAGATGCTTTTTAAGTTTTCTTCATTCTCTCACATTGATTCACGAATGGAGTGCATTTGGAATTAGAAGACTTAGGTTTAAGTCTTGTTTCTGATATTTATTAACTCTGTTATCTTGGACTTATCGCCTAATCTCCCTGTACTTCCATTTTCACAAACTAAAAATAAGAAAGTTAGATTAGATGTGCTTTGAGGTCCTTTTCCAGGTTTAAATCTATGAACCAATGCTTTTCAAATGTTCTCATTTTAGAAGACATTAGTTTTGTAAAGAAAAATTCAAAAGAGAAAGATACTCTCAAAAAAATCAGATTTATAACTTCTCTGTTGCTATGATTTTCAAATATCTAAGAATATTTTTGAGAAACAAAGCACTCATCCTTTCTGTCCTCTAGATAAAATGAAACTCTGAACATGAGACTTGTCCAAGAAAAGCCAGTAAATTTAGAGCCTCAATAATATAAGAATGATCTTTTCTCAAACCAAGCTTTACCTAAAGCACTGTGCCAACTGAAGCTTATAGATTTAGAATTCAATTTCCAAGCATAGATTTCTATTTACCTTAACTACAATAACTGATGGCCATTTGGGTACTGTCTTGTTGCATAGACTTTAAACAGCTTTTGAATAAATTAGTGACAAAGATGCAAGCAAGCTTTTTGCCTTAAGAATAGTGTTCAGATTTGTGATTTTCTCAGAAGATATTCATCCATGAATCATTGGATAAATTGTACTTTTTCAATTACATATTTCCTCTCTATTATGATAGATAAAATAGTTGTGGTATTAGACATGCTTTAGTTAATAATTAATTCAGATTTGTTTTTAATGAAAATGGCACCTACCTTCTCATTAGACACAGTTGAACTCACTGACACTTTGAAATATAGAGAAAAATGGCTGTAACAGGAAAGAACTGTTAATACATTTGTGACTTGAGGAACCAGGATTGATTGTAATGACCAATCTCAGTCTTAGAGAAAAGATGATTTAGAGAAATAGGGAGCCATTGATGCAGAATAATATATACTGTCACATAAGGTCATTGTTGGAAACAGCTAGCTGGTTCAATGAATAGAGGGCTGGGCCTGGAATCAAGAAGACCTGAGTCAAAATCTGGCCTCAGACATTGACTTGCTGTGTGAACTTGAGCAAATCTTTTAAACTATGATAATCTTCGCTCACTGGAAAAAGAAATGGCAAACTGCTCCAGTATATTTGCCTAGAAAACTTCAAATAGGGTCGTGAGGAGTTAGACATGACTGAACAACAAAATGATCACTGTCACTTGGTTTCCTTCATAGTTTTACTTTGTTGTGAGGGACAGCTCAGTGGGAGAGTAGAAACATAAAAATCAAGGAAATGATTTTATTATTTTTTAATGTTTTTAGGGCTTTATTATAGTTTTTTATTTACAAAACATATAGATGGGTAATTTTTCAACACCGACCTTTGCAAAATCTTCTGATCCAAATTTTCCCCTCCTTTCCTCTCACCCCCTACCCTAGATGGCAAATATTCCAATACATGTTAAAATATATAACACATATGAAAAAAAAAAAAAAACCTGAAAAGGAAAACAAACATGCAAGCAAACAACAACAGAAAGAGTAAACATGCTATGTTGTGGTCCACACTCAGTTCCCATAGTCCTCTTCCTGGATATAGATGGCTCTTTTCATTACTAAACAATTGGAATTGGTCTGAATCAATTCATTTTTGAAGAGGGCCATGTTCATCAGAATTGATCATCATATAGTCCTGTTGTTGCCATGTACAATGATCTCCTGATTCTGCTCATTTCACCTAGCATCAGTTCATGTAAGTCTCTCCAGGCCTCTCTGAAATCATCCTGTTGGTCATTTCTTACAGAACAATAATATTCCAAAACACTCATATACCATAATTTATTCAGCCATTCTCCAATTGATGGGCATCCATTCAGTTTCTAGTTTCTAGCCTCTTAAAAAAGGGCTGCCACAAACATTTTTGCACATGTGCAAAATGAGTAAATTTAAGATCTCTTTGCCATATAAGCCCAGTAGTAATATTGCTGGGTCAAAGGGTATGCACAGTTTGATAACTTTTTGAGTAAAGTTCCAAATTGCTCTCTAGAACAGTTGGATTCATTTACAATTCTACCAACAATGTATCAGTGTCCCAGTTTTCCCACATCCTCTCCAACATTTGTCACTATCTTTTCCTGTCATCTTAGTCAATCTGAGAGTTTTGTTGTGGTATCTCAGAGTTGCCTTGATGTACATTTCTCGGATCAACAGTATTTGGAGCATTTTTTCATATGATTAGAAATAGTTTCAATTTCTTCATCTGAAAATTATCTGTTCATATTCTTTGATGATTTGTCAATCAGAGAATGGCATGATTTCTTATAAATTTGAGTCAATTCTCTATATTTTGGAAATAAGGCCTTTATCAGAACTTTTGAATATAAAAATATTTTCCCAGTTTGATGCTTCCCTTCTAATTTTGTCTGCATTAGTTTTGTTTGTATAAAAAACCTTTTAATTTAATATAATCAAAATGATCTATTTTGTGATCAATAATGATCTCTAATTCTTTGATTCCAAATTTTTTCCTCCTTCACAGATCTGAGAGATAAACTATCCTATGTTCTTCTAATTTATTTATAATATCATTCTTTATGTCTAGATCATGAACCCATTTTGACCTTATCTTGATAAATGGTTTTAAGTGTGAATCAATGCCTAGTTTCTGCTATACAAGTTTCCAATTTTCCCACCATTATTTGTCAAAAAGTGAATTCTTATCCCTAAAGCTGGAGTCTTTGGGTGTATCAAATACAAAATTGCTATAGTTATTGACTATTTTGTCCCGTGACCCTAACTTATTCCACTGATCAATTAGTGTATTTCTTAGCTGATACCAAATAGTTTTGATGTCTGCTTCTTTATAATAATTTTAGATTTGGTATAACTAGGCTTCCTTCATTTGATTTTTTTTTTCACTAGTTCCCTTGAAATTCTTGACCTTTTGCTCTTCCAGATGAATTTTGTTGTTATTTTTTCTAGGTCAGTGAAATAAATTTTTTTTTTTTTTTTTTTTTAAGTATGGCATGGAATGTTGTTTATATATTCATTTTGTAGGACAATGAAAAAGAAATGGAGAGATATGAAACAGATAATGTATATCAACCAAGCTAAACAGGAAAAACAATAGCACCTAGAGATATCTAAAAGAAAACATATCCTCTTGAGCTCCCCCCCAAACAAATTTTCTTTTATATCTATTAGTTCAAATTTGCCTCATATTTGGATTTCTGATTCATCTGATTAGCCATGATTTCAATGAACCAATTAACCAACAAATATTTATTATCTACTTTTGTCAGATACTGTGCTAAGCAGTAGAAATTCAAAGGCAAAAAAGTGCCAGATTTCAAGGTTCTCAAAAATAAATGACCAGCATAAAAATGATGGCCTAGGATATATATACAAATGGATTAGTCTCTTTCAAGTTTATCTCCTCTGCAATTCATCCCCCATATAGTTGATAGCAAAATACTATTTTTTTGAATTTATGTAGTATTTTGTTTTCTCCCAGTTACCTGCAAAAACAATTTTCAATATGTGTTCTAAAATAGTGAATTCCAAGTTCTCTCCCTGCCTCCCTCCCCACCTGCCCTCCCCCACTGAAAAGGCAAACAACTTGTTATAGGTTATCCATGAATAGTTATACAAAGCATCTTTTCTTTTTTTCCCCTTCTTTCTCTTTTTTTTTTTTTTTTTTTTTTTTTTTTTGTGTGTGTGTGAGGCAATTGGGGTAAAGTGACTTGACCAGTATTACACAGCTAGTAAATGTCAAATGTCTCAGGCTGGAGAATTGTTTCTTTCCAAATGGAATGGAATATGTAGGTAGATGAAACAGAGTAGTACTTTATTAAACTCATGATGGAATGAACTCATGATAGAAAATTCAGAACCTAGAGTGGGAATGTAGCAATAGTAGAATGTAGAATAGTAGAAAACATTAGGTAATGTAGATAGGTGTCAAATCTGTATTCCCTTTGAAGTATATAATAGAGTACTTTGACAGAAAGGAGAAAAATGGGGAAAAATGGTAAGCATCACAAATTTTGCATAGAAGTATCATATAAAAGTGATAGGGGACTTCATTTATCTCAAATTCTTATTAAATTTTCTTTTTACTGAAAGCCAATAGACAGCAATCCCATGTCATTTCTTAATTGCTATTTCATCTTTCAAACTGTAGAGGAGTCTGTCAGAAGAAATTTTGGTCAGGATTTGAGTTCACCAGGAACAACAACCTGTTTACTATAATGGAGTTATAGAAATGTAAATGATGGACACTTTCAGGGGAAGCAACAACTCTATTATCAAATTTATCCCAAGATGAACAAAAAGGTGCTTTTTGGAGATTGAATGAAAGAAACTGTGACATGTCTTTGGAATAATAGACCAAAATGAAATGGAAAAGGAACCCCTTAAACTTCACAAAGATGCTTTATAAAAAATTAATACATCAACACATTAAAATCAGATACAAAATATATTTTAATCTGCTTTGGGCTACACTAGGGGTATTTTGGCTCACTTTATACTAAAGGACAGAACTAGAAACAAAGATCAGAAGATAAATTTGGGCTTGAAAACAGACAAAAACTTCTAGATAATTAGAACAAACACAAAGGTGATTGATTAGTCAAAGGTGGTTCCCTGTCACTGGAAGTCTTTAAGAAAAAAACTGAATGTTACTTTTCAGTTATGTTGTAGATGGCATTATCTAGTCATGGATAAGACTAGATAAACACTAAATTTCCTTTCAACTTTGAGATTTTGTGATTTACATCCTTCTTAAGATAAAATAAAATGCCACCAATTTAGTGTAATACCACTAAATGGAACAAGTAATTGTACTTTACAATAAATTCTTCATTCTATTCAAAATTATTGCACAGATTAATTGTTCTTTCTTTTCTACTGAGGATATTGGTCCATTTTAATTATTTAGCATTGATAGAAACAATAATTCCTAAATTGTAAACTAAACTAATGCACATGGCAGGGAATAACAATTAGGAAATTCATGGATTTCACTTAATTTTGAAGTTTTCTTTTCACAGGCATTTTTTTCAAAGCTTTGATCTTGATTACATCTGATTAGAAAATGAAAACATGTTTGCATTTTAAAGTATATTTGGATTTCCCAAACCTCAGAATTTATAACAAGCTAGCACTTCTACTCACAATAATCAAGTCAAAACACTTTGTTAACAAACAATCATCTTCAGGAAAACTGATATAAATGTGCATGCAATCCATAAATGTGGGAATTACTCTTTTCTTGTATGTTAGTCAACACTCCCAATTATCTTAAAATTAACTTTACAACTGTGATATAATGAATCTTTTGGCATCATTTCTGTCCCTCTAAGTTGCATAAAATTTTAACAATCAATTATATAATAATAGCAATGGTAATAACAAATTTGTAAAGCATTTTAAAGTTTGCAAAATGCTTTTTTGTGTTGGTATTATGTTATTTGATACTCTTTCCATTGCTGCCTTTCTATAATCCACATGAATACACAAATAAGTTTTACTTCTCGCTCAACAATTTTTGCCTGAATTCTGTCTTAAATTTTGTTTTCTTCTATTTTTGCTACCAATCTATTTGATAGTATTTGCTGGAAGATTTGAAGGAAAACATTCTGGAACTGTATAAGTTACAATTCATTAAATTCTTCTATAATTAGAACCTCACTTTACTTGCTTTTAGAATTTCAATCACAGAGACTTTGTAACAAGATGACCAAGTTGTACTACCTTTAGAATTCTAGAATCAATGGATCAAAGGACTATAGGCTTAGAACTACCATATAAGTTCACAAACTCTTTCTTTGGGAGAAAATGTCCACAATTAATATGTTTTAAAATTTTATCTGCATTACCAATTTTTATTTTATCTGCATTATCAATTTTTTTTCTATCACTTTTCTAAGTCTAAATAATCAAATCCTAATTTGTATCATTTGCCAATTTTTAATAATTATTTCTTCTGAATCAGTTGAGTAGGTTTTATCACATGCTTGTTTAGAAGGCACCTCAAATTCTGTCTGGTCTAACCAATTCATTTTCATGGAAGAGGAAAACAAGGTATCCATATCCTTTTTGTGAACTGAATTAAAGATGTGATTTTTAAGTATTTTAAATTAAATTTGTACAATATTTTCTTAAAGAGGTACAATGGTGAAAGAATTAACTGCCAAGTAGCCAAATTATTTATGGCAAATCTCACTGTTCTTATCTAGTATTTTCCTTGGACAATAGAAACGGACTGTCATTGGGATCATACTTGAACTTTTCTAGCATAATGAAACTTGAAACCTGTCATAAGCTTGAAGAATGCAGGATCATCTTTATGCCATGATGAAGCATTGGAATAGTATTCTGTAGTAGAAAAATAATAACATGAATAATGTCAATATTACTTGTAAAAGAAATGAATACCTTATTTACCTTAAGGTAAGTATAGAAATGTTAATACTTCTGTACTAAAAAAGAGAAATAGAATTGATAGACAACCTTAGAGCACAGGACAAAGAGATAAAAGATTATGTTAAATAGATAAAAAATCTGTAGAAATGCATTTGAAATATAGTGATATCACTTTAAAAATAATAATAAAAGCTCATAAACAGTATGTTTAAGTTGTCAGAGATATGATTGAGAGGGCCATACATACCAGTCTTCCCTGGATACACATGACGATGAGCCAATTTTATAGTGCCAAATTGCCTTTCTTTATTGGTAATCTTTAGCAGGAGGCAAGAACATGTGTATATATGTCTCTGCATCTCTCTCTCTGCATCTTGAATCTCTCTACCTCTCTGCCTCTCTCTACTTCTCTCTGCATCCTTCACCTATGGACTCAAAACTGGTTAGATATATTTAACCTCCTCTGGGATTACCCAGCACTGCATAGGTAGATCCACAGAAGGGAGACACCTGGAGGTAGTGCTGCATTCTCAGGAAAGATCTAGAAAGAGGACACACCCCTCACCATCTCAAGGAACCTTTAACAACTGTAAGACACAATCTCCTGCCTCAGAGACCAAGCCCTTTTTTACCTCCCGAGCCCACCCTACCAGCTCACATGGCATACATGGCAATTCTCAGAAGAAAAGTCCCTAACATTTCCCCCTTTCTGTTTAGTGGGGACCACTCATAAAACCAGTTTGATATTAAATATAGCTCGCTTATAAAATATATATTGATATATAAAACATAGGCTTAAAGGAGAAAAAGTAACAATACAAACATGCAATAAAGGGAATGAGAAAGGAAGTATGTTCAATCAGGTGTTGGTACCAGAGATATAGAAGAATTTCCCCAAGTTTTCCACAATGGACCACTTCAAATAGTCAGACCTAGATTCATCTGTGGTAAAGGGACAAAAGACTCATCTTCTGGAACTGCTTCAGACTGACAAGGGATGTATAGGAACATACATAATTGTCATACAGACTTGTTTGTGGGAACAGAGGAATTTATGATGCAAATCAGAACCAAGTCATTATCACTAGGAGCTATAGAATAATTATTCTTTAGGAATCTAAATTTAATAATGAATGCAGATTTTGTAAGCAAATGAGAGCGACTATATAATATATCACTGCCTACCATATTTGGTGGAATAGTTAGCGTGATGTGATCTAGAGGTTAGAATTATGCATCATAAGCTTACTATCTTTCATAGATTGATGGATAAATCACTAAATTATAAATATTAATTTCAAAACTACTTTTGCCATAGTTGGAATTATATTAGAAAGGATGAGATTATCTAAGAATCTAAAGAAAGGCATCAAATAATCAAATAGAAGCATGGCAAAAGATAAATAGAAAAAATAAAACCTGGAGCATCACGCCAATACCTAGTCAAAATGTTCAGTAGAAAACTTAAGTATCTCATCACCCAATTGAAGGCAACAAAAGCAAAATAAAGAATAGAATTCAATAAACAAATCTATAAAAGAAAATCTTTTTATCCTTAATTGAATCAATAATTGAAATTCCTCTAAACAAAGTATTTAAGGAGTCAATGCAACCCAAAGTATGGAATAAACTATTCAACATCAGTTAAAAGAAAATTATTATGAAGAGTGAGTAATGGTAAGTGGGATAGAGAGACAAAGAGGCAGAAACACAGAGACAAAGACAGACAGACAGACAGACAATCGGACATGTGCGCGTGTGCCCGCACACACACACACACACACACACACACACACACACACACAGAACCAAAGAGACAGAGAGAGAATTCCCAAAGAAAGAAGATATTGAAAATTTGAGAATTTCTGATTATGTATGTGGTTTGAAGAAGACCAATACAATGAAAATACAAGTTTGATAAATGTGATACAGAAAACTTGCATACAATCAATATATTGAATGACAAGTCCTTAACAAGAATTTATTAAGTGCTAACTATGTGATATACACTGTGTTCAATGTTGTCAAGAGAGATGGTTACAATTCTATCTTTTCTGAAAAATCAAAAAGTTGATAATTTGGTCTACATTAACAATTATTGGCTTAAATGTTTACAATAGTACATTAATTACAACAAAGTATTTTACTAGCTTCTTCTATGAAGCAAGTCAGTTCCCATCTTTCTCAATAGAGGAATTCCCCTATTTATTGCTACCCCCCCACTAGAAAACCATCAATCTCTCCAAATCTATGCTAATTATGCTTTATACACACAAAGAACTTTCCTCCTTGCCATTTTCTCTGAAAAAAGAAACCTTAGTATTTCTAGGGCTTTCCAGCTACCTGCTGCTGAACTCATATGTTGACTGCTATAATTAGAGTGTGAGCTCCTTGAAAGCTGGGAGTGTCTCACTTTTTCTATGAATATTCCTAGCACTTAACATACTACTTTGCAGAAATTAAGCATTTAATAAATTGTTTTCTCATTCATTTATTTATTCATTCATACAAAGTATATAGTTTGTATCACACAAAAATAAATTAACCTTTATTAAAATATATATATTAATTAATAAATATAAAAACTATGCCAAAATGTAACCAGGATATAAAGAGCAATTCACTTTCTTTTATTTAGCAGCTTAATTTTCTTTATTTATTTCCCCTTCCATATGCTTTCAATTATATAATCATTGAATAAATAATCTAAATGCATCATAACTTATGAACTTTGTTGATTATCACCAAACCTTTCCTTCTGGTTTATAGTCATAATTTTTTCATATACTGTAAATATATCAAATAGATAAAAGCAGAGTGAAGATAGAATATTTGATAGTCACAGGGAAAATTGTTTTCCAGTTAAAATATGATGCCAACTGAATAATGTCATAAACAATTTGTACCTAGTGTGGCATGTTCCAGAGAGACAATTTAAGATTGTTATGGTTCTGCCAAACCTTATTATTACTCTTTAATAAAAATGAGTTATGGTCTTCACATCAAAGAGAGTCATATCACAATATAACATCAATCATCTGATGTTCATGGATGACATGAAGTTATGTTATTACACTAAAAATGACATTGGGTATCTATTTCATCTCTAATCATATAAATATATCATTTGGAACCAATAAGGATAAAAATCTTAACACACAATAAGGAAGAAAAGAGTCTTAAGATATTGAATTCAAATGAAAAGGTCAAATGTAACTAAGGGATGAAAATAATATGGATCAACACCTGTAATATAGTATGCAATGAAATGGCAGAAATTACATAATATATCACTTCAAGTTGCAAAAATGATATTAGCTATCTAGAAAACATATAGATGGGAGAATTTAACTTTTTCATTTTTAATAGTGATAATTGCATTTTCTTTTTTTTTCTAAATCAAATTCATCAATTGCTTCTTTTTAATTTTTTTTTTTTACATAACTAGCTTCTAGTTTTATTTAGTAGTCAATGGATTTTTTTAAACTTTCAATTTATTAATCTCTTTTTTGATTTTTAAAATTTCCAATTTGCTATTTAAATGGAGATTTAAAATTTGTTCTTTTTCTAGGTTTTTGTTGCTGTTGTTGATGTGTGCCCATGTCCTTGTTCTACTTTTTCTCTCTTTATGTATGCACTTATTTAGTGATATAAAATTTCCTAGGTACTGTTTTGATTTTATCTTCCAGATTCTGGTATGTTGTCTGATTGTTGTCATTCCCCTTAATGAAATTATTGATCGTTTCTATGATTTATTCTTTGATACACTCATTCTTTAGAATCAGTTTATTTAGTTTCCAATTAATTTTTAATTTACGTTTCCATGGTCCTTTATTGAGTATATTTGCACAGTGAAATATCTTTTGAATAATGTTCATTTAACATTTCTATTTTTCTGCATTTGTTTGTCAGGTTTTCATGCATGAATACATGGTTAATTCTTCAAAGGTGCCATGTACACTCCCATTCTTCTCCAGAGATTTATCATGTCTAACTTTTCTAAAGTACTATTTATCTGTTCATCTTTTTTCTTATTTATTTTATAATTACATTTATTTAATTATGAAAGGAGAAAATGAAGGTTTCCCACTGATATAATTTTACTAATTTCTTTTGAAATTCATTTAGTTTTTAAAATTTAAAATTTTAATTTTTCCTTTAACAATTTTAATGAAATACCTTTTGGTGCACATCCATAGTGTAGTATTTGGTGTTGCTTCATTATCTATAGTGCCTTTCAGCAAAATTTAGTGTTCTTGATTATCATATTTAATAAGCTTCATTTTTCTTTCCTCTTTTTCCGAGATGATTGCTGCTCCTGCCTTTTAAAATTCAGCTGAAGAATAATAGATTCTACTTTGGCCCCTTATTTGAACTCTATGTATTGTGTCTTTCTATTTAAAGTGTATTTCTTGTGACAGCATATTGTTGCATTCTGTTTTCTAATCCAATTTGCGATTTCCTTTTGTTTTACAGTTTACTTCATCCCTCCAAAAAAGCAAACAAACAAAAAGAAAAAAAGTGAAAATACTGTTGTAATAATCCATTCTCAGTGTCCACAGGGGCAGATGGCTCTTTCCATCACAAGACCATTAGAAATGTCCTGAATCACCTAGCTTTTGAAAAGAGCCACATCCATCAAAATCAATCATCACCTAATCTTCTTCTTGTTGTGCACAATATTTTCTTGGTTTTACTCACTTCCGTTAATATCAGTTTCTGTAAGTCTCTACAGGCCTGTCTAGAATCATCCTTCTGATTGTTTCTTATAGAACAATAATATTCCATAATATTCATATGCCATAATTTATTTAGTCATTCCCCAACTGATGAGCATCCACTCAGCTTCTTGTTCCTTGCCACTACAAAAAGAGCTGCTTCAAACATTTTTGCATACGTTGGGCCTTTCCCCTTTTTTATGATCTTTTTGGTATACAGGCCTAGTAGAGACAGTGATGGATCAAAGTTTGATAGCTCTTTGGGCATAGTTCCATATTGCTCTCCAGAATGGTTGGATCAGTTCATAACTCCAACAATGTATTAGTGTCCCAGTTTTCCCACATCTTCTCCAACATTCACCATTATCTTTTCTTGTCAGCTTAGCCAATCTGAGAGTTTTGTAGTGATACCTTAGAATTGTCTTTATTCAAGTTTCTCTGATCAATAGTGTTTTGGAGCATTTTTTAAACATATGAGTAGAAATGGTTTTAAATTCTGCATGGGAAAATTGTCTCTTCATATCCTCTGACCATTTAGTAACTGGAAAATGGCTTGTATTCTTATAAATTATTAGAAACAAGGCCTTTATCAGAACCCTTGAATATAAACATTTTTCCTAGTTTACTGCTTCCCTTCTAATTTTGTCTGCATTAGTTTTATCCGTACAAACTCTTTTTAATTTAATATAATCAAAATTATCCATTTTGCATTCTAGAATGTATTCTAGCTCTTCTTTGACCCCATATTTCTTCCTTCTCCATAGATCTGAGAGGAAGACTATCCTTTGTTTTTCTAATTTGCTTATAATATTACTCTTTATGTCTAAATCATGAACCCATTTCAACCTTATCTTGGTATAGGGTATTAGATGTGGGTCTATGCCTAGTTTCTGCTGTCCCAATTCCTAATTTTCACAGCAATTTTTGTCAAATAGTGAGTTCTTATCCCAGAAGCTGGGATATTTGGGTTTATAAAACACTAGATTACTATAGTCATTGACAATTGTGTCTTGTGAACCTAACCTGTTTCATTGATCAACTACTTTTATTTGGTAGTTAGTACCAAATTGATGACTGCTGCTTTATAATATAGTTTTATTCTCATACTTTGCTTTGTTCTTTAGCTGTGTCTGACTCTTTATTACCCTATTTGGAATTTTCCTCACAAACATATTGGATCATATCATTTCTTTGTCCAACTGATTTTATAGATGAGGAACTGAGTCACATGAGTTTGTGACTTGCCCAGGGTTACACAACAAATGAGTGTTTGAAGATGAATTTGAACTCATGAAGACAAACCTTTTTGACTTCAAGTCCAAGACTCTATTTTCTGTGGTACCTGGCTGTCCTTGTATTTGCTTATGGGTTTGTGTTTCCATTGTTTAAAATTTATTGATGCATAAGCAATGATTTTTCATTTTTTGATACAAGTGTTCTTCATGATTTTCACAATAGAAATAAATTGATTTGACTCTGATTATCAATATTATATAAGGCACAAAACAGATATATTTATCAAATGTGTTTGCTATTGTCATGGATGGGCCACACATTCCAGTTTGAGAAAGAATTGCCTTTTGCAGTAGATCTTCCAAATAGCACTGCTCACAAATGATGTTTTGTTGAATTATTCACACACCTGAGCAAAGTAGTTTCCTAAAGTAAAATCTGTAATGAAGGAAAACAGTTTAGTGTAACTATCCACAAAGAAAAAAAACAAACAACTAATACATAAAAGACTACTAATCTATAGATTTTCATACTCTGCAGGTAATGGATTCAGGTTAGTTCATCCATACATATGTCTTAGACAGGGAAGGAAAAGAGGGAATAAACTTGTCCTTGAATTCAATAAAAAGAGTGATGTGATTTTGATCTCATTTGAGGAATTGAACATTTCTGTTACTGAACTCTATATTCTCCTTGAAACTCTATATTCTCTCTTTTAACACACAAATAGACTTCTTTTTTTGTCCATTGTTCTTATTGTCTTTATTTATTGTACCTTATTAATGTGTTTCTTATGTATGCATTTTATTTTTTATTAAAGCTTCTTATTTTCAAAACATATAAATGGATAATTTTTCAACATTGACCCCTGCAAAACCTTGTGTTCCAGATTTTCCCTTCCTTTCTCCTGCTCCTATTCCCAAATGGCAAGCAATCCAATATATGTTAAAAATGTTAAAATATATGTTAAATCCAATATATGTATACATAGTTATACTATTATCTTGCTGCACAAGAAAAAATCATATCAAAAAGGGAAAAAGAGAGAAAAGAAAACAAAATGCAAGCAAACAATAACAAAAAGAATGAAAATGATATGTTGTAATCCCCACTCAGTTCCTACAATCCTCTATCTGTAGCCATATGTAGATGGCTCTCTTCATCACAAAATCATTGGAACTGGTCTCAATCATCTCATTGTTGGGAAGAGTCATGCTCATCAGAATTGATCATCATATAATCTTGTTGTTCTTCTGATTCTGCTCATTTCACTTAGCTAATTAGTTCATGTAAGTCTCTTCAGGCCTCTCTAAAATTATCCTGGTAAATCATTTCTTATGGAACAACAATATTCCATAACATTCATACCATGATTTATTTAGCCATTCTCCAACAGATGGACATCCACTCAGTTTCCAGTTTCTTGCTATAAACAGTTTTGCACATCACACCAATACGCTTTTGATAATTTTAATGTTTTCAAATCAGGGAATATTCTGCTTTCAGAAGAAATGAAGTTGAGGATTACTCAAGGGGCAATAAAGAGGGGTGTATGGTGGGCATGAGCAGGTTGCAATTTGTTATATACAAGGAATAATGAAGGAAAAATGATCTAAGGAAGAAAATGATTTCCACAAATATATGATTATAAAAAAAAGAGACTCATGTAGTAAGTAAATTAATTACTAGTATATAATCTACATTCTTCATACATTTCCATTAAATATCTGGAAAATACAAGAAATATTCTGAGCACATTTAGTGAATTCCTAGGTCAAAATAATTAGACAGGATGGGCAGGTATGGATGACTTTTGGTCTGCATTGTTGGAGGGAATACTTACAATGATACCCTCAGATATTCACTGAAGTATTAGTAGCATCTTATTTAGTCCTCACAATAGGTTGTGAGACAGAAAGCCAGGTGAAATGGTCAAGCTGATGTGAGAGGCAATTAGAAACATTTAGAAAAGATCAATGACTGGCTGGTTGTGGAGAATCCAGTAAAGAAAAAGCTATTGGCAGGCAAGTTGAAGATGACTAATATCTAACATGAAATATTATAGAGACTACTTAAACTTTGTCTACTGGAAAAAATCTTTTTAGTTATTTTCATTGTGAATAATTCTACATAATCACATATTACATTTTTACTTTAAATATCAACTTAAATAAAAAGTAAGTCTTTGTTAATCCGATTAACCTATAATTATTTGGCTTTTCCCTCCCCCACCTTTAGACAGAAACAGACCCTTGTTTAATAGTAAGTAGGCTAAGCTAATAAATTCACTCCTTTATGCAATAAAGATAATCAACATCCAAAAGGGAATCATAAACTCAAAGTGCTGATGAATGATTATGACATTTACCCATGAGATACTGTCAGCAAAAGCTAAGTCTATTGAACTAAAGGACAAAAGTCTATAGCTATATCATGAATACATTAAGATTCTTACATTGCTGATACTCTTTTACTATCTTCTTTATTGGATCCTTTCCTCTTCCAAATTAATTAATATGGGTGTTTCACAAAGATCTGTCTTTTCTCTACCTGTTTTCTGTTCTGTTCTCTTCTGTTGTCCTTCTTCTGTACTCTCCTCTCCTCTCTTCTTCTTCCCCTTGTCTTTTTTCTTTTGTCCTCTTCCTTTTTCTCCTCCTATCATTTTTAAAGTTTCTAGTTGCCTTTTCTTCATTAGCCTGAACATTCACCCAACCTTCTGTCTCACAAAATATTAGGGCTGAATAAGATGTTATAATACACTAATATTTCAGTGAATCACTGATAGCATCAATGTGAGTGCTTTCTTCAACAATGCAGACCACAATTCTTCTATATCTGCCCATCTTCTCTTCCCACACTCTCACTCTCAACTTTTGTTTCAACAAATGCTTCTACGTAGATAATGCCCAAATTTAAATCTCCAGCTTTAAACTCTTCTCTAAGATATGGACTTGTTCCTCCAACTGCCTATAGATCATCTTTACATATATTTCCTACTGATATTAGAAAGTTCACATTTCTGTGACAAGCTTTTTTTATTTCTGACACCAAAGTTTCTATTCATGATTCAATTAATCACTCATGTTTGCAATCTTGGAGTTATCTTTGACTCTTTCCTTCCCTTGTTTTTTTTCTGCCATTATTACAAATCTTGCAATTTTCTATTGTACAACATTTCTCAAAAGTTTTCATACTCCTCTATTCTTGTGGTTGGCACCTTAGTATAGGTCTTCATATTATCTCTCTGGATTATTTCAATAGTCTTTTGAATATGTATTTTTGCTGCTATTTTCTTTCTTTTTCAAACCATCCCATAAGCTTTTAAAGATTATCTTTTTTATAACTAGATCTACCATTTCTTTCCTCTGTGTAAAAATCTTCAGTGGATTAATTCCTTTTGTTTACCAAATAAATTTTAGAAGATTTTACTTTATATAGTGTCCTCCTTTCAGCCTTGTCTCACTGTGCTTTCCTCAAGTAACTTGCTACTATAATCATAGTGCCTAGTCAGTCTCCTAAATATCTTCTGTTCTTTCATACTTGTAGACCTTTCTTAGTCTATTTTCAATGAATAAAATATCGTTTTTTTCTATTCTAGCTGAGGTACTTTTTCAATGCCACCTCCTCAGGGAAACTCAGGCAATGGGAAAATGCTGAATTTGGACACAGAAGCCTACATTTGCTTATTGTTTAATCACTTTGCTACCTTGTGTTTTTCATCAGCTTTATAGCCCTGGAAAATTATTTAATATCCTTGGGCCTCAGTTCCTCTTTTATAAAGTAAGCAGGTTGGATTATATGCCTTTAAGATCTCTGTAGCTCTAAATATATGCTATGATCCTGTAGATCATCTTCCATGGGTCATCACCTACTCCATCAGACATCATATAGCACTGTTTTTGTTGTTGTTGTTGTTGTTGTTGTTGTTGTTGTTGTTGTTGTTGTTTGTTTGTTTTTGGTTGCCCAGAGAGATTAAGACAATCTAGCTCATAAGAAGAGCTAGGATTCAAACTCATCTCCTCTGAGTATACTTCTATCACTCTTCTATGATATTATACTTCTTCCCCAGAGTGAAGAAAAATCTCTCCACTTCCCTTTTCCCTAATTATAATAAAACAATGGTAAAGAATCCAAACAAAAACTAAAATACTATGAGTAAACAATCAATGTCATCAATAAGACATCAGAAACATTGATTTGTCAAAAACATACTTCATTCATGGAAATGAGATTCTATTTTGTGAGTTACTACTAATAGCAATTGCACATATATGGCATATGGGATATAGCATCAGGCCCGCATTCAGAAAATCCTGAGTTCAAATCTAGCTTCAGACATTTATTAGCTGTGTGATCATGGGTAAGTCACTTAACCCTGTTTGCCTCTATTTCTTTATCTGTAAAATAAGCTAGAAAAGAACATGCAGATTACTCAAGTATCTTTGCCAAGAAAACTCCATATTAAATCAGGATGAGTTGGAAACAACTGAAATGACTGAGCAACAATAATAAATTAGTAACACTAATAGTAACTGAGGAAGTGTAACAGTGGATGGAAGAACAACTTTCATGTCAGTAAGACCTGTGTTTGTTTTTTCTATGACAAATACTAGTTGACTAACCATGACAAATCATTTAATCTCTCAGTGGCTTTCAAGACTACATATTACAGCTGAGTTGGCAATCTGCAATAATGAAGGGAATTTCTACATAGAGATCTCTTCCCAGAAAACAGGGAGTGTGATATAGGAGAACTGACATTCACATATCTCTTTTTAGATAGACCTTGGAACTGGCTGTCTTCCCTGTCCTCCAAATATACACATTCAGGCAAAACTATACCTAAACTCTTTTTGGCAGATGTACATTAATCACCATTTTAACAAAGATCTCCAGAGTCATGCTCGTTCACATTCATTTTATTTAAAAGAAAAGATTAATTTATTTTAAATTTAAAACTTGTCTTAATTACATCAATCTAGAGACCACAAAACAACCATAAAATCCTCTAGCATTTCAGATAATCCACATTTGGAAAATATTGGTTTTTTAAACCTTTTTCTAAAGGGAATAAGAAGAGAAGTGTGGGAAGAACTAGAATTGAGAGCTTGTTAAAAATTTGGAAATGTACTTTGTTTGGAATTCACAACTTCTCATTTTCACTGTTTCTTTCAGCTTAAAGACATTTCCTATCTGAAATGACAGGAGCCTTCTAGTCCTTCAACCTGGGAAGGAATGAATTATAATGTAGCCAGCTTTCACCATAGCATTTTTCTCTCTGTGGCAAAAGTGGTTCTATCTATCTCACTGTGCTCTCCACAAAGTAATTTGGCTTCTAGAAAACCTGAAACTTATTTTGGGTAACACATCTGCTTGGGATGTCAGTCCTTGCCCAATTCTCAGCTTCCTTCCTGAAATGGAAAGGAAAAAAAATGTAATTATACTACCCATAGCTAAATGATAATAGGAAATTAGTCTTGGAGTCGAACTGCATCCTTTGTATAGCTGTCAGTATGAATGATAAGTCAAGTAAAAAGGGGGTGACAAAACAGTAGAATTTAGAGTCTATCCAGATAGAAAGAAAAGCTAAGACTAGAAATTCAACATTTGTTCTCATTAGTAGCATGTCATAAACTCTAGGACAAATAATGTCAATTGATCTTAATCACATGGCAAATCTTACTTTCAAATTCTGGTTAACAATTAAAAAGCATTAAGCATAAAATTCCTTGTTGATACCACTTATATTTTTTTATTTATTTTCATTTTTGTATGATTCCAATGGAAAGCCTTTTGAAACCAACAATTCAATGTCACCTAGCTTTAAAGTCTCGCAAGTTAGAAAGGATATCTGCTTGGACTCATTCTTTGTTTCTGTCAGTTCAATTCAATAAGCACTTATTAAGAACCTACTATGTGTAAAGCACTCTAAGAATATAAGATGCTACTATAACAAAATTTTAAAAATGGAAAAAAAATCTTCAACTGATGATAGATAGGTTGGAAGATTATAACATTTAAGTAGATTAAGAAATGCAATATAACAAGGGAATGAATATACAAAACTAGGAGTATCAGGAAAAGTTTCCTTTAGGAAGCCTATCCTCTACTTTTTATTTGCAGCTCTATTTAGTTTGAACTCCACCGAACAAAATATCCATCCAGAATAAGCTGATGACTTGAAATCTCATCCATCATGCTCTTTTACTTAGCCTTGGATACTGAATACCTTCTCAGTTCCCTTAATCTTCTCTCTGATATGACTGGAGGGCTAGAAGGTAGAGTGCTATCTCCCAGCATTTTCTTTTGAAGATGTCAGTACCTAAAATTTCCAGCTCATTGTACATTGGTTGGTACTGCACAAAATCAGATTGCCCAGGCCAAGTGCTCCTTGGTGATCCTCTCTTCCTTTCCAACTTTCTTTTCTGTGATATTTTTTTACCTTTAGATTACAAGCTTCTTGAAGGCAGGAATTGTCTTCATTTTCTTTTTTTGTGTCCCAGGTACTTAACACGATTGGCACATAGCAGGCATTCAATAACTATCTCTTGAATTGAAATTGACTTGAATTTAGGAAGAGCCACATTATTGAGACTTTAGGTGGAAGGAATAAAATGGCCTGTATAAAGGTTCAGAGGTATCAAAGATCAAATAAAAAAGGTGAGAATTCTTGTACCAATATCAAATCTGACAGCAGAATTTGAAGTCTAGACAAATTTCAAACTTGTTCTAAATAACCCTATAATAAATGATTTGATATTTTGTTGTAAATATTATGAATTTCCACAACATGGCATACCTACATTTCAATACTCTTTTGTCATTCTCTTCATCAGAGGTATACATAGTTGACTTAGACTTCCATCTGCAATTTTTGAAACATAATCTCTACTATTCACCATATAGGCAATTGTTGATGTTTTGGTGAACAACATGATCCATAAAATATACTTCTGAACTCTGGAGGTTTAAGTGAAGCTATTATGGGCTGCCAGTAAGCTATAAGCCTCTGAATAGAAACAATTTTCATACATTTAGTACATAATACCCAGAATTTTTACATGTTTCATATATAAGGAAATAAGTAACTGATATAAGTGACTGGTTGTCATCATATTATAGGTAAGTCACTGTGTCCTAGTCCCATAGACTGCTCCTAAATCAATTTTCTGGAGACTTTCTCTTTTTGAGCACATTTTCTGACAGTCTAAGTGAATAGGATATTTTCATCAGCCTCAGTGATGATATCACATCTGTTTTACAACTCCAAGTGACTTAGATTTTCTCATTAATGTCCCTAGGATTTATATTTTAATTGTAGATTTATAAAATTAGATTTATATAATTTGGACCTGGAGTCCATTTAGTACTATCTTTCTCTTTACAGGTCGGGAAATGAGGCAAGAGAGGATGAGGGTCATGACCAAAGAGCAAAGTTATTTGTAATTGTATTCTAATATCCTTGAAGATCCCAAATAAAGGCTAGATCACATATTGTGGTATGTGTTTTACTGAAGATACTCATGGCTGGTGGCATAGGCCAGTAGTTCTCAAAATATGGTGAATACAGATCCTCAATTCCAATTCTATGATCAGAAGTACTTTCCTGCCTTATGATTTTTGTCTATTATTTTAGAGGAATATTTGGAGGTGACAATCTTGTTGAAAGTACTTATTGCAGCTAATGAAGTTTTATAGCTCATTCAGAGATCAATTACTACAGGAATTTTGACTCTTCTTAAGTTGCCTTCAGAAATAAGTCTGTGTAATAGATAACACGTGGTTTCACACTCTTGGCTTCCCCTTGGCTTTCTTCAGATATGAATAGGTCCACTAGCACTCTCTTGGCTCAGTGAATTTTCACATCTTAAAAACTCTGCTAGGGTGTTACAGGAAGTGTGGGGTCCCATTCTTTTTCCTGGCAGTATACAGAATCAGGTATCTAGGGAAACATCTTCTCAACTTTAAATTTACTTGTTCTCCCATATGTCACAAGGACACTTACAGAAATCATGTCCCGGAGTCTTAGATATCCCATACCTACACAATGTCAATACTCAGATGACTAAATACATCTCATTAATACATATGCTCCCTCCACTGATGATTTCTTATCCTGCACAGTTTTTGTCCATATATTTCTATTAATATTCCACAGAGAATATGTTCAATGTACTGAAAGTCTTGATGAGCTCCTTTTAGTAATTCAGGAATTGGGTGGGGTGGTGAATGTAGTACTAGCATTATCCATTTGTCTTTTCTCATAACTTCTTTCTATGACAAGGATCAAATGACATACTTGTATAGAACTTAATGAAGTGTCTCCAATATAGTATGTACTTAATAACTGCTTCTCCCCAATCTCTCCAAAGAAACTTTATGAAATTCTTCTCTATCATGAGTCTTTATTGGACATACAATATGTATATAATACAATTACTCTTTGAATTTTTTTATATTATGAAACTCAATGGAACCTTAATGATCAAGCAGTCCAACCTCCTTCTTTCTCCCTAAAACAAACCAACACGCAAACAAACAACAGTAAACTTATTTTTTTTCTTTTTTATTATAGCTTTTTGTTGACAGAACATATGCGTGGGTAATTTTTCAACATTATCCCTTGCACTCACTTTTGTTCCAACTTTTCCCTTCCCTCCCTCCACCCCCTCTCCTAGATAGCAGGCAGTCTCATACATGTTAAACATGTTAAAGTATATCTTAAATATAATATATGTGTACAGATCCATATAGTTCTCTTGTTGCACACAAAAAAAAATTGGATTCAGAAGGTAAAAATAACCTGGGAAAAAATAAAAATGCATGTAGTCCACATTCAATTCCCAATGTTCTTTCTCTGGGTGTAGTTGCTTCTGTCCATCATTGATCAATTGGAACTGAATTGGATCTTCTCAATGTCGAAGATAACAACTTCCATCAGAATATATTCTCATGTAGTATTTTTGTTGAAGTGTATAATGATGTCCTGATTCTGCTCATTTCACTTAGCATCACTTCTTTTAAGATTCTCCAAGCCTCTCTGTATTCATCTTGCTAGTCATTTCTTACAGAACAATAAAATTCTATAACATTCATATACCACAATTTACCCAACCATTCTCCAATTGATGGCATCCATTCAATTTCCAGTTTCTAGTGACTACAAAAATGGCTGCCACAAACATTTTTGCACACACAGGTTCCTTTCCCTTCTTTAATATCTCTTTGGAATATAAACCAGTAGTAATACTGCTGGATCAAAGGGTATGCACAGTTTAATAACTTTTTGAGCATAGTTCCAAATTATTCTATAGAATAGTTGGATCTGTTCAAAACTCCACCAACAATACATCAGTGTCCCAGTTTTCCCACATCCCTCCAACATTGGTAATTATATTTTCCTGTCATCTTAGCCAATCTGACAAGTGTGTAGTGGTTATCTCAGAGTTGTCTTAATTTGCATTTCTCTGATCAATAGTGATTTGGAACACCCTTTCATATGAGTAGAAATAGTTTCAATTTCATCATCTGAAAAATATCTGTTCATATCCTTTGACCATTTATCAATTGGAGAATGGCTTGATTTCTTATAAATTAAAGTTAATTCTCTTTATATTTTGGAAATGAAGCCTTTATCAGAACCTTTAATTGTCAAGCTGTTTTCCCAGTTTATTCCTTCCCATCTAATCTTGTTTGCATTTGTTTTGTTTGTATAAAAGCAGTTTAACTTCATATAATCAAAATTTTCTATTTTGTGATCAATAATGATCTCTAGGTCTTCTTTGGTCACAAATTCCTTCTTCCTCCACAAGTCTGAGAGGTAAACTACCCTATGCTCCTCTAATTTATTTATATTCTCATTTTTTATGCCTGAATCATTAACTCATTTTGATCTTATCTTGGTGTATGGTGTTATGTGTGGGTCCATGCCTAATTTCTGCCATACTAATTTCCAGTTTTTCCAGCAGTTTTGGTCAAATAGTGAATTCTTATCTCAAAAGTTGAGATCTTTGGGTTTGTCAAACAGTAGATTGCTATAGCTATTGACTATTTTGTCCTGTGAACCTAACCTATTCCATTGAACAACTAGTCTAATTTTTAGCCAATACCAAATAGTTTTGGTGACTGCTGCTTTATAATATAGTTTTAGATCAGGTATAGCTAGGCCACCTTCATTTGATTTTTTTTTCCATTAGTTCCCTTGAAATTCTTGACCTTTTGTTTTTCCATATGAACTTTGTTGTTATTTTTTCTAAGTCATTAAAATAGTTTCCTGGGAGTCTGATTGGTATAGCACTACATAAATAGTTTAGTTTAGGTAGTATTGTCATTTTTATTATATTCACTTGGCCTAACAAAGAGCAATTTTTTTCCAATTGTTTAAATCTAACTTTATTTGTGTGGAAAGTGTTTTGTAGTTTTTCTCATATAGTTCCTGACTTTCCTTTGGCAGATAGATTCCTAAATATTTTATGCTATCAACAGTTATTTTAAATGGAATTTCTCTTTGTATCTCTTGCTGTTGGATTTTGTTGGTGATGTATAAAAATGCTGAGGATTTATGTGGATTTATTTTGTATCCTGCAACTTTAAAGTTGTGGATTATTTCTAATAGCTTTTAAGCAGAATTTCTGGGGTTCTTTAAGGATACCATCATATCATCTGCAAAGAGTGATAATTTGGTTTCCCCATTACCTATTATAATTCCTTTAATCTCTTTCTCAACTCTTATTGCCAAAGCTAGCATTTCTAATGCAATAGTGAGTAGTAATGGTGATAGTGGGCAACCTTGTTTCACTCCTGATCTTACTGGGAATGGTTCCAATTTATCACCATTACATATGATGCTTACTGACAGTTTTAAATAGATGCTCCTGACTATTTTAAGGAAAAGTTCATTTAGTCTTATACTCTCAACTGTTTTTAATAGGAATGGATGTTGGATTTTATCAAATGCTTTTTCTGTATCTATTGAGATGATCACATGGTTTTTGTTAATTTGGTTATTGATATAGTCCATTGTGTTAATAGTTTTTCTAATATTGAACCAGCCCTGCATTCCTGGTATAAATCCTACTTGGTCATAGTTATTATTCTGGGGATGATTTTCTGTAATTTTTTTTTTTTTTTTTTTTTT
>MU174340.1:52195408-52214897 GCA_016696395.1 Antechinus stuartii
ATTTTTTCAAATAGTTTATATAACATTGGAGTTAATTGTTCTTTAAATGTTTGGTAGAATTCACATGTAAATCCATCTGGTCCTGGGGATTTTTTCTTAGGGAGTTGATTGATAGTTTGTTCTATTTCTTTTTCTGAGATGGGACTGTTTAGGATATTTACTTCTTCCTCTGTTAGTTTGGGCAAGCTATATTTTTGGAGGTATTTTTCTATTTCATTTAAGTTGTCGAATTTATTGGCATAAAGTTGGGCAAAGTAACTCCTAATTATTGCTCTAATTTCCTCTTCGTTAGTGGTGAGTTCTCCCTTTTCATTTTTAAGACTAACAATTTGATTTTCCTCTTTCCTTTTTTTAATCAGATTTACTAAGGGTTTGTCTATTTTGTTGGTTTTTTCATAGAACCAACTCTTAGTTTTATTAATCAATTCAATAGTTTTTTTACTTTCAATTTTATTGATCTCTCCTTTTATTTTTAGAATTTCAAGTTTAGTGTTTGACTGGGGGTTTTTAATTTGTTCCTTTTCTAGCATTTTTAGTTGCAAACCCAATTCATTGACCTTCTCTTTCTCTATTTTATACAAATAGGCCTCTAGAGATATGAAATTTCCCCTTATTACCGCTTTGGCTGCATCCCATACATTTTGGTATGATGTCTCATTATTATCGTTTTCTTGGGTGAAGTTATTAATTATGTCTATGATTTGCTGTTTCACCCAATCATTCTTTAGTATGAGATTATTTAGTTTCCAATTATTTTTTGGTCTACTTCCCCCTGGTTTTTTGTTGAATGTCATTTTCATTGCATCGTGGTCTGAAAAGGATGCATTTACTATTTCTGCCTTACTGCATTTGAGTTTGAGGTTTTTATGTCCTAATATATGGTCAATTTTTGTATAGGTTCCAAGAACTGCTGAAAAGAAAGTGTATTCCTTTCTATCTCCATTACATTTTCTCCAGAGATCTATCATATCTAACTTTTCTAGTATTCTATTTACCTCTTTGACTTCTTTCTTATTTATTTTGTGGTTTGATTTATCTAATTCTGAGAGTGCAAGGTTAAGATCTCCCACTATTATAGTTTTACTGTCTATTTCTTCTTGCAGCTCTCTTAGTTTCTCTTTTAAGAATTTAGATGCTACCCCACTTGGTGCATATATGTTTAATATAGATAGTGCTTCATTATCCATGCTACCCTTTAGCAAGATATACTGCCCTTCCTTATCTCTTTTAATTAGTTCAATTTTTGCTTTAGCTTGATCTGAGATCAGGATGGCTACCCCTGCTTTTTTGACTTCACCTGAAGCATAGTAGATTTTGCTCCAACCTTTTACTTTTAACCTGCATGTATCTCCCCACTTCAGGTGTGTTTCCTGTAAACAACATATTGTAGGAGTCTGGCTTTTAATCCATTCTGCTAACCGCTTCCTCTTTATGGGGGAGTTTACCCCGTTCACGTTTATGGTTAGAATGACCAATTCTGTATTACTTGCCATCTTGTTAACCCCGGTTTATGCTTTTCTCCCTTCTTTCCCTTTCCCCCCCCTTCCCAGTATTAAGCTTGTGAGCACCACTTGCTTCTCACAGCCCTCCCTTTTTAGTATCCCTCACCCCACCTTAGAGTTCCTCCCCCTATCTTACCCCTTTCCCTCCCAGTTCCCGTATTCCCTTCCGCTTAGCTTATTCCTTCCCTTTTCACTTTTCCCTTCTCACTTTTCAATGAGGTGGGAGAAGTTTCACCATAGATTGAATATGTCTTAAGATTTTTCACTTAAAGCCAATTCTGAAGGCAGTAAGATACCCACTATATTCATCCCCCTCCATTCTTTCTCTCAGATATAATAGGTTTCCTATGCCTCTTCATGAGATGTACTACCCCCACTTTACCCTTTTTCTGATACAATGTCCTTTCCACATCAATTTCTAGAACAAGGTACACATGTATTCTTTATACATCTATATAGTCAAAATATAGTTCCCAAGATTAATCTTTACCTTTTTAGATTTCTCTTGAGTTCTATATTTGTAGATCAAACTTTTTGTTAAGTTCTGGTTTTTTCATCAGAAATAGATGAAATTCGCTTACTTCGTTGAATGTCCATCTTCTTCCCTGGAAAAAGATGCTCATTCTCGCTGGGTAAGTTATTTTTGGTTGCATACCAAGTTCCTTAGCCTTTCGGAATATCATATTCCAGGCCCTTCGATCTTTTAATGTGGATGCTGCCAGATCCTGGGTGATCCTTATTGTGGCTCCTTGATACTTGAATTGGGTTTTTCTAGCCGCTTGCAATATTTTTTCCTTCATCTGAGGGTTCTGGCATTTGGCCACTATATTCCTTGGTGTTTTGATTTTAGGATCCCTTTCAGTGTGAGATCGATGAATCCTTTCAATGTTTATTTTTTCCTCTGTTCCTATGACTTCTGGGCAGTTCTCTTTGATAATTTCCTGGAAAATAGTGTCCAGGCTCTTTTTTTTCATCATGTTTTTCTGGAAGTCCAATGATTCTCAGATTGTCTCTCCTGGATCTGTTTTCCAGGTCTGTTGTCTTCCTCAGAAGGTATTTCACATTTTTCTCCATTGTTTGATTTTTTTGGATTTGCTTGACTGATTCTTCTTGTCTCCTCGAGTCATTCAATTCCACTTGTTCAATTCTGATTTTCAGTGAAGTATTTTCTTCACTCACTTTTTAAAAATCTTTTTCTAATTGTCCAATTGAGTTCTTTTGTTCTGTGGAATTTTTTTCCATTTCGCCAATTTTGTTTTCCAGTTCACCAATCCTATTTTTCAAGGATTTTACTTCTTTATCCACTCTCTCTTTAACTTTCTCCAGGCTCTTTTGCCAAGCCTCTCTCTCCTTTTCCCAAGCTTCCCTCTCCTTTTGCCAAGCCTCACTCTGCTTTCCCCATTTTTCTTCTAGCTCCCTTGTGAGAGCCTTTTTAATCACTTCTATGAGGTTCATCTGTGCTGAGGAACAGATGATCTCCTCCTTTGGGGATTCACCTGGAGACAGTCTGTTTTTAGTCTCCTCAGGATTTAGAGTCTGCTCTCTATTTGTATAGAAGCTGTCAAGGGTTAAAGTCCTCTTCAGCTTCTTGCTCATTCTGTCTATTAATCAGAAACAAACTAGCAAAGAAAAGAAGAAAAAACTGGAGTCTTTCTTTGGGGGAGGGCTGGGTATGTTATCGAGCTTCCTCTACAGACTGCAGGGGGCAGCAGTGAGGCACTAGCAGGACTGTGCTGCGCGGGCGCTCTGAGATCCCAAAGCGTGCTGAGTCACTGTGGGGGAGGGGGGGAAGGGGGGGGCAGCCAGGTCCCGAGAGACTCCAGCTGTTTGGGGTTGTATTCTTCAACCCCGGTGTTTTTAGCTTCTCTGCTGGGCTGCTGACTTGCTGCCGGAGCAAAGTATCCAAACCTGTAGCGAAGCTCTCCCTGCAGAGACGGCTGCGATCACTCCCCACCCCCTCTCCAGTCTGCTCCCGTGCTCTCACTGCCGCTGCCCTCAGCCTGTGCCCGATCTAAAACCATCCCAGCCCTCCAGTAAAGACAGACCTTTCTTGGCGAATCTCAAGGATGGCTTCTCTTGGTGACTATATGTGGGTTTTTTTTCAGTCAAGCATTGATTCAGAGGCTTGTAATGAAGTGGATAGTGAGAGAAAGCACGGAGCTTATGCAGCTGTGAGCCTCCTCTCTGCCATCTTAACCAGAAGCCTGTAATTTTTTTTGCTAATATTTTATTTAAGATTTTTGCATCAATATTCATTAGCAAGATTGATCTATAATTTTCTTTCTCTGTTTTCAACCTACCTGGTTTAGGTATCATTACCATATCTGTGTCATAAAAGGAATTTGGTAGGACTCCTTCAATCCCTATTTTTTCAAATAGTTTATATAGGATTAATTGTTCTTTAAATGTTTGGTAAATTCACATGTAAATCCCTCTGGTCCTGGGGATTTTTTCTTAGGGAATTGAGTAATAGCTTGTTCTATTTCTTTTTCTACAATGGGACTGTTTAATCAATTTCCTTCTTCCTCTGTTAATCTGGGCAACCTAAATTTTTGAAGGTATTCTTCCATTTCATTTAAGTTATCGAATTTATTGGCATACAGTTGGGCAAAGTAAATCCTAATTATTGCTCTAATTTCCTTTTCATTAGTGGCAAGTCATCCCTTTTCATTTTTGAGACTTACAATTTGATTTCCTCTTTCCTTTTTTAAATAAAATTTACTAAGGGTTCTTCTATTTTGTTGTTTTTTTTTTCATAGAACCAACTCTTAGTTTTATTTATTAATTCAATAGTTATCTTTTTTTTTACTTTCAATTTTATTACTCTTTCTTTTTATTTTTAGAATTTCAGGTTTAGTGTTTTCTGGTTTTTAATTTGCTCCTTTTCTAGCTTTTTTAGTTGCAAGCCCAATTCATTAACTTTCTCTATCTCAATTTATGCACGTAGACCTCTAGTGATATAAAATTTCCCCTTATTACCCTTTTGGCTGCCTCCCACATATTTTGATATGATGTTTCATTATTGTCATTTTCTTCAGTGAAATTAATAATTATGTCTATGATTTGCTGTTTCACCCAATTATTCTTTAGAATGAGATTATTTAGTTTCCAATTTTTTTTGGTCTATTTTCCCCTGGATTTTTATTGAATATAATTTTCATTGCAGTGTCATCTATAAAGGATTCATTTACTATTTCTGCCTTTCTGCATTTTAGTTGAGGTTTTTATGTCCTAATATATGGTCAATTTTTGTATAGGTTCCATGAACTGCCGAGAAGAAAGTGTTCTCCTTTCTGTCTTCATTTAGTTTTCTCCAAAGATCTATCATACCTAATTTTTCTAGTGTTCTATTTACTTCTTTTATTTCTTTCTTATTTATTTTGTGGTTTGATTTATCTAATTCAGAAAGTTAAGGTTGAGATCTCCCACTATTATAGTTTTGCTGTCTATTTCTTTTTGCAGTTCTCTTAATTACCCCCTTAAGAATTAAGTGCTATGCCACTTGGTGCATATATCTTTAATATTGATATTGCTTCATTATCTATGCTATCCTTTCGCACTATATGATTTCCTTCCTTATCTCTTTTAATTAGATCAATTTTTGCTTTTGCTTGATCTGAGATGAGGCTGGCTACTCCTGCTTTTTTGATTTCACCTGAAGCATCGTAGATTCTGCTCCAGCTTTTTACCTTTACTCTGTATGTATTGCCCTGCTTCAAGTGTGTTTCCTGTAAACAACATATTGCAGGATTCTGGCTTTTAATCTCATCTACTATCTACCTCCGCTTTATGGGGGAGTTTACCCCATTCACATTTATGGTTAAAATTATTAATTCTGTATTTCCTGCTATCTTGTTAACCCCAGCTTATGCTTTTCTTCTTTCCTTTTCCCTTACCCCTTCCCCAGTATTAACTTTGTGAGCACAACTTTCCTCTCACAGCCCTCCCTTTTTATGACCCCTCTCCCCACCTTAGAATTCCTCCCCTTTTCTGTATTTCCCACAATTTCTGTATTCCTTTCCACTTAGCTTACTCCTTTCCCTCCCACTTTTCAATGAGGTGGGAGAAGTTTCTCTGTAAATTGAATATGTCTAATATTTTTCTCTTTAAGCCAATTCTGATGAGAGTAAAATCCACAGTCTATTTATCCCCCTCCCTTCTTTCCCTCAGATATAATAAGTTTCTTTTGCCTCTTCATGAGATATAGTACTCCCACTTTACCCTTTTTTTGGTACAATTTCCTTTCCACCTTTAGTTTCTTTTTTATATTATAACAGTAAAACCAAATTATACATGTATTCTTTATGTATACTCATAACAGAAATATGGTTCCCAAGATTTCTTTTTACCTTTTTGTGTTTCTCTTGTGTCCTATATTTGGAGATCAAACTTTTTTGTTTAGTTCCAGTTTTTTCGTCTGAAATAGATAAAATTTATCTATTTCATTGACTATCCATCTTCTTCCCTGGGGGAAAAAAACAACAAAAAATGCTCATTTTGTCTGGGTAAGTTATTCTTGGCTGCATACCAAGTTCCTCAGCCTTTTGGAATATCAGATTCCAGGCCCTTCAATCCTTTAATGTAGATGCTGCTAGATCCTGAGTAATCCTTATTGAGGCTCCTCTTTATTTGAATTGTTTTTTTCTAGCTGCTTGTAATATTTTTTTCCTTGGTCTGATAGTTTTGAAATTTAGCCACAATATTTCTTGGAGTTTTGATTTTGGGATTTCTTTCAGTAGGTGATCGATGAGTTCTTTCAATGTCTATTTTATCCTCTGTTTCTATAATATCTGGGCAGTTCTCTGATGATTTCCTGAGAAATAGTTTCTAGGCTCTTTTTTTTTTTTTTTTCATCATAATGTTCAAGAAGTCTAATAATTTTCAAATTATCTCTCCTAGATCTATTTTCCAGGTCTGTTGTTTTCCCAAGTAGGTATTTAACATTTTTTTCAAATTTTTCAATTTTTTTTTTTTTTCTTTTGGTTTTGCTTGATGGATTCTTGGTGTTCCCTCGAGTCATGTATTTCCATTTGTTCAATTCTGATTTTTAATGAATTATTTTCTTCATTTACTTTTTTATTTCTTTTTGTAATTATCCAAGTTTTTAAATAAGTTGTTTTGTTCTATGGAATTTTTTTCCATTTTGCCAATTTTATTTTTTAGAGAGCTATTTTCTTTTTCCAATTCACCTTTTTCAATTTATTTTTTCTGTTTTTCAGGGATTTGATTTCTTTATCCACTCTATCTTTAAATGAGTGGGATGACTTATTCAGACCCTCTTGCCAAGCTTCCCTTTCCTTTCCCCATTTTTCTTCTAGCTCTCTGGTTAGAGCCTTTTGAATTTCTTCTATGAGAATCTTGTGTGGTGGGGATCAGATCATATTCCTCTTTGGAGTTTCATCTAGAGATAATCTGTTTTTAAACTCCCCAGGGTTTAAAGTCAGCTCTGTATCCCTATAGAAGCTATCTGTAGTTACAGCCTGCTTTAACTTTTTAGTTTTTACTCATTTTGACAAAAAAGAAACAAAGAAGACAAACTAACAACAACAACAAAAAGCAAATGTGGTCTGCTTTTTGGGCAGTGTGGTGTTATCAAGCTTCCTCTATAGACTATAGGAAGTAGCAGTGAAGAAGCAGTAGAACAGCAATGGCTGCACTGAGTCTGGGCTCTGAGACTTTGAGAGCATGCTGAGTCACTCTAGGTGTTGGGTGGGTGTGGACAGGTCCTGAGATACTCTAGTTTTTTGGGGTTATTGTTTTTACTCCCTGTGTTTATAGCTTCTCTGCTGATCTACTGGCTTGCTGCCAGGGGAAAGAAACTCGCATTAGGTAATGTTCTCCCCACAAATTTTTGGCTGTCTGAGACCACACCCTGCCCCTCTCCAGTCTGCTCAGTATGAGGTGCCTTCTGTGTTCTCACTGCCTGCCTGAGGTCTGTGCCTGGTCTAACTGTCCTACCCCTGTGCAAAAACAGACCTTTTCTGGAGAATTTAGAAGATATTTTATGTTGGTAATGTGTTATCACCCTAATATTCATGGGTTTTTTCAGTCAAAGCACTAATTCCAAGGCTGTATCATGAAAAAAGTCTGAGGGCAAGGTAGAGCTTAGATAGATGCATGTGTTCTCTACACTATCTTGGCTCCACCCACTTATTTTATAGTCATGGAAAATGGGGTTCATATAATCTAAGAGACTTTTCCTAAGTACCCAGAGGTAGTTATAGAAATGAGATTTGAACACAGATCTCCTACTCAAATCCAATGATCTTTCTGCTATACATTTGCTCTATAATTTTGATTCCATCCAGGACATAGCATTCTATGATTTACGGCCATATAGCATCACAAATGTAGAGAAAAGTGCTCTTTTGACAATGAATAACACTATTGCAATTTCCTAGTTTTGAACTTAATTCTGGGACTGATTTATTGTCCATCCACAGAATCTTTTAATATATATATATTGAAAGATTAACTAAATAGGCATGTCTTATTTGAACAGTATGTTTTTTGTGTCCACTTTGATTTTCCACTGGGAGTCTTAATGTGAGACTTAATCTTGCCAGGGCTATTCATTTCAATGTGTGGGAAAAGACTTTATAACATTCCAAACATGCCTGCAAATATATAAACTCAGTTCTAGTAATAGTCTTTTCTTATGGATAAAGAAACATAATTCAGTCTTTTGAAAAAATTCATTTATTTTTTATTTTTATCTCAAATTTATTGAAATGCTTTAATCCCCTCACCCCCCAATTTTTGGACTTATTTATCCTAGTATTTATCTTCATTGAATTGCTTGTACAAGTTGGGATATCTCAAAGATCAGAAACTGCACACATTTCTTCCTTCCCAATTTTTATCTTCTAAATTCAGAGCTTTTTTTGGCATAATGCATGACTCCAGATGTATATTCAGGAATTTTGTATTCATTTGGGCTCAGATGTAATTTCTTCATATATAAAATGCCATAGGAGGAAGGCACTTTAAATCTCTATTTCTAACAATGGTACCATTTGATGAGATCATTCAGAATCAGGTCAGTTAATAGTATTTTCACTATGTTATTTTGCCCTATTGGGTGGCCAGCCTGAAGCTGACTGATAGTTGAAATGGTAAATTACAGAGAAAAAAAATATTTTAGAGGATGCTAGATTAATTTGTTTCCTACCTTTTCTCTTTACTGAATTAGTACAAAAATAAAGTTTCAAACAACAATATGGAATGCAAAAGTATCACTGTTGCTCTTGAAATGTCAGAGTAACAGTGAACATTACTGAATGCTCTGAAAATTGCTTTAAAATCTTTCTTCATACCTCTTGAGTAACTGATACATAGGGTAAAAACCCAGGGAGAAGCCCGGTATTCTAAAATGGCACAAAGATCTCAGTCACAAAATACTTATAGCCCAATTTGTCCTCAATAGAGAGCTGACATAGAAAAAATATCAATTGCTAAACTAATTCTTGCTCAATGCTTCTTTTTCAAGGAATTATTAATAAATCAGATTTTACCATATATAGTGGACATTGAATTTTCACTCCATCATGGAGTTTGGAAATTAGATAGCAAAGTTATTATCTAGAGTCACTTGACAATATATCAATTTCTTCTTTTATTTATATCATTCTATACATATGCTATTCCTTAGAAACTTATCTTTCAAAATCCATGTCACATCCATCTAGCACATCTTATTTCTGATGGCATTGTTTAATCTTAAATCATACTTTATATTCAATTCTATCAGCAGCCTTCTTATACAAGGAAGATCAACAAACTTCTAGAAAGTGAAAAGACCATCTAGAATGATATATCCCATCTTATGAATTATTTTAAAGGAAAACTTTCATGAGGAAGCAACAGTGGCCTATAAATCTCCCTGTACTCTTTCCATGGTCTTTTGCCTTTGGTTCTAAATACTAGGTTTTACATAGTCTAGATATAAACACATGGAATCCATCTGTTTCTTCTATTTCAAAGTCATAACTTTTGCATTTACATTTATGCTAATAAAGTAAACTCTTTGGAAATAATGTGATGAAAACAGATTGATCCTTGACTTAAAAATGTAAAGGGTGGAACTTTTGCTCATTTTTGGAGAACATTTTCTTTCAATTATGTATAATGATTAATCCTTTAAAAAATTTACTGACAATATAAACTGTATATGGATGCTTCTCCACCCCTCCTACATATACACATGCACCAATTCTATCCTTTCACATACTATCTTAAAAAAGGGAGGCCAAGGGATTTTTTTTAATGTAAATATGATTTAAAAAAAAGGTATCAGAATTCTGAACAGGTCAGTATAGACACATCCTACCTAAATTGTAACTAAGGTTACAAGAAAACATAATATCAGGAGAAACAGCATTAAGAAGTTTGTGAAAATACAAAGAAACTTCAATTTCATCTATCAGACAATAAACATTTATTTTATTTACTATGTGGCAGACCTGTGCAAAGAGCTGGAGATACAAAAGGGCAAAAGACAGTTACTGTCTCTTGGCAAAGATCTCATAATATAATGTAAGAAATAATAAATCAATGCAAATAGGCTATATATAAGATATAAAGAATATGATTAAAGATAATTTAAAAGGTTTGGTAAAAACTTACTATAGAAGAGTAATTTTATTTGAAGCTTGAAGGAAATCAGGGAATATAGAAAACAGAGATAAGGAGGGAAAGCATTCCAGAAATAGAGAAGAGCCAGAGAAAATGCCTAGAACCAAGATATGGAGTTTTGGTATAATGTAATGAGGTCTGAAGTTGAATTGTGAAGGGTTAAGAAGATGTTGAAAGAAGAGAAAGTGGAGGCCCCTATTGTAGACAGCCTTCTCAATAATTTTAACCACAAAGAATAGAAGAGATAGGATGATAGATAGCAGGGATTGAAAGGTCAGGTGAGGTTTTTTGAAGATGGGGTGATTATGGATATGTCTGTAGATAACTGAGAAGAAGCAAGTAGATAGGAAGGAAATGAAGATGAGTGATAGAGTGAGATGACAGAAAGTACAACCTATTGGAGCAGATGGGATAGAAAGGGATCACTTGTTTGGGTATGGGGTTGGCTTTGATAAGGAGTAAGAAGGCATCTGGGTGTTACAAAGTGAAGAAGAGGCAAGAAGAAGAAGGACAGAGAAAGTCCTCAATATTTTTCTGTAAAATATTAGGCAAAGTTCTCAGCTGAGAGTGAGGGGGTAAGGGGAGACATGGGAGATTTGAAAAAGAACAAAAAGGTTTGGAAGAACTTCTGTGGAGTGGAATAAAAAATTGATAAAGGTTGTGGAGAAGGATTGTGTTGTTACAGTGAAGGTGAAGTTGGGGTTGTACAACATAAATTTGCAATTGGAATCAGAGAAATTATATTATTTTCTTCACCTTCATTCAGCAGCATATGCATAGGAACAAAGGCAGCAGATGATGGAAATAATGTGAAATTAATTGGGGGCAATCAGTGGTACAAAAGGGACAGAGATTTGAGAAGAGGACACTGTTTAGTTGAACTGGTTCATCAAGGAGTCAAATGGTGAAAAAAGAAATGGCTAGCAAAGGGATGATGGCCTAGAAGCAATGGAGAATTTACTCTTAGCACAGGTATTTTTAATGTTGAGAATAACTTCATCAACTAAGATACATACAACAATGTGGTATGTGGGCTATTTGACAGAATAATTAAAAGGAAATCTCATTACTTTAATAATAATAATAATTAATATTTATAGTACTTTAATATTTGCAAAGCACTTTATAAATATTTAATTTTGTCCTCACAAAAACCCTCAGAAGTGGGCACTACCATTTCCCATTTTATAGAGAAGGAAACTGAAGTAGAAAGAGATTAAGAGACTTGTGTAGCTAATAAATGTCTGAGTTTGGATTATGACCTCATATATTTCTAACTCCAAGGTTGCTTCTCTATCCACTATGCCACATATTAGACTCTATTTTACATTTGATTTTGCTAACAATATAATAACAATGCTATTATAAAATAGTACTTTGTATGTGGAAAATTATCTGTGTAGCTATTTTTTTTTCCTTCTGATAATTGTGCATCTACAAGGGCAACTAAGTAGTACAATGGATAGAATTCTGGATCTGGTGTCAGGAAGACTTTTCTTCCTGAATTCAAATCCAGCCTCAGATATTTAATAGCTTTGAGCTATGTGACCCTGGGCAACTCAAAAGTACATTTGCCTTATTTCCCTCTTCTACAAAGTGAGCTGGAGAATTATCTTTGCCAAGGAAACCCCAAAGGGATCATGAACAGTTTGATATGTCTGAAAATGACTGAACAACATGCATCTATAACAATAGCTTATAATGTAATTAAAAACAAAATTGTATTAATTTACTTATTTACACACATTTATTTTTATATATGCCCATAGAATTAGAGACATTCAAATGGGCTGGAGTCAGGAAAACCAGAATTTAGAATTGTCTCAAACACTTATTAGCTGTGTGTCTCTGGATAAGTCATTTAACTGCTATCTGCCTTAGCTTCCTTAATTGTAAAATGTGGGCAATAATAGCACCTGACTCACAGAATTGTTGTGGGGATCAAATAAAATATATGTAAAATACTTCGCACAGTGTCTAGAATATAGTACATGTTTAACAATTATTTCCTTCTTTCCTCCCTTCCTCTCCTTTCCTCCTTTCCTCCCTTCTTTCCCTGTCCTTTCTTTTCTCCCTCCCTTCCTCTTTTCCTTCATCATCCCCTTCTTCTATCTCTACCTTTCTTTCTATCTCCTTTCATCCCTTCTTTCCTCCTTCCCTGCTGCCCTTTCTTCACTATATATGTGCATACTGTCACTTAAGTAAATTCCTTCAGAGCAAGGACTGTTTCACTTTTGCCTTTGTATCTCTGGTGCTCAGCACAGTGGAGGGAACACTTAATAAGAGCTTGTTCATTGATTAATTGATTGAACAAGTGGCTGATGTCTTTTCATTTCTCTGTATGTGTTTGCTAAAAATACTGAGTATGATATTTTCTATTCTTTTGCAATCTTTCCCCATGGGAACAATAGATCAAAAACTAAAATAAAAACCAAGAAATTAAGTACGTAAAAAATAGAAGCAGGAAGTAATGATGAAGTTTGCATGTAATCACTTAGCACATTTTTTTTTTTTTTTTTTTTTTGTTATGCACAGGGCTGGGCTGTCAGTTATTATTATTATTTTTTTTTACCATGAAAAGAAGCACCAGCTTTAGAGTGGGAGTAACATGAAACAAGTTTTTGAATCTTGCATCTAGCTTGGACTTTTGTTTTCCATATTTAATCCATCATTTCTACAATTTGCTGCCTAGTACCTGACTAATAGAACAGCTAGATGGTATAGTAAATAGAGCACAGGGCTTGGAATCAGGGTGATTCATCTTCATGAGTTCAAACCTGACCTCAGACATTTCCTAGCTGTGTGACCCTAGGAAAGTCACTTAACCCTATTTGCCTCAGTTTTCCTATCTGTACAGTGAATTAGAGAAGAAAATGCCAGATCACTGAAGTATCTTTGTCAAGAAAACCCCGAAACAGGGTTTGAAGACTGGGACAGCACTAAAACAGCAGCATTTGATGATATCTTGAAGTTCAGAACTTTTCTGTACCCTTGCTCTACTGTTGTGACCAGAGCACTCTATATTCCCATTTTTACCTTCTGCTTTTCCATAGCTTCCCCTAGAAATCACAGCTGTATTCTGAAAGATTTTAGGAGAATTTAAGAGATGAAGTTAGATTTTACAAGCAAAATAACATATATATACAATTATTGAGAAAAGGATTGCTATCACTATATAGATGACATAGCTATATAAGAAAAATAAATGATATAGATATAGGTTACATAGGCATGGATGATGGATATAGATAATATAAAGATGTTGATATAGATTATTGGACTAAAGACTCTACCTTGAAATAGGAAGACATGGTCTTGAATTCCACTCTTGGTATATATTAGTTAACCCTCGGTAAGTCATGTAATGTCTCAATGACTAAAAGTTGCTTGCTTACTTTGCTAAAAATAGTTTACTCACCTAGAAGAGTCAATTAATGAAAACATAAATTCAGTCCCTACCACTGGCCTATAGTGTGATCTGATTCTAAAGCTTAGGAGTCTTATCCTGAGTGTTTTGGGGTGTGTTTTGTTTTATTTTGTTTTTGCTTGAATCAATTTTTCCATTAGAGTTGCCATCTCATCCCCAAGAGCAATTTCCCAACTAGTAAAACACATCACTTCCATATTTTATTGTCAAGCATCATGATCATTTTTGAGGAGTTATATTTTTTGAAGGATAATTGATATTAAAGGAAAATAATCTAGAGTACTAAGAATGCTGAAGGGATCAAAAACTATGTAACACAAGTATTAATAAAAGGGGTTAGTGCTATTTATCCTAGAATAAACTTCCAGGACTAGTGATTAAAGTAGTCAAGAATTCTCCTTTTGATCAGTATTATTCTATGAATTAGCTTAATTAGAATTCCATTTACTTCCTCAGAGTAACTATTTTAGTACTGTGTTCTTCCTCACATTAGGAAAATGGCTCATTTCCAAAATACCTGCATAATTTATATGTAATCTTATAACAGAGGCACATATGATGCTCACTACCACTTGGTTATACAAGAAGGTGTAGCAGTATGATGTAGTTGTTAAAAAAAAAAAAAAAAAAAAAACTGGAATTAGAACCCTAGCAGAGATTCATAAAGCTATCACTTACTAGCAGTGGAAGTGTAAGCAACTTAATTGACTTATTTGAACTTCTAATCCCTAGCTTGTTTAAAAAAACCCAAAAAGATAAGATCCTGAGACTTTGTTACCAATTTTACAGAATTATGGGGAAAAAAAACACTTTATAGATGAGATATTTTTATGATTATTATGTATCTGGAGTACTCCTGATAAAAGAATTGTAATTTTGATCTTGGTGTTGACCATGAGTTTCACTGTGATCCCTGGCCATATATTATACCCCACCCACAGTGCAAGACTAAGATTATTATTAATCAGTGTAATATATTATCATTGGAAGATCTCACAGTGTGGTTAAAAAAAAAAACAAACAAACAAAACAAAACAAAACAAAACAAAAAAAACCACTGCATCTGGAATGAGGAAAGTAGGTTGAAAATGTTTCTCTATACATATCATCTATGGAACAATAGGCAATTCTTTTAATCTTAGACTTAGTTTCTGTGTCTTTAAAATGGAGATAATATCTGTATTATCTAACTCATAGGATTGCTTCTGTATATTTAATATACTGTATGAATGTCACTATTATTATTAACAGAAAAACTATTTAAAATTTAGGCACTAATAACATCATGTTTTTTCAAAGGATAGCTGGTCTGTACAGATAACAGCAGATAATAAGATTAGAATTAGAAACAGATTCTATCAATTTGAGAGCCTGTGAAAATTTCAGTCTAGGTATTTACACTGCAGAAATTGGTAATCTCTAAAACTCAGAGCCTGATTTGTTAGTTTGCTGATTCTTTGAATTTAAGAAAATGTCAATAATCCAGCTCTTTTTCTTTTTATGGACAGCCTATTTTTAAAACTTTTACCAGCATGTCTTTGGTGAGAAGAAATTCAAGAAGTCAATATAGAAGATATTTACTGAGAAGATTTATTAGTAAAAGTACACAGTTCAGTTCCCCTGAAATGGGGAGATATAGTTCCCTAAACTTCCACAGTCTTTGTAAAACAGTGAACTCAAACTTAAAGCTCGTTACAAAATATTTGTCCCACCAAATTTACTTACAAAGGAGGCATTTATTTGATATAGTCACTCCATAACCTCAGCTATTCAGATTCACTTTGGAGTTAGGTTCCACAGGTTGTTCCTCTGAGCTTTGCTGAAAGAAGATTCTGGCAGCAGTTCCTGTCCTTGAACATTTTATGCCTCTTCAGTCCTTTTTAAGATCACAAGTGCACAGCCTAATCTATTTAATTTTCAATACTTCATCTATGGTAAGAATGAATAGACACAACAGGGACACAAGCAACAGCAGAGCAATGTGGTTGTGCTGACCCAGGTAGGGAGAGTTCAGCCACTGGCACTAGCATTCTCTCCTTACCTGGAAGCTTATTGCAAGTCCTTGATTCCCCATTTGAATGCAGCCAGCCAGAAAAAGAGAGATAGGCTTGCTTTGGCAGGAATGTATACCTAGGGTCCAATCCAAAAGGCATGTGTTATGCCGATGGGAACTTATCATAGAACTCCTCTGCACATGTTCTGAAGGGGAGAGCCAGGCTCCTTCATTTCATATGAGCTCCCAGTTTCAAAAGCAAGCTCCCCCAAACATGCATAATCTCAGAACACATCAGCCAAGCTGGTTACACACATGTTAAAAGGAATGTGAGCTGCTTTAGGACAGGAACTATTTTCCCTTCTTCCTGTACTTTCCTGTCCTGGAAGTGAACCTTACATACAGTAAGTGCTTAAAAGTGTGTGCAGAATTAAATTTACTATTTGAGGGAAGGAAGGAGATACATAGGACAATTCCTTAGATCCATGAAATTTAGAAACGCCTATGTGTCTTGTAATGGCTATTTAAATATTTGGGAGGTTTTAATTAGTAGGACTATAAGCAATTGAATAGCCATCACTAGATGTGAAATAATAGGTTTTAATACCACATGTAGCATATAGTTTACTCTTGACACTTATTAAAGATTAGCCAACAATACAAAATGAATATATGAATGTGCACTGCAGCTGCTTACTGGACGGGCCATTAGGTCTACTTGAATGTGTGTGATTTTCTTCATTCTCTAGTTATTGGTCCACAGAGAAGATATTAACCCTAATGCTACTTTAATTAAAGATTTTTCCCCCTCTAAATCACATGGAGTTATTTTAGCATTCAGATCCTGAGTTTTATCACCAGTGCCTTGTGTGTGCTGCATAGCTGATTATTGGAATATCTATTATTTATAGCAGATGAATGGTTTATAGCATTTTCCCGACACCAAATGATATAAACTAATTTTAGTATTATGGAATATTAACCTTTGAAAATGAAACTCTCCTTTTGAATGAACTCATACCCAATTTGTGGATTTATTTGCTGTTATGTTCATTCAAAATAATTTTTTTTACCATAAATAAAACATGCTCAACAAGAACCAATTGTTTTCAGCAGACATATTCTATTACTAAAAACAAGGGGAAAAATGGTTCTGCTCTTTACACATTATTCAGATAGAAGCTAGAGAATTCAACTCTTCCTCTGGCACTGCCCATGAGCCTTAATGTAGCCTCAAACTGACCTGATTTCCTTTAATAAAATAGCATCAGAATAGAGAAATATATACTTAATAAGTAAAAAACAAAGCAATGAAAACAATACAAAAAGAATAGCTCTGAACTATTATCTGTAATAATGATGTCCTTCCAAAACTAGGGAAGTCACTTGATATCTTTGTTTTTTATGTCTTAGTGTAGAGGAGGAGGTATCTATTAGGATGAGGCTATTATTCTTTCTGAATATGAAAGCTGCATGTATATGTTAAGTATCATCATTATTGAAAAGAAAAATTAGTGTAGCCTTCATTTCCCAAATTATACTTTCAACCCACACTCCATAGTAACCATGGAGACCATATTCACATAACACATGACTCACAACAGGTGAATTCTCAGGTTAAAAAAAAAGGCTTCATGAATCGCGGTGTCTGAAAGGCTTAGGTATAAAATTTAGGACTGAAGCCCAGTACAAGTCCAATGCTCTTAATGTTTCTTTTGGTGGTTATCATAATTAGACAATAAATATCCCATAAGGCCTCAATTTTAATAAAGGATCTTGATGGATCTTTCTTTTCTTAATATTGAATAGTTACAGCCATTTAAATGATCATGATCTCACTATAATACTATATATTCCTATATATATATACTATATATATAATACTATATAATCATCCATTAATTGTTTTCAGTTTTGTTTAGGTAGTGCTGTGGAGAAGGGATTGAACAGAGGACCCTGATCAATTAAATGAAAGCATGGGGAAGCACATCAATACATTCTTAAGAACAATTGTGTAATTTAATTACACATATACATCTATTTATGTATATATTTCTATAGAAGTAAGTGATAAAAATGGATATGGATAATATAGATCTATATTTATATTTATCTTTAGCTATAAATAATATATGTAGTATACTCTGAACAGAACACCAGACCTGGTGTTAGAAATGCTAGTTATGTGACATTAGTTAAATCACTTAATCTTTGCCTCAATTTTATTGATTGCAAAATGAAGAAAAAGTAAATAGCAAGTCAAGGAAGAGTGCTGATATTCAAAATCACAATTGTTTAGTGATCACTATTATTTAAAATGTTTTTTCTTTTCCTAACCCTCCTTTACAAGTAGCAAACTTTCTTCTGTTTATTATATTATAAATGTTAAGTATCATGATATAATATATAGAAGTTCAGTCAGAAAAATGCTACTTTTGAGATTTAGATGTATGATACTGAATAAGTCGATTTAAATTCCCTAACCCTGTTTACTCATTTGTAAAATACAGATAACAGCATCTGTAGTACCTAACTCAAAAGGTTGTTTTTGAAGCTCAAATAAAATAATGTATATTGAGTGCATTGTAAATCCTCAAGTGTGAGGTAACTGCCAAACTAGAATATTCTGTATACACAATTCATCTTGCATTGCACAAATTTGTACTTTAGTACCCCAGGAAGTCAAAATTTCATTTATGGGAGTAATCTCAGATAGAAGTATCTTTAGTTGTAAACTTTTACCAAGAGTTCATTATTCAGTCAGTCAAATTCTTTATGACTCAATATACCAGTGTTCATGGAGTTTTCTTTGCAAAAAATCCTGCAGTGGTTGGACATTTCGTTCTCTAGTAAATTAAGGCAAACAAAAATACTGTGGCTTGCCTGAGATCACACAGCTAGTGTTTGAAGCCAGACTTGAACTCAGTTATTACTGAATACAATTCCAGCATTCTGTCTACTTCACTATCTAGCTGTCTCCTAGGCAAACAGTTTAAATGACTGGCCCAGGGTTACATAGCCAGTAAGTGTCTGAGACTGGATTTGAACTCATCATTTTTTAACTCCAAACTCAGCACTCTATCCATTGAGCCACCTACATGCCTCCAAGGGTTATCAAGAATTACTCTCATGAAAATATTCATCATTCTGAGTCCAAACTGGAAAAAAGCCTTTCTAAATGCAGCCAAATTTAGCTGATTCTCCAGTGAGAGATAATTATAATTGTCCTATAACTGTCCTATCATTTAAGTGTTTTCAACCCAGTAGGATCTGCCAGAGTCTGTGGTTCACTAGCATTACCTTTGAGAACATAGGGTCACCTAAAAATGGCAGGGAGGCAGTGAATGAACAAACACAGAATAAAAATAAAGCTAAGAGAATAAAAATATAACCAATTTGTATGATCACATAGCAACTCTTAGGATTTGCCAGAGCATCATGCAGATGATCCTAATTTAAATAGTTGGACTAATTGATCATAGACTGTTCAACTTACTTTTATGAAAAAAGTTTGAAATATTGTATGAATGTGATTTAAAAACTTTTATGATATACTATAAGCTATTATGATTTTTCTTCTTCTCTTCCTTCCTTCTTTCCTTCTTTCCCTTCCTTCCTCCCTCCCTCCCTTCCTCCCTTCTCTCCTTCCTTCCTTTTTTCCCTCCTTCCTTCCCTTCCTTCTCTCCTTCCTTCCTTTCCTTCTCTCCATCCCTCCTTCCTTCCTTCCCTTCTTCTTTCTTCCTTCCTACCCTTCTTCTTTCTTCCTTCCTTCCCTTCCCTTCCCTTGTTCCCTCTTTCTTTCCTTCCTTCCTTCCTTCTTTCTTTCCAATCCCTCCTTCCCTCCCTTTCTTCTCTCCTTCCTTCCTGCCTTCCCTCCCTTCCTTTCTTCTTTCTTTCTTTCTTTCTTTCTTTCTTTCTTTCTTTCTTTCTTTC
>MU174340.1:52214907-52276523 GCA_016696395.1 Antechinus stuartii
TTTCTTTCTTTCTTTCTTTCTTTCTTTCTTTCTTTCTTTCTTTCTTTTTTCTTCCTTCTTTCTTTCCTTCCTTCCTTCCTCCCTCCCCTCCTTCTTTCCCTCCTCCCTTCCTTCCCTTCCTCCTTCCCTTCCTTCCTTTCTCCTTCCCTTCCTTTTCTTCTTCCTTCCTTTCTTCCATCCTTCCCTTCCTTCCTTCCATCCCTCTTTCCTTCCCTTCTTCCCTCCCTTTCTTCTCTCCTTCCCTCTTTCCTTTCCTCCTTCCCTTCTTCTTTCCTTTCTACCCTCGGAAATTTCCCTCTTTCCTTCCTTCCTTCCTTCCTTCCTTCCTTCCTTCCTTCCTTCCTTCCTTCCTTCCTTCCTTTTTTCCTTCCTTCCTTCCTTTCTTGTCTGCTTTCCTTTGTCCTCACTTCTTTTCTTTCTTCTATACTTCCTCTCTTAGTATAATGGAAAAATCACTGGATCTGAAATCACAAGAAACCTACTTCATATTTTCTGAGGTGTCTTTATGTGAATACAGGCAAGTAAACAACATTAAGCCTCAGTTTCCTCATACAAAAACCTGATGATAATAATTCCTCCATTGCCTGTCTCACAGAAATATTTTGAGGAGCAAATGAGATAATGAATGCAAAGTACCTAGTAAACTTTAAAGTACTACATAAATGTCAGCTATTATTAGACAAATGTTTTCCTCAATTTCTATCTACCAGGCTTAAAATAAATTCCTATAATAGGAGGTAGAATCATACTTATTTTCAAAGTCTCTTTATGTTGTATAGTGAACTGGCAGAGAGCAGTCATAGAAATTCGCATAATGAATATTTTTAAAGTCACATTCAGCTCATTTCTTCCTTGTGATTATATCAGAGCATCTCTTGCTCCTCCTTGGAACACAGAAAGTTTTGGGAAAATTTAAGATATCTTCAGTTGAGGTTGTGCCATTTCAGTTTTGTCTGACTTTTTGTGATCCCGTTTGGGGTTTTCTTGGCAAAGATACTGCAATGGTTTGCCATTTTCTTTTTTATTTCATTCTATAGAGGAGGAACTGAGGGAGAAAGGGAGAAATGACTTGTCCATCATCATACAGACAGTAAACACCTGAAGCCAGATTATTCTTCCTGACTGTAGGTTCAGCACTTTATTTACTGTATAATTCAGTTGCCCCAAGAAATTGAATTGAAAGGCACATGGCAAGGTTGTTTGTTTCCAGTCCTTCATGACCCCATACCTTTTCCTTCTTCAGTTCATTTAATGAAGCACTGGGGAAAACAAGATTAAGTGATTTGCCCAATTATCTTGTCTGAATGAGTTTGGATTTGAACTCAGAACTTCCTGACTCTAGACGAAGTTCTCTCTCTAGTGTTCCACATAACTACCTCATTTTTAAGATATCTTGGATTCCACTTAACATTTCCTAGCTATGTGACCCTGGGCAAGTCACTTAATCCCAATTGCCTAAGGAAAAAAAAATCTATCTATTTATCTATCTATCTGTATCTTTGATTCTTCCATAAATAATTAAATTCACTGAGAATTCCAGAGAGAGAGAGATTTCTTAGGGTAGAACATTGAAATGAATCTCATATTAGTACTAGTTTGGGCTCATTCTCCTGTTCCCACTTATTCTAACAAATTTGTTGCACATAACTCATGGAGTTGAGGGCCCTATTGCCATCAGTCACAAGTCACCATCCAGTGTGTTCCATATCATTTAGTCAGTTAACATAAATTATTTTTACCAATCAATAAAATAAATTAATTTCTTAAACTAATTATAACTAATTAGTTTAATGCTGCTATTATTGTTGTTGATTTCTGGAATATGAGAGCCTGGAATTAAATCATGACTCTATCCATTTGGTTGGTGGTGTTTTTGTTCTATAGTTAAGTGGCCCAATGAGTGGAGAGCTTCTCCTGCTGTTAGGAAGACTCATTGAGTTCAATCTGACCTCAAACATTTAATAACTGTGTCTACCCAAGCAAGTCACTTAATCCAGTTTGCTTCATTTTCTTCAAATGTAAAATAATCTAGAGAAGGAATAGCAAACTACTGCATTATCTTTGTTAAGAAAATTCCAAATGAGGTCACAAATATTTGAACACAAACTGAAAACAACAAAATATGCAAGGAGATTCCACACAGACATTTCCAATACAGCCATTTGTTTTGTGACTAGATATGAATGTGTTAAAAGAATAGAGCAAAAATATCAGATGGAATCCCCTCTCCCTCCTTTTTGGGTATAACTGTGTGTGGCTCTTGGGAGAATGGTTTTCTAAGTAACTTTTGCTGTGTTGTAAATTTTCCTAGGGAAAGTATTATGCATCAGGATACATTGTAAGATGCTTGAAAACAGACACAGAATAAATCAAAAGGTCAAGTAATGACTTTATCAGAAAGTCAGCAAGAGCTATATCTTGTAAAACATCCGAGTTTTCCTTATTTCCCATCATGTTCCTGTGTCAGATGTCTTAGGACCCTAACAAATTTTTAAAGAGGAACATTGTTTTTTAGAAGTCTCTTTCTTTCTAAGCTATTTATTAGGCAGTTCTTTCAAATGACCATCCGCCATTATCATTCTGGTTACTCTCTTCTGGATTAAAAAAGCTTGCTGAAGTCCAGTTTAATGTGTCAATACTCAATATTTTAGATATTTTTGATATGATTTGACTATTGACTTTTAAAATCTGGTCACTGGAGCCAATGCCATTATATTGGTTTAGAACATAGTGGACACTCTATAAATGAGGATTGATTGATTTATTCCTTGAGTCTATGCTGTTTTATTACCGAATCTTATTGGAATTATAGCTAAGTAAAATTACCAAGCCTCTTTCACATGAACTGTTATTTCTCAAATTATAATAAAATAGCTAAAAGAGCTACAATACAAAGCAAAAAAAAAGGATAATTTTGTAAATATATCATTTTATAATGACTTGTTTGTGGAATGATTTCTTAGACTTTTGCATGTACTGTACCTAGATGATGTTATTTATAGCTAGTGTTTGATGTTTGTGCTAGAAGCATTTATTTAAAAAAAACAACAAATCACAGTGGAAAAACATCAACAGAAGATACATTATTATGAAATATTTTCAAAATCTTTAAGGCAGATATTTTCGTTACATAACAGGGAATTGCAGAGATTAACCCTCTCAGTGCTACTTTGAGCTCTTCAAAAGTCCCAAGATGTAATAAATATAGAATATGAATATTGAAAATTGTGACTATTATAAATATAGAAATTATGTTTGCTTGGTAGCATAGAAAATTATTGGGAAATTTTCAGTATTTCAAGTGACATCACATGACACATGAGACTTGGGAAGTTTCAAGGAGAGAAAGGCAGAGAAGATGAAAAAAGAGAGTATAAACACAGAGACAGGAGGCTTTCTTACTGGTGCTAGGTAGGACCACAGAATAATAGTTATAATAGTACTGCCAAGAGGTAAGATGCAAATTTAGATTATCCTTTGGCATTTGAATTAGAGCCCCAGGGTAAGAAACCTTCACACCAAAACTTATTGCTATTATCGTGAGGAGTCAACATCATTCTTTTTTAGTGCTAGAAGCAGCTAGATGATTGAATGGATAGAAATCTGGGCCTGAATTCTGGAAAACCTAATCCAATAAACATTTATTAATGGCCTATTGTGTTCCAGGCACTGTGTTAAACACTAGGGATAATAAAAAGACAGTTCCAAAAACCAGGTAGAAAAGCTTGTACAAAATAGGGTAGATGGAAAAATCCAGTTCTGTCCTCTGTAAAGAAAGGCTTTGGAGAGGTGTTTGGTACTCTACCCTCCAGCTCTTTAATCAAACAGAAGAGAAGGTTGAGGGACTTTGGTATCAGTCAAGATTTGAGTTAGCAGTATGACGATTAGATCAGGGTTAAGGAGCTTAACCTGGGAGGGGCATCTTGTTCTCTGTAGATGAAAAAAAGCAGGGCAGGAGTCTAATATACTCACTAGCTTTGTGATGTTAGGGAAGTCATTTAGCCTCTATTTGCCTCAACTGTAAAAGAGGACAAAATGATACCTAATTTCTAAGATTAGAGAAACAATTATTTCTTTCTTATCTTAATAAGCAGTTATTAATGGTGATTAAGACTTTCCCCCCTATGTACTTGCTCAGAAATAAATCCTTGTCAGTTAATAGTCTTTGAAGAACATTAGTGATCTTGCCCCAAAATTTATCCCACCAAAACCATCTTATTTGGGTGAAATTGTTATCCTACTCAACTAGAGAACTTTACAAAAAAAATCGAATTTAGGTTAATTCTGGCCCATTGTGTTCTGTTCAGACAAGTTTGCGTGGGGGTAGATCCCTTTGTCTACATTGTCAAGGCTAAAGGTTCTCTGGATATTGGGAATAATAGTGCCATAATTAAAGTCCTGCTACAAATCCTCATTAGAATACTTATCACACACACACACACACACACATACACACATATGCATATGAAATACAACTCTTAATTATAATAGTCACTTTCTCATTAATTTCTAATCAATTAAAATTGATTGTTACCTGTTAGGAACATCCACTCTTCCAAGGGCATATAAGCATTGAGAGGCCATCATGATTCATCTTTGTTTTAGAAGAGAAGGCCAAATGACCATGCTTTTAGTAATTATTTCCTAGCCACAATTAATAAAATTATTAATTACTCAGAAGTCATTTCTCAAACTTGTTATATTTGTTGTTATGAGGATAAAATAAAATAACATTTGTAAAGCACATAGCCTAATGCCTACTGCATAATAAGCTTTCAGAATTACCCCCTCTCCACCCAGCCCCTTACTTTCTTGTTAATTTTAATATTTAAAAACCTACATCCCCAACAGAAAGCAAAATATTACCTTTAATGCTTATGTTTTTAGAACTTTCCTTTGAATTTGCACTGGATCTTTTTCTGGTTGTATTAAGAAATATGGAGAAAATTGATTTGTCTCTGAAGGCACAAAAGGTGGTAGTTTGGGAAAAAGATGTTTGTGGAAATTGCTTTAATTAGCATTCATCTTATTTTTATTTTAAACAAATATCCTTTAATTTCTTTTCTAAAAATTATTTTTATTTATGAATTCCATGTTTTTTTTTTTACAAAATGATTATTATTCCAAGTGTCCCTCCTCTTCCCAGAAAATCATATCATAAAGCAAATAGCAGTTTTTTAGAAAGGAAAAAAAAATAATATAACAGATTAATTAATGCATTGAAGAAGTCTGAAAACCTAGACAATATGTAGCAGTTGTGGATCTCCTAGATGTACATAAAAGTAGGTACTCTCAAATCTCTTCATTTCAGTCCTCTGGGATATTTGTAATTTTGTTACATTTACTTTTGATTTATTCATTATTAGGGTTTTTTTGTGTATAGTTGTTCTTTCCATCTATATTATTGAAGTTCTTGTGCATCTTCTTTTCTTGACTCTGCTTATTTAACTATCAGTTCACATATATTTATTGTTCCATTCTTCCCTGTTAATTATCACACATTATTTATTACAGTAATATTCCATTACATTTATATATCACAATTTGTTTAATTTTCCCCAATTGATGACATCTATTTTGTTTCTAATTCTTTGCTATCACAAAGGATGCTGCCATTAATATTTTTGTGTATGGGGATTTTCTTATCTCTGATTTCCTTAAGTATAAATTCATATTAGAATTTCTGGCTCAAAGGGTAAGATCATTTTATCTACTTGATTTGCATAATTTCAGATTGTTTTCCAAAATGATTGTATGATTTTACAACTCCACCAACAACATGTTATTGTGCCTGTTCTACAGACTCTTTGATATGGACTCTTGCTATTTTCTTGTCATTTTTGCTAATTTTCAGAATATGAGATTCAATCTTAGGATTTTTTGCATTATATTTATTTCTTTTATTATTAGAGATTTGGAGTATTCTTTTCTATGAATATTTAGCAATCTTTTTTTTTAAGAATTGTTTGTTCATATTCTTTGATCACCTATTGGAGAAATGACTATCTCTATATGTATTTATGCACATAAACATTATTTATCTGTGTACTTATCAAACTAATATCATAGAAATCTGATATAAAGTTTTTTTATTCTCTATTTGACCTTTTCCTTCTGATCACTGATACTTATTTTGCTCTTTTGTAATTGTGTCTATCTCTTGTTTGGTTAAGAATATATTTCCTTCCCCGTGTCTATGAGGAGCATATAATCTGCTTCTCTACTGTTTTTTGTTTTCTTTTTCAGTAGTATGATCTTTATTAAGGTCATGAATCCACTTAGATAGAATATATTATGAGATATTGTGTAGGATATTGATCTAAGCCTAATATTTGTCAGACTACTTTCCAGTTTTCTTAGCAACTTGTTTATCAAATTAGGAGTTTTCTCTATTTTTTTTTTTTTTTTTTTTTTACTTTATCAGATACTGAATTATTGAGTTCCATTATTTCTGATTTTCCCTTGTTTAGTTTATTCTATTGTTTTATCTCTAGTTTTTAAAACAATACCAGATACTTTAGATGATTGTTGCTTTATAATATAGTATGAGGTCTGCAGATGGTAATCTTCTTTAATTCCTACTTTTTTTCATTATTTCCTTTGATGGAAAATATTTTGTTTTTCCAAATGAATTTTATTATTTCATAAAGTTTTATAAAATATCTCCTTCATAATTTGATATAATATAAAAGTGTAGATTAATTTTGGTAGCATTATTTTTATTATATTAATATTATATATAACCATGAACACTGACTACTCCTCTCCAGATATTTAGGTTTTTCTTTATTTCTTTAAAGAACATTTTGTAGTTGAATCTATACAAGTTTTGTGTGCTTTGGTAGGTCAATTCCCAGACATTTTATGCATTACAATTAAATGAAATGGAATTTTCTTTTTCATCATTGTTTCTTGAGTTTTGTTATCATTATTTAGAAATGATGTTGAATTTTGAGGGTTTCTTTTGTAGACTTAATTTCATTGAAACTATTAGTATCACTATTGATTCCCTGAGAAACTTTCAAATATACCATCATATCATCAGCAAGTAGGGATAGATAGGGATATACCGTGTTTCCCCGATAATAAGACCTATCCCGAAAATAAGCCCTCCCCTTACTGTGTAAGAGTCCTCTAAAATAAGCCCTCCCCCCAAAATAAGCCCTATTGAGATTGCTACTGTAGTGAAGGTGATCCCCTGCACTACACACTACATTACAGTACCCTCTATATGCACCTTCCCCCCTCGGCCTCCCGCCCCCCCCGCGGGGGAACGGATGCCGAGCTCCAAGCTGCATCCAATCAGAGCTGCAGCAGTGAGCGCGTCATCCTGTTCTTCCCCAGTGATTTGCTTGCTGGAGCCATTGGGAGCAGTGCCGCGGAGGAGAGCTGAGGCAGGACAACATAAAAACCCGGTATGTAAGCGGGAGTGAGGGGGCATGATGGAGGATAAAGGGGCATGATGGAGGATAAAAGAAGAACTCAGGGGGCATGATGGAGGATAAAAGAAGAACTCAGACAGCACTCACCGTGCTAAAGAAATGAAGAACTTCCTTGCAGAGAGAAGAGTAAATCAAGTAATGATTCCTGCAGGAATGACTGCCTATCTCCAGACCCTTGATATTGCAATAAACAAGCCATTCAAGGACCATTTACGCATGGAAGTCAATGACTACATTGAAAAGAGAATGGAAAGAAATCAGTGTGGAAACTTTGGGAAACCTTGTCTACAAGAAGTCGTGACTTGGGTGAAGAAGTCATGGGATAAAATTACTGACAGCTGTGTCGCCAAGGCACTGCGAGCAGGTTAACTGGACAAGACATGTTCATTTAAAGAGAGCTATATTGCTGGACATGACAGATTGGGTCCACTTCTTCTGAAGGAAATACAGGCGCAAGACATCCAGGATGGAATTCAGGGTATGGACACTTATGACGATGTTGTTGAAGAAGATGACATGATCATTATTGAATAAAGGTACTTTTTTTGGTTCACATTTACCTGTTTGTTAAAATTGCTGTCAATGTTCATTAAAATAAGCCCTCCCCTGAAAATAAGTCCTCTAGTGTTTTTCTGTCCAAAAAAATAATAAGACAGTGTCTTATTATTGGGGAAACACGGTATTATCCCTTCTTTACACCTTTAATTTATTTCTCCTGTTTTGTTGCTATTAATAACTTTTCTTGAACTATATCAAATGATATTGAGGAGAGTGGGAATCCACATCTTGGGAAAGATTCTAGTTTATTCTCATTGCACGTAATGCTCATTTTCAGTTTTAGGTAGATGTGTTCCATTAAAAAAAGTCCTTCTGTGTCTACATTTTGTAAAGTTTTTCTTTTTCTTCTTCTTTTTAGCATAGAGAGTGGAGCTGCAGTTTGTGAAAGGGTCTATTAATAGCTATTGAGATGATAATGTGATTTTGGAGGTTTTGATTTTTAATGATTATGTGGATTGTTTTTGTAATGTTGAACCATTTTTTCATTCTTGATGAGTATTTTATATTTTTGAATGTTTTCTATTTCTTTTGTGATCTTTTTTAAAACTTTTTTTATTAAACTAAATACAAAGTAAGAAAAAACATATTAGAAAAAAATGAAAAATCAAATCAATAGTAGCAAGTGAACAAAGTGAAATAACTCAGGGGAAAAAAAAACTCAGAAGAAATAAAAAAGAATTATCAGAACATTTTTAGCACAGTTAGATACTAAAAAACCAAGAGCACAAAAGAAATAGAAAGCATTCAAAAATATAAAAGACCCAAAATGTAATAAGAGCAGATAGTTTAAATAACCCAATCTCAGAAAAGAAAATTAGCTAAAAAGAACTACTAAAGTAAGGATCTACTTCTGAGAGAACTATGGGAGAATTTTATCATGAATTTCCATCTATCTTTTCTTTGCTTCCTTGTAGGTTATCTTTTTGTTCCCTGATGTACACTTTTTACTTTATTCTTTTTTCCTCTTTTGTTCCCCCCTCTTACCCTCCCCCAAGCAGGCTACAATTAAGTGCAGATATGTATGTATGTATATAAAATAATACACATATGCATTTACTCATATATAAACATGCATGTAAAATAATATTAATAGGGCTGACATATAATGGAGATTTCTTTCTTGATTGAATCTTTAAGTTTGACTTTGTCTAAGTCAATGATTACTATTCCTATTTTCTTTTCCACTAAATTCTATTCCTGATCCTTGTTGTAGTGTTTGTTTGTTTATATCTCTTATTTCCTATTCCTGCTAACTCTTCTACTTTAATTCTGCTCTTTAACTTTCCATGTTATTATTTAAGCTCCCCACACCCATGGATCCCTCCCTTATCTTCTCCCTCCACCTTTTCTTTCCTTTTTATCCCATTCCTATTAATCTACTCACCTTATCCAACTCCTATTAATCTAAATACTCTTCTGTCCCCCAACTTATCTGATGCTACCCTTTTCCCCCTTTATCCCTTTCCCACTAATCTACACATCTTGTCCCATTATCATCACTGTACATACCCATCTATTCTCCATTATCGTATTCCTTCTCCCCTTATTTCTTCATGTATTTTGGAGGGTGTTATACCTTATTTAACCCTTCTGGATATGAATAGTTTTCAGAACTAGGAGCCCTCTTCACCCTCGCAAAAGACTCGGTGTTAGTTCTTCTGCATTTCATTTGTATAACATAATTAAAATGTTTACGTTTTCCTAGATAGTTTTACTTTTTAGAATCAGATCATACTGGACTCTTACCCTATTCTTTCAGGCAGTGATAGTAGGACTCAGCATTGAATATTTGAATAGAAACTTGACCCAAATATTTTCCAGAACTTCCATATAACAATAGGACACTACATTTATTACAAACATTTGTGAAGACTCTTTGTTTCAGGTCTCATATGGAGAATTACAGGCAACATACCTCTTATCCTCTGAGAACTCTTAATCCACATGAGATATAACAGTAGCAAGAACGAAAAGTAGAAAACACAGTAACAACAAAAATAAACCTTCCATAGCAAATGGGAACAAAGAACTATTTAGCATGACAAAGTATAGGGCCAAGGGGCCTACTTTGGCTTGGCCTTTTTCAGTTTTAAATTTTAAAGATGGTCTCATTGTTCTGAGAGGCTAATTTCCCACAATGTGTCTGGCACCATTTCTGCCTATTTCAAGCCCTAAGGGTAAGCTTTGGCAAGTAGTGATTAGGAGAGAAAAGAATGAGTATAAACTGATATCCTACTCAGAACCCAGGCTTCCTTATAATGAAAAAAGTTAGAAAACCATGCTTTGCTACTCCTAAGACTTTCAAAGAAATTGGGAAAAAAATATAATGGGAAACAATACAAGATAGGCTATCATGTTTCCTCCTATAGCAGTTAAAACACAAGTTTCTCCAAATAGGAATTTATACACATACACACATACACACACAAGTATGTATGTATGTATTTGTGTATATATATATATATATATATTTAAATTTGTTGTTGTTGTTTATTCTTCATTCTCAAAGAGGATCAAGATGTCAGGGAGGTGATGGCATGACATGCAAGTGAATTGGATTTGAAGGAGGGTTGGCTGAGCAAGGTCACCTGCCTCACTTCTCTCTCTCCTCCCCTCTCCCCATCCCCAGTGCTTTGAAAATTGGATGAGGATTTAGTTTCCACAGAGTATTGTAAAAAAAAAAATCAAAATCAGAGAAATGAAACTTAAATGAAATGAAACCTTGTAATGCTGGAGAAACTGAGGCAAGATAGAGATTTAGAGAGTATTTAATAATTTATTTGAAAGGGAGAGATTTACTGGGACCAAATGGATCCATGGTTTGGTCCCAGGATGAATGAGACTATCGTCTCCAAGAATCCAGCAAACAATATGAGTTCTCAATGACATATATACAAGTGGCTCAGATACAGGGGATAGATAGAGACAGGGACAGAGTTAAGTACTAAGAGCTGGGATGGGACTCTGACAGGGTGGGGGAGGCACCCGAGATGGGAAGAGACATCTTGATAAGACAGTATCTGATATTCTGATAGATTGGGATGGGGAGAGGCAGTCTGATATTCTAAAACATAAGATCTTTTATCCTTATCAAATATTCTGATGATTAAGAGGGAGGGGTGGTTTTGCAGGATTGAGCAGAACAAATAGAAACCAAGGCAGGACAATTTAGGGAGACTGAGTCAGGACAATAAAAGAGAACTGGGGTATAACAACCTGAAGGTTAGGTTTACATGGAATAAAGGAAATGAAACTTAGAATGAGAAACACATTATTGATATATGCAGAAGGATACACATCCAAATAAGGGTAAAAGAAAATAAAGGTTAGGTTTACTAAATTGTGGGAAATGGCTGTTGTAATTAGGGGAGTTGAATTATGATCAAATAAAATGAATGCCAATAGGAAATGTAATTGGGGATGGGGTCTTACATCCATGTAGAGGAATTATGTAGTTCAGATAGGTTATAACCTCTGTAATAGTCAATATAGGAAACAGGGGAAGGACAGAAAATAAACTTTGCTCTTAAACTTCAAGGTTGTGTCTATTAATTTAGGCACCTGCTCTTGCAAGAACATAAAATGAAATCTTTCCAGATTCATCAAGGAGTCAGTAGAGTTCTTGGTAAGATGCTTGTTTTTTAAAGTGACATCTGGATCCAGTGGCCAGATATAGATCAGGATGACTGGAGATGGCCCTGGGTGCAATGAAAGATCTTGGTCTTTTTAAGCAAAAGTTTTTAACAAGTCTCAGTTTGATTGAGGCCACATTCATTCAGTGATTAAGGCTAGGTATCAATTGAGGTAAAGAATGATCTCTTTCACCTAGTACAAAAAAAAAAAATCTGGGAGGACTTCTTCACTCTCCAGGTTTCTGCTTAAAACAAAAAAAAGATTGTTATTTACATTCATTCTGAGTCAATCAGAACCTAAACAATGACCAATTAGGACAGCTTGAAACCAATAGTAGACTAATTTATACTTGAGTGATTTGGATTTAAGGCATGGCCCCCTTAAGAGAAATATTTTGCCAGTAAATCCCAAGATGTCTTTGGAGGGTTCAGTGATCAAAAAAAAGTTGTTGGTGTGTTTGTTTGTTTGTTTTGCTGAGGTAATTGGGGTTAAGTGACTTGTCCAGGGTCACATAGCTAGAAAGTATTAAGTGTCTGAGGCTAGATTTGAACTCAGGTCCTCCTGACTTCAGGGCTGGTGCTCTATCCACTGTGCCACCTAGATGCCACCCCATACCCCCTTCCGCCCCCCCCAAAAAAAGTTTTTTTTAAAGCATTTGTAGGTAAGGATATTATACCCAAATGTGGACAGAGGGAAGAAGGAGGAGGAAAGGAGGATAGAAGAAAGATCTATGTATATATACTGACACACATATATATAATATATACATGTACATATATACATATACGTGGATATATCATATATATATGCTTACACATATATAATAGGATTTTTTCCATATTATATGTATAATTTTATATACACACACTTCAATTAATTGTTTTGCTGGATGCAAATTATATGCTTTTTCATATGTCCTTTATAGTTAATTTGGGTATTTATAATAGTCTAAATAACTTATTTGCTCAAAGTTGTTCTTAAAACAAAATTGCTGTTACTGTATAGAATGCTCTATTGCTGTAGACAATGTTTCCTTGCTTCTGCTGATTTCACTCTGTTTTTCATGCAAATCTTTCATGTTTTTCTAAAATCACTGAGTTCATCATTTCTTATTGAAATATTCCATCACAATCATAATGATGTGGTTAGTGTCAGTACAGAGAGTTGTGGGAATCCCCTCTGATTGATGCAGGTCCAATGTGAAAAAATTCACAATATGAAAGAATTCATGAACCTGAAAAGTCTGACTGGCAAAAGGGAAGTTTGTTGTTGGCTGAGAAACTTTGCTAGGAAGACTGATTCCTCAGTTTCAAGAGGTCCTGGCAGAGAAATAACAAGATGTTATCATTGGGAAGAAGGTCTCTTCACAGTGGGCAGGAGTCCTGGTAGGCATCTGTGACAAGAAAGGTCCCTTGGCAAAGCATACTACTTTGGACTTCTGCCAAAATAGGAGTTTAACTGGCTTTTTATAAGAAATCTGAGACTAGGGTTTCAATTGAATGAGATTCCTTCAATGTTGTCTCTGCCCCCAGGCCTAGATCTGCAGCTGAATGAGACCACTTAAATTCAGCTAAGTAGGGAGTGGTCCTGAGCTAATCTTAATGAAACCACTTAACTGTCCTGAAGGGTGAGTCTCTGTCAGAGGAAAGTTTCAGAGTTCACCCCTGTAAATATACCACAACTTGTTCCTCAATTGATGAGTATCCCTGCAATTTCCAATCCTTTGACACCACAAAGAAAGCTTTTGTAAACATTCTAGAACATATATTTTAAAACATTTCTTTCCCCCTAATTATCTTTGGAAATAGAACAAGTATTGGTATTACTAGTTCAAAGGGTATAGGTACTTTAATAATTCCTTGAAAGCAAAATTTCAGATTGCTTTTCAAAATGGTTGAAATCAGTTCACAATTCCATCAACAATGAATGTGTCTCAATTTTTCCACATCCCCTCCAACATTTATCATTTTCCCCTTATATCATTTTAAAATGATATCTCAAGATTGTTTTAATTTGCATTTCTCTAATCAATACTGATTTTATTATTTATGTTGTTATTTAATAATTTTTCATTTATGTACGATTCTTTGTTAATCCATTTGGAATTTTCTTGGCAGTCATATTAGAATTGTTGAGGGGTCACCTGGTCGGAGTTGTGGATATGGTGAAAGAATTTGCACACTCAGTTTGTCTCCAAGTTAAAGGGTAAAGATATATTATAATTGTGAAGCCAAATGAAGAGGGCTGAAGTTCCAAGGGAATCTAGCAAAGAGCCAAAAGGAAGAAGACAATTTTATAAGAAAGAGAAAGATTAGGTATTACACTCCTATTATGGTTTAGAGGTACAATTGAGGTGTGATAGCAGTGGGGTTATTCCCATCATTTACTTGCACAATATATTGACCAACAGATTGTTCTCTGATAGCCTGCACTATTAGTGGTACTCCCAAGGCCAGGTAGCCTTAGGCATTGTAACATTTTCACACCTCCTCTGGGTAGTTTACTGTTTCCTTATCCAGCTCATTTTACAGATGAGTAAACTGAAGCAAACAGGGTTAAATGTACCTAGTATCACACTACTAGTAAATGTCTGAGTCCAGATTTAAATTCAGGAAGATGAGTATTCTTAACTCTAGGCCTGGAATTCTATCAACTATGCTACCTAGCTGTCATTTATTATTATAAATCTTTGAGTAAATAATTTTTACCTTATTTTTCTATACAGATTTTTATAAATCATGTGTATTGGGATATCTATCTATCTATCTATCTATCTATCTATCTATCTATCTATCTGTCTAGATATATGTTATCATGCTTGATCTGGGAGGTAGTCAGTTCAATGTGGCCAAATAGCCAAACAACGCACACTTTAAGTAACCATTTTTGGAAGTTTGCAGTGGATAGATTCCTTTAAATTTTCCTACTGGGTTAATATTTGTCATTTTAGAGCTAAATTTATCCATATCATGCGCAAATCCTTTGTTAACTTGGTGTTAGTGACTAAATTTTTGACATCAGAATTGGTGTCAAGAACCTGAGCTTCAAAAGCTCTCAGTGCTTTACAGACATTAACTATTATTCAATTTCAAGCTTTTTCCTCCTCTCCCTCTCCCCATCCCCAACCTTGGTTGTGTCTCAGTAAAGGTCATACATTGAATCTCTGAACACTTGAGAGCTATGACTTAAGAATGAGAGTGGGCAAAAACATTATCTTCAACACATGTTGTTTATTTTGCATGGATTGAATCATTTTGAGGAAAGTATTACATTATTTACTTATCCCTCTAAGGAGCTTAGAGTGCCTTATGTAGAATTTCAAACAATGATTTGTTTTTTTCTGAACAGCTCTACTTAGAAACAGTTTGGTGAATAACAGAAACTTTGGAGAAAAAAGCAACATAGTCCTACTTAACTATCCAGGTTATGAGCATAGGACCTTATTTTTCCTAAGATGACTTAGGAGAAAGGATGTTGAATCTTTAGAGTATAGGTTCACTTGGAATTGTTGAGAATTCAGTTCAAAAGCAATTTAATAGGGACTCGATATGTGGCATGTAGTTAGGAAAACACATATGTGTATACACACAGACACAGACACAGACACAAGCACACACACATATATACACTAATGTACATATAAATATGCACACATTCATACACCAACTTATATGTGGCATTTAATAATACATACTTATGTATACATATATACATACATATTTATATATGAAATTATTGTCTGATTTTTTTGGAGCTTAAAAACTAGTAGAAATAATAACAACAACAACAACATAAATAATAACAATTAGCATGTATATAGTGCTTTACATTTTTAAAAGGACTTTATAAATATTGCCTCATTTTATTTTTGAAATTACTCTGTGAGGTAAGTGATATTATCATATTCATTTTGCAGTTGAGGAAAGCAAGGCAGATAATAATTAAATGAGCTGTGTAGGGTTACAAGATTAAACATATATTTAAGGACAGATTTGAACTCAGGTTTTCCTGACTCCAGGTTAAGTACTCTAATCATTGTACCACTTAGCTGATATGTGATTCAATATAGTTTTATATGGACCATTTAAAGGTTAAAAATATACTAATGACAACTAAGTAGAATTAAAGAAGTTTGCAATGTTAGTCTTGAGCTAGACTGTGGAGGGCATTAAATGTCAGGCTATCAAGGCTTCATTTTATCTTATAGACAAAAGTTAGTCACTATTTGTTTTGAGAAAGAATAATAAACTTAGACTTTGGTATGCAATTAATTTTTTGGGTTTAAAAAATCAATTTGAGAGAGACTGGAGGAAAAAAAAATAAGAATCTATTACAATGATCTATTCATGGGTGATAGAGAGTTTGTACTTCACTGGAAAAAACTGCAGAAGAATTAATAGAACTTGGTAAATAATTAGTTTTGAATGGAGAAGTACAAGGAAAATATTTTTCAGTCATTCAGAACCAGGGATATTGAGATTTTAAGGCTTTGAATGACTGAAGAAAATGGTACTTCAATAGAAAAATTTCAGTTGAAATTCAGGACAGAATTTTACTTTGTTGTTTTTGTTTGCTAGCTTATTTTAGGCAGGGGATAGAGATGATGGTATAGTAAAAAAAGAGCTGCCTCTACAAATGATATCAGTTCAAATACTTCTTTTCAGATCTGTGTGGTCTTAGGCAAGTCATTATCCTCAACTCATTTTTTATTTTTTATTTTTTTCTATTTTTTTGTTTTGTTTTTTAAATTTTTTCTTATAGTTTTTTATTTACAAGATATATGCATAGGTAATTTTTCAGCATTGACCCTTGCAAAATCTTCTGTTCCAACTTTTCCCCTCCTTCCCTTTATCCCCTCCCTTAGATGGCAGATAGACTAATACATATTAAATATGTTAAAGTATATGTTAAACACAATATATGTATACATAGCCATACAGCTATTTTGCTACACAAGAAAAAATCAGACTTAGAAATAAGGTAAAAATAACTTGAGAAGGAAATTAAAAATGCAAGAGGACAAAAACAGAAGGAGTGGAAATGCTATATTGTGTACACTCATTTCCCATAGTTCTTTCACTGGATATAGCTGGCCTCAACTCATTTTTTAAAATGAAAAGGTGGCTTTTGATGGCTTCTGAGCCCATGATCATGAGTCTAGTTTAATACATCATGAATTTAAGATACTAGTAGGGAATAAGATTAACCAGGAAAGGAGAGGCATCCTAGACATGGGACAATATGGTCAGCTTTTGGATATGCTGAGTCTGAAATGGTGTCCAAATGAGTAGAGATCCTGTTTTTAGAAGCATAGCAATGAAGGGGAAGAGAGAAATAAGATGTTGGTTTAAGAAATTGATGGGTTCAAAGACAGGGTTTTATTTATTTTAATTTAAATTATATTTAAAAAATGTTAGCACATTTGTAGATAATGGATGAGAGAGAGAATATAAGGAAAAAATCTTCAGGAAAATAAGAAGAGATGCATTCCTGGACATAAGTGAAGGGGTTAGCCAAAAGAAAAAAAGGATGAGGAGAATATAAAGACTTTAGACATGGAAAGAAGAGAGATAAGAAATCTCATAACAGATAACTTTAAGTTTTTTTTTTTAGAAAAATGAATTTAATTATTTATTATTTTTTGAAGTGATTTTGTTTTGATACTACCCTGGTGCACAGGGTAAGCACTCTGGAATATTCCTGGCCTAAGAGGGAGCAATTTTTTTGTAAAAATACATTGCCAACCCTATTAGAAGTAAAATGGACCTATAAGTGAGCTTGCCGTATTTCTGAACTGCCTGTAATTCTTCTCAAGGCAGAGATTGAATTCTAACGTATCATTCCATGATAAAGTACTACATTCAATTTCTAAGTGAACCTTTATATATAAAAAATATAAATATTAAAGAAGAATTCTCTGATCTCATATGTTATCATTAGGACTTTTGATTTTGCATGAAAGAAAGCTGAACTAATAATAATAATGAATATAGATCAACATTAAGGAGGAAGAATGATATATTGGAAAGGATTCAATATTTTCAATCAGAAGTCCTAGGCTTAAACAATATCTCTTCCACTTCCTGCCAAGGTAGGCATGGACTAATCATTCATTTCTCTGGGAAATAATTAACCTTATTTGTATGTAAAAAGGGGCACTGATCAATGAGCCTAGTTCTTATGAACATGAGCAGTGTGTTCTGCTGATCATAATCTCCATACAGACTTAAAAACATTTTCAGTATCATTTCCAGTTTGTAATGTAACTAAGTCTTGTTATTGGAGATTGAACCAGAACGGAGAATGCTTACAAAAGGCATGAAAAGTTGATTCAGACATTGCCTCTAAGTTTTTTATATTTGACAGAGCTCCTGGGTAGAGAGGCCTTGGACCTCAGAAAATCAACACGCGAGTGTGAAAATGATATTTAATCTTTGGAATTTGATTTTTTTTTTCTGCTTTTAGGTGATTATTATATTAGATTGAACTATACCCTTGTGATCTTCAAATGTTAAACAGAGTTAAGTTGCTAGAATTCTAGGATCTGGGATTTATGCCAAATTTTGTGGAATGAAAGATGAGGGCTGGTGAGTATTTTTCAGGGCTGCTTTCCACCTTTGATGTCCACTTGATCTACCTAACTCTCACCTGTAGTTCCAAGAAGCTGTAATATATACAACAGCCACACCCTGATAAACCATTTTGACAGAAGGGTTAATCAGGTGAAAAGTAACCAAGAGGTCTCAAATGTTGAGTTTATTGAGGGGTCCCAAGCTTGTGACTTCCCCTGGGAGTGGGTAGATAAGAATAATTTGATCCAATGGCAATGAGGACATTTGAAGCAGGTGCTATGGAGTACTCAGAGCTTGGTTAGATCTCCAGGACACCAAAGTCATCTACTACATGTCAAGTCATCACCTTACATCTTGACTGTTCTGCAGGACAGTGATGACTCTGCAAGAGAAGGAAAGGCTGATGACTTCCTGCAACTCTGCCTCACTTAAATCCAACTTATTTATGACTCCAAAGACATCATCCACAAGTGTAATTATCAAGATCTGCTGACATTAAAACAAGAGGCAGGGCCTTAGCCTATTTGTCTGGTTTGCTTATTTACTTGTACTTCCCTCACTTTAAAATTAAATTTTTATTTGATTTTTGATTTTCCTGTCTCTAACCTGCTCTGTTTTGCTCTGGGATACACAGGTTAGAGATTGGTTTGTTTCTGTTGACAATAGGCCTAAAATATTAATGTTAAAGAGATGAGTTTTTGCAGTAATAAGGAGCATAGGGTCATTGGAAAAAAACTGTGAAGTTTTCCAAACATAATTCTGCCTAATTATTACCTACTATTATACTCTATTTTTCAGTCATGTCTGGCTCTTTGTGACCCCATCACAAAGATACTGGAGTGATACTTAGCAACGCTACAAGAGTGATTTGCCACTTGCTGCTACATCTCATTTTACAGATGAAGAAATTGAGGCAAACAGGGTTAAGCGACTTGTCCAGGGTCACATATCTAGTAAATGTCTGAGGTCTGATTTGAACACCAAAAAGATGAGTTCACCTGATTCCAGGCCCAGAACTCTATATACTATGCCACCTAGCTGCCTTTCTTTATGTACATAACTAAATTAATTTATCAGCTTTAAATACTCTTTTTGTTTGATTTGGCAGCTTCTGAAATCAAGGGCATTTTTTAGCAAAATACATGGCTTACAAGATATGAGTTCCCTAGCAATGTCTATATTTGAAATCATGCAAAGGAATGGTTTGTTCTAAACAGAATGTTAGTGCAGAATCCCAGTTTCTGTCAAATTGGTTATTACTATACAGTCAACAGCTAATGCAATTCTTAAAGCCTGTTGCTGAGAAACTAAAGAGAGGGAAACAGCAACATATGGGGAAATCAATATTCTTTTTGCAACATGGCCAATCAGAAACACAATATTGAATTGGAGAGTGATAAAACATTTCATGAGCTTTTTATGTATGTGCCATTTAAAGAAGAAAACAAAAAGCAAATGCTTTAAAGGAAGATTGAAATAGGAAGGAGGCAATTCTAATTTTAATCACAGTATTCTGATGACCTTTTATAGAAGAAACCCCACAGTGATATGCATAAAGTAGTAACAGTGACTTTTAGAGAATTTTCAAAAAGAAAGCAGGTTAATATGCTATGTCATGGGATTATATTCAATAGAGAAGATAATAAATAGAACAGATAATAAATATATATATGTATTTGGATATTATTTATAATGAGAAATCATCTAATATTGTTCAAATTAAAAAAAATCTTAACAATTTGGATTAACTATGGCAAAGATGACTCAAGATTAATTTCTAAAGTCTGATTTAGAAAATGCTTATTGGGGCAGCTAAGTGGCACAATGGAGAGAACACCAGTCCTGAAGTCAGGAGGACCTGAGTTCAACTCTGTCCTGAGACACTTAACACTTCCTAGCTGTAACCCTGGCAAATCACTTAATCCCAATTGCCTCAGGAAAAAAAAAAAAAAAAAAAAAAAAGAAAAGAAAATGCTTATTGATTTAAGATGATGGAATGAAATATGCCTCTTGGCCTTTTCCAGTGATGCACATGCTCTGACCCCTGGCTAAATCTTATAGACATTAAATGCTTGCTATGCCCATTGTGATCAGTGGTTTTTTGTAGCTCACAAAATCTGGAGTTCTTCTTGTCTTGATCACCAATTCTCTTTTAAAAGTGTTTGTCATTGGAACAGATGAAAACCAAGTTTTAAAGCTAACCAGTTCTTAAAAAGTGATTCTCTCTGACTTTTTCTTGAATTTATCAATCAGGATTTTGTCTAGCATGCTTTCTAGGTTGTTGTTGAGGAGGTTGCAGAGGAATTAAAGCTAAAGTTCTACCTTTCATTCCATCATCTTGACTCTGTCTTATTAGTTTCATTTGAAAGGTTGATTTTTAAAGATTTTGAAAGGCTATCATTGTATGAAAATGTTTTACAAAAACAGAAGCCTAGACAACTGTGGTTCCTCAAAGAAAGGCAATCCTGTTATTATTATCCCTTTGATTTCAATTTCAACTTACATGTCCAGATATCCTACAAAATCACTGCCTATCATTGGAAAATTCAGGAAAAATATTTCTACGATTTTTATTTCATTCACTTTAGGTAGCTCATTTCTACTTGATAATTGGCACATTTTTTTCTTTAGGAAGTTTGAGGCCGTGCTGCACATAAAGTGGTTAGAATAGTGAAAATGACAGACCTGTTGGTGCTAGAAAACTGGGACTATAAGAATAACATTATTAGTAGGTGCCCTTCATTGTTAATCAAAGATCCATTCAGTTACTGTCCAACAAAAGGACATCTCAATGTTTTCTCAACAGATTTTTTTTGTAGTCTGTCAGGTGGCAATCTTTTAGGGTTTTAGTGTGTCTATGTCTCCATCTTATTTGGGAGATATGTTCCCCTGAACTTTAATTAAAAGAAAAGATCTGTACAATTTTGACATATTCTTAAAATTAATATAATAGTTTACAACAATAAATAATGCTTTATAGTTAATGAAGTATTTTAAAGTATAACATCTAATTAAGTTTTTACCACAATCCTATGAATTAGATAAGACAGCTAAAAAAGTATTGTATTTGGATGTGGAATTAGTGGAGTGCCTGGGCTCAAAGAATAGTTACTAATGGGCTGCTATCAATCAGCTTGGATACAGATCTACAGTGAGGTATCCTAGGGAACATATCTATGGTCCAATTTTTTGTTGTTGACATTTTTATCAGTGACTTGAATCAAGCAACACATGACATGTCTATTATGATTTTAGATGACATTCAGTTAGACTGCTGAGAGGCAAAATTGTTATGCAAAAACATTCTCATAGATTAAATGATAATAGAATGTACACAGCACTAAAGTTTGCAAAGCAATTTTTGTGTGTTATATTATTTATCCTTTATAATGACCCCATGAGATTGGTTGCTATCATTTTACAGCTCTGGAAACTGAGGCTGAGTTTAAATTACTTGTCTAATGTTCACACAAGAAGGAAATATCTCTGTCAGGATTGGAATTCAGTCTTCAAGATACCAAGCCCAGTGCTCTATTCTCTTTGCTACTTAAGTTCTTTAGTGAGGGGTCAAATCTATTAATGTTAAATTTAGAGATAAATGTAAAGTTTTATACTAGGATTCAAAACCATATTTTCCCTAAATATAAGATGGAGCAGGTATAACTAGACATAGAACCAATCAAATCACTTGGCACCTAATCCTGTGACCATTAAATAAATATTAACTTTGGTGAAGTTATGCATTATGTGGGATATAATGATACTACTAATTTCCATGGAATTTGGACTAAAAAACAAAATCTGCCTTGCATTATAAAGGAATGGAAAGGAGAAAATCTTTCTTTTTCAATTATAAGATACATAAATGAAAGGAAAGAATCTCATTGATATAGCAAAAAGGCTTTAATGTAATATATATATTATATTTTATAGAATATATTTTATATTTTATTGAAATTTTTAGAATTCACATCTTATAAAATCATAGCCTTTGAGTTAGAATATCTCAAAGGACTATCATTCAACCAGGCCCTGAACAAAACTCCTACAACATTACTGTTTCTGAAAAATTGCCATTCACTTTTTAAAGAGCTAAACACTGGAGGTTATTTCTATTTCCTGAGATGGTCAATTCTCATTGTATAAAAATCTAATTGTTTACAAAGTTTTTCCTCATGTGACTCCTTAACCTTCCTCTCTTTATCTTCTTGTCCCTATTTATGTTTTCTTGACTCAAGCAGAATGAAAATCTAATCATTGTTCATCTTAGAGTTCTTTAATGTACTCTTATCAGAGAAACCTAGCTTCCCCCAGATAACTCTACATTCTTCACAATTCTGGCTGTGTATTTGCTCCTCATTCTATAATTCTTCTTCCTTTCCTCATTCTTTTCTCATCCTGTAAAAGGAGCTGAATTCTTACTCTTCCTTGCCCTTTCAGATTCCCTAACATTACTCATAACACAACTTCTTCTTCTTTGAAGTTCATATCATTCAAATTTATTATTTAATCAAGATCCCAGTTGCTGTTACCTATAAGACCTCAAAACATAGTTTCATCCCTCTTTTCTTATGTTTTTTTTTTTTTTTTTTTTTAAATATCTGGTTCTCAGTCTTTCTTTGCACTCTGACTTTGGTTTTGATATGTGGGAAGTAATACATGTCAATGTCCCCTCAAACATTTTTGCCTCTTATTTCTTTGATCTCCTCAATTATATTCAGTTACACTTTTGCAAGGAGGTTTACAACATGTTCTTTTATTCAATTAAAGACACTATGTGGCTGACCTAATCATTTCTCATAAACATCAATTATATTATGCATTTCCATGAGTCCCATTTTTCAAAGTAGACTCATTGCCAATCAGGTAGATTTTATGAAGGAAGAAAGGAAGAAAGCATGCATTTATTAAGCACCTATGATTAAGCTATCAGCTTACCAAATATAATCTCATTTGATCTTTACAACAATATTGGGAAGTGTGACTTATTCTTAATTTTCAAAGAGGACCAATGATATCATGAGGGTGATATCTTGATTTGAGTGTGAAGTGGGTATAAGAGTCACAGATGTGCAAAGTTGTTAGTTTCACTCTATTCTTATAGAGTGTACATACTATTATTATTCCCATTTTATATTTGAGGAAAAAAGATTAAGTCATTTGCCCAGGATAAGATAAACTGGGTGTGATCAAATAGGAGAGGGAAAGTTTTAACACTGACATCTTGTGTGTTAGTGAACTTAAATGTATGGGAATGAGTGAATTTAATTCAGATGATCATTACATATGCTACTGTGGGCAAGAAATCCCTTAGAAGACATGGCGTATCCCCCATAATAAATAAAAGCATGAGAAAAATAATACTGAGAAATAATCTTAAAAATAAAAAAATGATATTTGTTTGAAAGCAAGGCAAACCATTCAGCATTACAATCATGTAAATCTATGTTCCAATCACTAATGCCAAAAAAGTGAAAGTTGATCAATTCTGTAAAGACTACATTATCTAGTTATAACACCTAAAAAAGGTATCACATTCATCACAGGAAATTGGAATAATAAAGTAGGAAACCAAAAGATCAATGGAATAATAGGGAAGTTTGGCTTTGGAGTACAAAATGAATCAGGACAGAGACTAATAAAGTTCTCCTAAGATAACTTGCTATTCATAACTAACACTTTTTCAAAAACACAAAAGATGACTTTACACATGGACATTACCAGATAGTCAATACTGAAATCAGATTGATTATATACTTTGCAGCCAAAGATAGAATGGCTCTATAGAATGAGTTAAAACAATACTTGGAGCTTACTGTGCTTCAGATCATGAGCATCTTATTGCAAAATTCAGGCTTAAATAGAAGAAAATAGGGGAAACCATCAGGTCATACAAGTATGACCTAAGTAATTTCTTTTTATGAATATAAGGAGGAAGTAATGAGTGGATTTAAAAGATTAGTTCTGGTAGATAGAGTGCCTGAAGAACGATGAACTTCCTGAACAATATTATGCTGAAAGCAAAATAGTTGTTTGATGAGGTTTTACAAACATTTGAAGAAAGAAGGAAAGTTAAAAAGAGGGAAAAAGGGAAAGATACACCCAACTGAATGAAGGCTTCCAGATGAGTATTGAGACATAAGAAGATTTTTTAAAATGAGAACTGAAAAGAAATAAAAGAAACTAATAGAATAGGAAAAGAAAGGATCTCTTCAAGAAATTAAACTTATTGGTAGAGGAAGGAGAGAGAAAATTTGGCACTCAAAATTTTAAAACTGAATGTTAAAAATTGTTTTGCACGTAATTGGAGAAAATAAAATACTAAAGAAATTTTTAAAAGATAATTCAAGATATCAAAGAAATGTTTCATGCAGCACTAGGTATGATAAAAGACAAAAATGAAAGGGACTTAACAGAAATAGAAAAGATAAAGAAGAGTTGGCAAGAATATACAGAACTATAAAAGAAAACCTTAACATCACTCATAATTATGACATTGTGATTATTGATCTAGAGTTGGACATCCTGGAGAATTTTTTTTTTTAAATTTCTATTTCTCATGAATTTCTAAAGTTTTCAGAATTTTATCTCTTGGAAACAGGGGAAAGATTTCTTTTTTTAGAATTATTCTACTTTGATAAAATAATGAGAATGAATTTAAACTTATTTTTATGTTACCACTTTTTTGTGTCCTAGGATCTTGTTTATTTTAAGTGAAATAATGTATTTCCAAGAATCTATATTTGAAAGAAAGCTCTAAAACAATTGCATCTACTTGAACTTAGGGTTTTCTCCTTTCTTTGTTATTACTTACATGTAGTCAAACAATGTGTCTGTGTGCAAAATTTTAGGGATATGAAATGAAATAATCTTTGTTTTCAAGGATTTTATATTCCAGGAATATTCTAGATACTCCAATTTAAATAAATAAAGGTCTATAAAAATGATTTCAGATAGTTAATGTTGGTAACTAGGAAGGTCAACAAGACCTTTTTCAGATTATGGCACCTGAGCCATCCTAAAATGTAAACTGGGGACACTATGATATTTTGAAGGAGAAATTAGGAAGGAGGAAATTTTATACCCGGAAATCACATAGTACATATACATATAGTGGCAGGAGAACATCTTGAAATGATAACTGCTAATAGATCAGTGTGGATTGTCATTAAAAAGATTAGAAAAATTTGTTGCATGCAGTTGGAGTTCAAATATCAGAAAGATGGATGAGATCATGATTTATTAAATTGAACATAGAACAATGAAACAATCCCACTTGCTTCTAAAGAGAGAAAGAAATGGCTTTGCAAATTATGCAAATAGGAATATAACAGAAAGAAAAAAAGTTTTGATGAAAATGAATTCATCCATTGGAGATGACTATAATTCTGATACTGATTTTGTTTTAATAATCACATTACTGTCCATTAAGAAAAAGCAATAGCTCATATCAGCAAAGGAGTATCTTCTTTTAAGCTATTACATTACTAACAATGCTTCTATCAGCAACTTCTTAAATACATCTATAACTACTTTTCTTTGTAATTGTCCCTCATCTTCAGTTTTGACCTTAAAGCTAAACCTATTTGAGTCTTCTAACTCATTATTTCTATTTACTTTATTAAATCTACTGAGTTATTTTTTAAATTTCCTTTTGAATCACAATATTTAAGTTAAGAGGTAGTATAATAACTTTTTCTTTAAATAGGCATTTATCAAGTTGAAAATGAAGGGAGAAAAGAATGGATCATACATGTTTTAATCATAATCTGAGGCCTACAAAGTTGTTTAATGCAATGAGGCATCTTAAAAAGTGCACCAAATAAATCCCTTTATTAATATAAATTTCTCCATATACATGAAAAGTTTGAGCATAATTATTTTCAAAACATGCAGTCTCTGCACACTTAAAAATAAAACCACTGAAAAATAAATTCCAGTGTTGTTATCTTGCTTAAAATCAAGAATTATTTTTTATTAAACATTAAAAAAAAATTGTTCTGTATACTATATTTAAATATAGGAGCACTAAATAGATAACTACTTTTCTGGTTTGATAATGAAATTTCTATTTACTTGTTAATCCTATAAAATATTTATATGAAATTTAAAAATATTATTAAATGGGGCTACTGATTTTCATGATCAAAATATTGCTTTTCTCTCCTTTAAAATAAATGTACTGATTTTTGCCAATCTATAGGCTTTTCTTGGTTATATTCTGTTATTGTGAAGGGGAATGGCACTCAATAAAATAATGGAAGACATTTCTTTCCCCATAATATATATTTTTTTGACTATATGCTGCAAAGTAAAAAATAAGGATACTTTTTTTTTACATTATCATTAAAGTTATAAAAGAACCTATGTAAGATTTTTAAAAAATTCCTGTAATGTTTTTGCATAATAATATAAATGTTGCCCATAATAAGCTACCTGTGGCAAGAGGTAATACCAAAACACAAACTGGGAAGAGGGCAGTATTATGAAAATAGCTATATGTATAGCTTCAAAGAAAAATTGTAATTGGACACAAAATAAACAGGAATTTTTGGAAGAGTTGGGGAAAGAGTTACGCCTGGCAGAAAAAAAAAAGGAAATGAAATGAAAGAAGAAAGAAAATTTTTAAAAGAAAATTATGAAAAGAACAGTAATAGTTTGGTAAAAAATAGGCAGAAAACTTTGAGGTTTTTTTTTTTTTTTTTAATGAGAATTCTTTACACCAAGATGGCAGATTAGAGGCAGCAATCTACTAAACTCACCAAACATTTCCCTTCAATCAGTTTTACAATTGTGCCTCATGTTGAGTTTTGCAGGGCCAACATAAGATCGTTGTAACATATACATTTTTCCAGCCTAAAATACTAAGAGGTCATCAGGAGAGATCTGTGACACCTGAATGAGAACTGATTGGGAGCGCATAGAGCAGTATATCAATCAAGGTCTTTGACATAGCAGAAACAGGAAATTTGAAAGCTCTCAGCCTAAATGATAAGGCAGTTGAGTAACTAGTCAAAAAGAAATTACAAAAGACTGTTTTCAGTCTTTAGGTGCTGTACCTAGTATTAATTGAAAACTCATGTCTTGTTAGTGATTCTGGGACACAATTCCAAGATGCAGAGGAGTGGTTGTGATCATTCACAGTGCAGAGGCCCTGGTCACAAGGCCAAGGGTGAATGGAACATTTGTGCTTATGAATGTTGAAGAGCAGGAAACAAAATCATAGTTTCACAACTGAGAGGAATATTAGCTCTTGTGAATTCAGGGAATCAGAGGTCCAAGTTGGGAAAAAAACCAAGTTGGGATCATGAGAGCAGTAAACACAGAATTAGAAATGGAAAAGAAAGCACCAAAAGCATCTGAAGAAAAGAAAAAGGAAAAGGACTTATGTGTTAAAAAATATTTATAGCATCTATTTTTGTAGGGACAAAGCATTGGAAATGCAGAGAATGCCCAACAATTGAGGAAGGGCTTAACAAATTGTGGTATTTGATTATGATGAAATACTATTGAGTAGGTGATTCTTGGTTATAATTCTCACTCCTTAGCCCTCTGAAATAGCATTCCCTAAGCCCTCTAAACTGTCAGTGTAGAAGTTGCAAAATCTTGTGTTATCATTGCTATATCTCCATGATACTTGAATTATTTCTTTCTGGATGCTTGCCAAATTTTCTCCTTGATCTGGGAGCTCTGGAATTTGGCTGTATTATTCCTGAGAGTTTTCAATTTGGGATCTCTTTCAGTAGGTGATTGATAGTTTCCTTCAATTTCTATATTACTCTCTGATTTTAAAGCATAAGGAAATTTTCCTTGATAATTTCATTAACTATGATGCTTAAGCTCTTTTTTTTTCTTTGATCAAAGCTTTCAGATAGTCCAATGATTCTTAAATTATTTGTTTTTCTGATAAGAAATTTCACTTTTTCTTCTATTTTTTCTTCTGATTTTGTGGATTGTGTTTTGATGTCTCATGAAGTCATTAGTTTCCACTTTCATAAATCTAATTTTTAAGGTGATATGATCTAAAGAATGATGTAATAATTGATCTCCAAACCTTTGCTCTGGTCTATGAGTTGACTACAAACATTCTTTTCAACTCTGGAACTGTTCCACAGTCCCCAATTCCCTGCAGCTATAAGTTCTGGGGCATTAGTGCATGTTAGGACTGCAACACAGGACTATATCTCAAATCTGTGACTGGGCAGTGCAATAGAGTTCTGGATCCAATGTTCACAAAGGAATCTTAATAACCATCTGATCAGTTGTTTGACCCACTTAGATTGCCTTTGGACTGAGAGTTCTAGAAACCACTGCTGTGGCAGCTGATTCAGTTGCACCCCTAACCCCTCCACCCTCAGACCTGCTACTGGTTTGCCTGTGTGTGGCCTTCACTGATCTGTGCTTCACTCTCACCCCATTGTGACAGACCTTTCCTGCCAACCTTTTCAGTTGTGTTGGGCTGGAAAACTGTTTTATCCTACCCTTGTGGATTTTGCCACTCCAAAATTCATTTTTAGGCATTATTTAAAGTTGTTTGAAAGGGAATTTTGGAGAGAAAGAGAATATATAAATTCTGAATAAAATATGAAATATGATATTCTCACATTCCTTATTTTTCTTACTTTTTTGTGGCTTGACTTATATGGAAATGTTTTGTAACATTTCACATCTATAATTATGTCATATTGCTTGTTTTCTTAGTGGGCAGGCCTTGACTGGAAGAGGTAGAGAATTTAGAACTCAAATTTAAAAAGAAGAATTTAAAAAGTAAATACTAATTTTTTAAAATTAAAAATGCTAGTACTGGCAAGGATTTGAATAATGTTTATGAGATTTTAATAAATTTATTATTAGTGATCCAATATATTTTATTTATTCATTAAAATAAGATAGAGGAGCAGTGGCATGTTTTCTTGCACAATTAAAATGCAATATTCCTTTTTCAGAAAAAAGAATACATTGCCAAGTTATGTTTTTTTGGAAAAAAAAAATTCATGAAGGCTTTACTGGAGGATTTTGTGGAAAATGCACCTTTACCTTAGCATTGTTCAACAAGATACTTATTAATAATTTCTACCTAGTTAATTAAAGATAGTTTGTATCAATTTCATTATTATTAATAGTTTTAGTTTGAATGGTTAATGTTTTATAGAATCTACGTAATTAAATGCTATGTCAAAAAAATTGGCGAGAAATGATTTTATAGAGCTAGAAAAAATGATAATACAATTCATCTGGAAGAAAAAAAGGTCAAGAATATCAAGGGAATTAGGCTTAGCAGTGCCAAATCTAAAACTATGTTATAAAGCACTAGTCATCAAAAACATTTGGTACTGTCTATAAAAGATAGTGGTGGATCAGTGGAACAGATTAGGTACATGCAGCACAATAATTAAGGCCAGTAATAATCTAGCACTAGATAAAACCCCAAATCCCAACTTCCAGACTAAGAACTCACTATTTGACAAAAAAGTGCTGGGAAAATTGGAAAAGAATATGTTAGAAACTCAGTATAGACTTACATCTCACACTCCATAAAAATATAAAGTCAAAATGGCTACATGATTTGGACATAAAGGATGATACCATAAACAATTTTAGGAGAGCAATACCTATTTAATTTACTTATCAGATCTTTGGAGAAGGGAGGCATTTATGACCAAAGAAATACTAGAGAACATTATGAAAGGCAAAATGGACAACTTGAATTACATTAAATTAAAAAGTTTTTGCATAAACCAATGGAAACAAGATTAAAGGCGAAGTACAAAGCTGAGAAAAAATATTTACAGGCAGTGTTTTTGATATAGGTCCCATTTCTAAAGTATAAAGAACCCTATCAAATTTATAAGAAAATTGATAAATGGTTAAAGGTTAAGAACAGACAGCTTTTTTTCCTAAATAAAGTCTTCAGAAATCAGGGCTTTAAGGGTTCCACTCCTCAGCAAGAATTTAACGTGTACTAGATGAGGCATACTTAATGACTTTATGAAGCTGGTACTTTGGAGCTATAATCTAAAATGTGGAAAAATGAACATCTGCAAGGCCATTTTTTTTAAAAGAAGAAAAGACATTCAGCATATTGTCCAAAGAATTGTTGGGGTTTCTGAAACCCTTTTAGAGGGTCTACAAATTCAAAATTATTTTTTATTTCTAATATAGTAAATAGCTGTAAATATAACCCATGTGAACAAAAACTCTTTGAACAGATCCTCGATAGTTTTTTTTTAACAACATGAAGATACTGAGAACAAAGGTTTGAGAACCACTGCCTAAGACATTTTGAATCTCTTCATAACTGCATTTAGGAGGAAAGGTTATGACATTTATATATCAATAATATCATGACTATCATCATTATCATCATGAGAGTAAATCTGCCCTGTTAGCAAAATGTCATTGCTTACTATATAAGTTTGAAGCAATAAAATGTCTGTTTTGACTTGTTTTCTCTAGACCCTTGTACATACTTAATTATCCTCAGTAAACCTTTTCTCAGAGCATCAGGGTTCTTTGATTAAGATTCTTTTTCCTCTCCATCAAATCAAATCCAGCTTTTTTTTTTTTCATTTAAACAAAGAAAAAATCAGCACTGAGTATCCGAAGTTTGTATTGTTTGGAAAACTTCCATTACATTATTTTTTTCCATTTCTATCTTCATTTCTACTTTGGACCTAAATCACTAGGTCTTGCATTACCAGTACCCTCCATCTCCTTACCCTACTTGACATCTGCCCTCTGTTTTCCCTTTCTCCTCCAATTTTTACTCAAGAAATTAAAATCTGAACTCAGATTTTAGGGGCTCAGTTATCATTTCTAATGAAAGGTTCTGACAACCAAGTATCTTATAATTAGCAACCCTCTTGCCACCCCCTTACTCCCTTATGTGAAATCCCCCTGGTTCTAAGTTATAGCTGTCCAAGGTAAAGTTTCTTTTCCAGGCTTAATCACTGTCTAGCTCCTTCAAGCAAATCCAGTCAGACATATAGCTCTTTAGTGTCTTTAGCCTTTCCTTTGTGCCTTGTGGAACAAAATTTTTCTTCATATCAGGCCTCTCCCTCTCACAAAACTTCCAACTTCTTAAACACATTGAAACCTGGCTTCTCCCAGAAGGCAAAGCGTACTTGAATATCCTCTCTAATACTAGATACTATTTTCTTTCCCACTAACTACTATCCAATATAAACAAACACAAAGGTGAGGAGTGGATATGCTCTTTGTTTCTCACTGCTGCCTCCAAGTCTTTCCCCTACACTCCTAAGGCAACAAATTTTAGATACTTATAGCAGTTATCTACTACCCACCAAATATTTTTTTTCCTTTCTCAAGAACATCAGTACTTTGCTTATACCCGAGGTAAAGTAGTAGGGAGGGAAGAACTTCAGTTTACAAATTGATAATCCCTTATTTCCTATTTCATCAACCTAATTCTGTATCTTAATTGTTCAACTGTATAAAAGAATAGTCAGACACTTAAATACATCTCCACAACTAAAACTTTAATGTCTGTAACAACAACCTACTATCCTTCCAGCCTCACCCTTCTTAAATGAATTTTCTATTCTTGTCTTAATACCTAATCAAAGCACCCACCTATCCAGGTCATTACAGGTACCTGTGACTCATTTTTTCCCCTTTAGAATAGTAAAACTATAAATCACTCTTTTTGGCACTGAAAATCTTTTACAATCTGGCTCTAGTCTTCCTTCTTAGGTTTATTAAACTTTATACAATACTGCATTCCAATGACATCTGGCCAATTTTACTATTCAATATACTCAACATTTTTTCTCCAGCTTCCATGACCTTACACAAACTGTACTCTTCTATCTAAAATGCACTCTTTCATCATCCCCATCTCATAGTTGTTGGTGTCTCAAACAACACCACGAAAATTACTTTTAATCAAGTTTGTACAAATTTAATATTTATGTTTCTATCTATGTATAATTTTTTCTGCCAAACAAATAAAAGTTTCTTGAATGTAGAAAATTTTTCAATTTTCTTTCTGAAGACCTAGCATGTAGTATAATTCACGGCATATTGCAGGCTCTAAAATCCTACTAGTTGAATGAATAATGAACTAATAAAAGTTTATACTGCTCTCTGATCTTCATTCCCTTTAGCAAAATTGCAGGTTATAAAATAAATCAACATGCTATATATCATAAACAAAGTTCAGCAGGAAAAGATAGAAATTCCTTTAAAATATCTTCAGATAATATAAAATACTTGGGAGTGTATCTGCCAAGACAAATACAATTAAAAACTTTTCACACAAATAAATACAATCTAAAAAATTGGAAGAGGAAGGGATTAACTGATCATTTATAAGCAGTCAATAAAATAAAGATGGCTAATTTTGCTAATATTGTACACAAACAAAACTAATGCAGCCAAAATTAGAAGGAAATCAGAATGTAAGGGGTGTTAACAGCAAGTCTCTCTGATCAAGGCCTCTTTTCTTAAAATTTATAGGGAAATGAAATTTATATTAAAAAATTCATTTACCAACTGATAAATAGTTAAAAGATATAAACTGGCAGTTTTCAGAAGAAGAAATAAAAGCCAACAATAGGCACGTGAATAAAAAATGCTCTAAATTGTCTGGGCTAGCTCTCTGGAGGATTTCAGGATCAGCCCAAGTCCTTGGTCTTTAGGTGATGAAGTGAAAGAGGCAGGAGAGCTACCATGTGACTGGTCAAAGATGGAGTCTGGAATCTGGTGTCTGGAGCCCAAAGTCTTCTCTGTGTCTGTAGCTGAGAGCTGTGGATGAGAGAGCCTTCTGTGTCTGAGACTTCCTTAAATATCTCAGTATGATTACATCACTACAACACACTGAGCACATGCAACCATTACATCACCATATAGAACCATTATCTCACATTGAGTAGGTGCTTGACTATAAGCACCATGTTGACCTAGATTCAAGCACACCTTTTCAGAGTTCTAGCCCTCTACACTAAATCACCATTGACTGGATAAATGTAAATTAAAGAGGTAACTATGTGAAAAGAAACTTTACCTTGGACAGCTATAACTTAGAACCAGCGGGATTTCATATAAGGGAGTAAGGGGGTGGCAAGAGGGTTGCTAATTATAAGATACTTGGTTGTCAGATCCTTTCATTAGAAATGATAACTGAGCCCCTAAAATCTGAGTTCAGATTTTAATTTCTTGAGTAAAAATTGGAGGAGAAAGGGAAAACAGAGGGCAGATGTCAAGTAGGGTAAGGAGATGGAGGGTACTGGTAATGCAAGACCTAGTGATTTAGGTCCAAAGTAGAAATGAAGATAGAAATGGAAAAAAATAATATAATGGAAGTTTTCCAAACAATACAAACTTCGGATACTCAGTGCTGATTTTTTCTTTGTTTAAATGAAAAAAAAAAAAGCTGGATTTGATTTGATGGAGAGGAAAAAGAATCTTAATCAAAGAACCCTGATGCTCTGAGAAAAGGTTTACTGAGGATAATTAAGTATGTACAAGGGTCTAGAGAAAACAAGTCAAAACAGACATTTTATTGCTTCAAACTTATATAGTAAGCAATGACATTTTGCTAACAGGGCAGATTTACTCTCATGATGATAATGATGATAGTCATGATATTATTGATATATAAATGTCATAACCTTTCCTCCTAAATGCAGTTATGAAGAGATTCAAAATGTCTTAGGCAATGGTTCTCAAACCTTTGTTCTCAGTATCTTCATGTTGTTAAAAAAAACTATCGAGGATCTGTTCAAAGAGTTTTTGTTCACATGGGTTATATTTACAGCTATTTACTATATTAGAAATAAAAAATAATTTTGAATTTGTAGACCCTCTAAAAGGGTTTCAGAAACCCCAACAATTCTTTGGACAATATGCTGAATGTCTTTTCTTCTTTTAAAAAAAATGGCCTTGCAGATGTTCATTTTTCCACATTTTAGATTATAGCTCCAAAGTACCAGCTTCATAAAGTCATTAAGTATGCCTCATCTAGTATATGTTGAATTCTTGCTGAGGTGTGGGACCCTTAAAGCCCTGATTTCTGAAGACTTTATTTAGACAAAAGAACATTAGAGGTTGTTAAGCTGCAGGCTTTTGGACTGAAGAGAAGGTCAAAGACCAAATAAAGAATCCAAAATTAAAAAAAAAAATTTCTCTGAAATCAAAATAGGAAACATTCTTTTTTCTTCTCCCATACTTACCCTAGACTCCCACTCCAAGCAGAACCAATATTCTCCAAAAGAACATTGGACTATTTTAAATAATTGATCTTTATACTTTACATTTCAATATTTAAATGATCTATGACTTTATCAGTGTGTTTACTTAACCCAACAATGTAAAATAAAATTTCTCTACCTCTTTGTTGATGGTCATAGAATGCTAACTTTAAAGCTAGAAAAGATTGAAAAGACCAATTCCTTTATGAAGTTCAGGAAGGATATAAAGCTTGCCTAAGATTGCACGAGTAATAAGTACTAAATATTTTTAATTCCAAATCCACTGCTCTTTTTGGGGTGAGAGTTGCCATGGCCAGTTTGACACTGAGTAGCCTGAATTTAGAAAGAATAGTTTATAGAAACATTTAAAAATTTTCTAGCATTCCAAAATCTGTTATAGTTTTGAGATCAACTGTGATGGTTTTCAAGAAGCCTGAATCATCTCCATAATGTGTCAATGCACTGGATAATTTTTGTGAATGTAAATTGACATGTAGAATTTACAATATAATCTATCAAATTTAAAAAAAATAAACGGTAATATTTATGTTTGTGGTATTTTGTGGTTATGCTTTGTGGTATTTATGTAATTCAAACTTATCTCTTTTTAAATATGGCTTTCCAAGAACTTCCTTGGAATTCAGTGATCTGGATGACTAGCATTTGTACCACTGATGTGGCTTCCTGTTTTCCTAAGGATAAAAAGTCAAGAAGAACAGCTAAAAATGCTCAGATTTGTTGTAATTCCTAGTGATGTGGTAGTCACATGCATCACTATTTGGGAACTTTTGCTAGGACATGTGGAGGGAGGAAGAGTTGCATTCACCAGAATAAACATTATAGTCTTATTACATTATTTTTGAAATTTTTGGTAAATTGTTTTTATTCAATGTTTGTATTCTAATCTGAGTGTTTGTATTCTAATCTTGAACTTGAATCACTGGAATTCACCTGATTTGGGTCTGACCCAGAACACGGCTTCCATATTGCATGATTTATAATGTTTATTAATGAATCAGGTTAGGTATTCTGAGAGATTTAGTAGAAAAATGAAAATATTACAATAATGAAATACTGCTAGCATTCAAAATGGCTTGTTCATTTATCAACATATAGCTATTAAACCAGTCATAGAGTCAGAAAGACTTGAATTCAATTACATGTATTAACTATATGACCCTGGATAAGTCCCTTGCTACCTACTTAATTTCCAATTAAAATTGGAATTGGAAATAGAAATGGAAAATTAGAAAATCCAATGAAAATAAACCAATTAAAATGGGGATAATAATAATACAATTACACCTACAATGTTGTTGTGAGGATCAAATGAAATAATATTTGTACTGTATGTAGTAGAGTTTCTGGCACATAACAGATATTTAATAAGTGCTTATTCCCTTTCCTCCATCTAATTGAAAGGCAGAAAAAGAGGACAAATTGTATGATTTAAGAGGTTTCTTGACCCCAAATCACCTTAACCTAATGCACTACTTTGCTGGCACACTTTGTGGGTCTTAGAAATACCACCATTAGAATATTCAGTGTTTCATTTAAAATGAAGACTATTATTTCTTCTTGCTAGATGAGGAGAAATAATTCATTAGCATGAATAAGATGTAATTATCACTCAACAAGTAATTTATCAAGTGATATAATGTTCCAAATAATGTACAAGATTATAGAGATATAAGAATTACCTCAAGGAACTTTAATACTAATTCAGGAGACAAGATATTCTTAGATAGGCCTATACCAAATAAATATGAGGTAATTTGGAGAAAGAGGACATTAGCAGTGGGGGGGATCCAGAAAATCTTGATATAGAATGTAATTGAATTGAGTCTTAGAGGAAACCTGGAATTTTATGAACATAATCTAGGCATAACATGGCCATGGGAGATGGAATGCTATCTTTGAAGGCAGTAAAACAAGCAATTGACTTTCATATAATGTTCATGAATGGGAATGCAAAATGTCTGGAAAGGCAGATTTGGCCCATGTTTTTAATTATTATAGACATATATAATAATATATATATAATTATAATTATACACACACATATATAATCTTAGTGGGAACAGGGATTCAGTAGGATTCACTGGGTAGGTAGGTAACATGATCAGACCTGGGCTTCAAAAAATTATTTTGCCAGCCATGGAGGATGGAAAGATTTTAGACTAGAACACCAACTAGGCAGAGTAGCAACTGGAAAGAAGGAATTCTAAGAAGTTATGCAAGTTTGTTTGGAATGTAATTTGCCCAGATTCAGCCCCACTCCCAATACTTATACAATCACTTCCAAGTTCCTTCAGCATCCTTTAGTTGATGTATAGAGTTTTCAAGCATTTTGAATATTTGAGTTTGCCATCTGGTTTTAGCATCTTGAGAGAGAAATTGGAGATTTAACATTCAGTGAACTAAGCTATCTAAGTCTCTAAGTGATTCTGTTCTGACAGTCTTTGGTTCTCTTTCATTCCTTTAGGCAATTAAAATACGTTTTGTGCTTTTTAGTGTAACAAAGATCTGGAGGATCAAAAGGTTTTTTTGATGTTTAGGAATTTCATTTCTTTCATGCAATGATTGCTTAATGGTTTCAAGGGTGGGTGAAATATGGGAATGGCAACTGTACTTTTTTTTGTTGGCAACATACCATACCATTTGGTAGCCTTACATAAATTGTGTATATGCTTGTATGCCTTGCCCCTTAGCAACTTCTAGTTTGTTTCTGTGGTAGGGAAACATTTTTAAGACATAGAAGTTCAGGATAGTAGCCTTTAATAAATAATGTAATTTAGTTCCCAAATTCACTTGCTAAAATGTAAAGTTAATTTAACTGTTTTAACTATGTCTAATTTACTGAATCTTTGGATGACTTATGCAATATCAACTGTATGTTTATTAAATATTATAGGTCTAGAAAAATAATGATAAAGACTGAAAAAATCCTAGTATTTTAATTATTTTGTTCCCGGGATCTTTTAAGTGTCATTTCTACTGTTGAATATGGGTGGAAAAGGGTGAGTCAAAAGGGTACCATAAAAATTCTCTCTAATAGTATGACCTTTTGAGAATCATTTGAAATCCAGAGATATGTCAGACATTTGTCATCTTGTAATTTCAATATGTCTTATAAAAAGCCTTCTCTGTCATAGTGACAGGATGCCTTTGAGGGAAGCAAATGAGAAGCATATAGTTTTTTTCTCTTTTGTAAAAAGGGAGAAAGTGAAATGGGAAACACATAGACAACTTTGGATATTATAGTACTTTTCCTTGAATTCTGTTTTAGCTCTTCTTACATGTGGCCTTGCACACATTATTTTCCTCACCTGTTAAATGGGGTGTGGGTCATACTAGATGATCTCCAAAGTCTCTTCTTATTCTAGAATAATGATCAAAATCCTTTTGAAAGACTTGGAAGGTGAGGATTTTTGTAACATTTAATTAGATTCAATCTAGAATCTCAGGATTCTTAACTGACATGAACTAAATGAATCTAGCAAACCCTGTTTTCTGTGTTTCTTATTTATTTACAAAACACATTAGGGACAAATAAAAGGCTGCTTTTTTTGGGGGGGGGATTATATGTTAGATTATATGATAAAGCAAAATAAGGAGCTAGGTAAAGGTGGCTAGGGGTATGAATATGTAATTAGTGCACTTAGTACTAACCAGAGACAGTTTTGTCTGTGATGTTACTGTATTTACATATCCTATCATATTTATGTTCCATATCTCAGAGACCTAAATCTTCAAATTCCCTAAAACTATAGTGTTGCTATCTTTGTAAATACCGAATTAACACAATCATCTAAGAATGTCTCCAGAGGATTTCCTATAGAGTTTGCCTCTAGAACAAAGAAATGTTACCTGAGAATTTACACCTAACTTAATTTGAGATTGTTTTGAGTTGTGCCTGACACTTCCTGACCCCTTTAGGGGTTTTCTTGGCAAAGATACTGTAGCGATTTGTCATTTTCTTCTTCAACTCATGAGGAAATTGAGGCAGTTTTAAGTAACTTGCCTAGGATCATACAGGTAGGAACTGTTTGAGGTCAGATTTTAACTTGGGAAGATATCTTCCCCTCTCTGAATGGGCACTCTACCCACTGTGCAACCTAGCTTCTCAAACATAATTTATTATCATTTCAACAAACATTTATCAAATGTTTATTGTTGTGAGACAGATACTAGACTCCAGGGTAGAGATGGAAAGACAAAAATAAAAAGATCTTTCCCTCAGAGAGTTTATATTCTGTTGGGAGAATACATTAAAGCATAAACATAAATAAATACAATAAAATTTGAGGATGAAGAAAATATAGATTTAGAGTGAAAGAAGCAGCAGATATTATTTAATCTAACTTGAATTTTATAGATAAGAAAATTGAGGTTTAAAGAAATAAAAATGAATTTCCCAAAATCACAACAATTATGTTTGTCACTTAGTTCAAACAGTTGGATCCAAAGGAGCTACATCTCAGGATCCTGAGAGAGTCAATAAGTACAATATTAAAAAAAACAAAAAAAAAACCCCAAAAATACTAGAAATTTGGAGTCAGACCTCTCTAGACCTCAGTTTCTATAAAACAGGGTAACGATGTAGACTAGTTGACTTTAAAGTTCTTTATACAATTAAATCTATGATCCCATGAATTGGAGGAAGCAATAACTAACTGTCATAGATGTTTAAAATATTTGAATGGAAGAGATGTCTGAGGAGCAGAAAAGGTTTGATAAAAAAGAGAGTGAGATTCAAATAGATGATGAAGTGGTGGGAGAAAGAAGAGAAAGGAAATCTGAGTTTGAATTCTACGTCTGCTATTTATTCTTCTTTTTTGGCAGATTACTTAATCATATTGGGTTTCAGTTTTTACTTCTGTAACATGATGCAGCTGGACTAATTTCTCTGCTAAACTTTAGTTTCTCTCAATCTATAGGTCTCTTAGACATCTTAAACCAAATATTACAAAAACTGAACTCATTATATTTTACTCCAAACCTGCCCTTCTTCCTAATTTTCCCATATCTCTTTAGGGTTGCCATCATTACCCTTACAGTCATTCAGGCTCATAAATCAGGAGTTATCCTTTTTTATTTTTATTCATTTATTTATTTTGCTGAGGCAATTGGGATTACATGACTTGCCCAGGGTCACACAGCTAGGAAGTATTAAGTGTCTGAGACCAAAGTTGAACTCAGGTTTTAATAAGGAGTTGTCCTTGACTCCTCCCTCAGTCTTACCTCCCCATATTCAATCTGTTGCCAAATCTTCTCAATTTTGCCTTCACAAAAATCTTGTAAACACTTCTTTCTCTTCTCTGCCACTGTCACCATTGTCATGCAGGCTCTCATCAAGGACTATAATAACAGCCTGATAGTTGTTCTTTCTACATGTTTCTCTCCATTCCAATCTCTCTATTCAGGTGCTGAAGTTATCTTTCTAAAGTGCAGGTGTGACCATGTCACCTTCTGACTCAATAGACTTTAGTGGCTTCCTATTATCGCTAGCATCAGGTATAGAATTTTGTGTTTGGCATTCAAAATTCTTCATATACCTTTCCAGGCATCTTTTTTTTAAATATTATTATTATTTTTCCAGTCTTCTTATATTTGTTATTCTCACTTCCTCCAAATGTACCTTGAAGTCCAGTTGTACTGGCCCTTTGCTATTCTTCACATGGGAACCACCATTACCTGACACTGAGTAGTTTCTCTGGCTGTCACTTATGCCTAGAATTCTGTCTCCTCATCCTTCCAAATTGTTGGCACAATGGATAGAATAGGGGGTCTAAAATCTTGCCTGTACAAGTTACTTAGCCTCTGTTTGCTTCTGTCTCCTAAACAGTAGCACCTACTTAGCAACATTGTTATGTGTTTCAAATGAGATAATATTTGTAAAAAACACAGTGAAGTTCCTGGTATGTAATCACTATTATAAAAATGTTTATTCCCTTCTCTTCTGGCTCCTGGATAATTTCACTTCCTTTATGTCCCAGTTAAATTCTGTCATCTGTCTTTTAACAGAAGTTATTTCTTATCATTTTTAATGTTTGTGTCTTTCCTTTCATGATTATATCCAATTTTTCATATGTATGTATATATTATCTCCAATTTATCATATGTATACATATACACATCTATATGTATATACATATAAGCACACACATTGTTTGTACATGTTTACATGATATCTACCCAATTAGACTATGAACTCCTTTAGATCAGGGACTGTATTTTGTTTTTTTCTCTTCCCCAAAGTGTAGCACGATATCTGGTAAATAGTAGGCACCTGGTAAATGATTTTTGATTGAATGATTGATAACCTCTAAGGCACCCTCTAGTATCAAATGATACATATTTTGGTTGGTTGGTTGTTTTTGGTCCAGAATAATTATTTCATTGGTGTAACAAACTGCAGGTATAGAAATATTTTTCATCCTACATGAAGTCAAACAAAGTGAAATGTACTATATACAAAGTAATAGCAATGTTCTGGGGATGACTAAATGTGAATGACTTTGTTATTCTTAGGAATACAATCATCCATAACTATTCTGAAGGACTTATGATGAACAATCCTATCCATACACAAAGAAAGAACTGATTTTGTCTAAATACGTTTTGAAGCATTCTCTCTCTTTCTTTTTAGCTTAATTTTTCTAGAGGCTTTTTTGCTTTCATTAGGGTAGAAGATATATGTTTTCTTTCATAACTTGACTTATAGAGATGTTTTGCATAACTAAACATGTGGTTTCTTAATTGTGGATGGTGATAAAGGAGAAAAAGTAGAATTCAAAAAATTAAAATCAAATATGAAAAATCTGTTTTGAATATAACTGGGGAAAACATTAAATAAATAAAATTTTAAAAAGAAATATTTTTAGTAACTCTGACTTATGTTGCCTGGGACATTCAGAAGCCTAGTGACTTGTCTATGATGTCAAGGATAGACTTGAATGCAGTTTTTTTTAATCCCAAGAATGTTTTTCTAACTATTATGCCAAGCTAGTAGGGTGTATTTACTGACTTGGATTTGAAAATTTTGTTCTTGTTAGTAACTACTGTTTTATTCACCAACTCAAACCAATTTTAGTTACTTCTTAAAATGTTTCTGTGCCCCAGTAAAGATATAGCCTTAGTTCATTACTTTATCTTTAGTTCATCTAGTTTCCATGACGAGAGAAAGTTCTTTCATATTTATAAACACCAGTTGAGATGAATAGGAAGGAAAACCTTGAATTGACTGGCAACAAAAGGAAATGTTGCTAATTTATTTTTAAGGTTTGAGTGATCCACTCCATGAAGAAAGTTGATATCCTAGACTATTCACTAGTCAGTTTTTTAGCATAGATTTATTTTATTGTAGATGCTATTTTTCTAAATGAATTACTGATTAAATCTATACTAATTTATTTTGGCTCTGTAATTCAATTTATAATCTTATCTTCTATTCATCTTTATTGAAATGGTGAAACAACAACAACAACAACAACAAAACAGGCAAGAGGTTTCATACTGAAGCTGCTAGGAGGCAGTAGCTTTTGAAAACAAAAGTAACTAATCTAGTCTTACATTTTACATGGGAATTATTTTCCACAATCTTATCTATTATTACAAAGCTTTAACCTTGTTCTTAATTTATCTTTATTTCACTGTTAAGCACTTTGAAAATATTATCTGTTTTCCTCCCTTTAAAATCACAAAATCTGATATTAAAAAAGTCACAAAGATGGTCTCTTCAAGGATAGGAACAACATCATATAGAAAGTTAGAAAGAAAGACTGGTACAATCTCACAGGAAACAAGGCCATTCTCTTTAAATAAACTGAAAAAAAAGATCTTGATTTGGGATCTAGGAGGAATTTTTAACCCAATAAAGCAGTATCATAGTGCAAAAAGCTGACTTCCGAAACAGAAAGACTTGGGATCAAGTCCCATATATTGGCTTCAAGACTGGTCAAATGACTTAACCTCTCCTAAATTTTTTATTCAAGACTCTAAGTAGTAGAACACTAACAAAACTACATTGGGAATGTTGTCACTAAGTCTCATTGGAAGCAATATACACCATTGAAATCAGATCCTAACAGGTCTCCATCCAAAAAATGAAGACTCAAAATATATATTTAAGTATCCATGTCTGAGTCCTTAAGAGATAATTATATTAGGGATGGAAATAGGTCAATTTGAAAAGTAGACGAGTCCAGGAGAGAAAAAGAAACTAAGGTAAACATCTCCAAAATGATGTCATCTTAATTAAAATTAGTGTCACTTTCTCAAAAACATGAATATTATTCTATTAAAAAGATGACTTGTGTAACACTGTTTTGACATCACAAAGGAGATAGACATAACACCTTCATAATACCTTTTCAATGGAGAGCTCTGTTTTAAGCTTGAGACTAGCAGAAAGTCTGCCTTTGACTAACAAAATGCCTGCCTTTGACTAATAAGCAAGCTCTGTTCCTACTTTTGGACTCGTATATAAAACAATCCTGAGAAAATTGTGAAATCCTTTTTTTTTTTTTTTTTGTTACTGATAATCTCTTTAAGGCTTCAGGTAAAGCCTGATGATTTTTTATTTTTCTTCTCTCTCTCTTTTCCTCTTCTGAGAAGGTGGATCCACAGGATGCTTAGTTTGCTGCTGGCAATTATGATAAGTTACTGTTAACCATTGGCATTTTCCTAATCTGTGTCATTGTTTAAACGAAGTGGAGAAGAGTCATATATGTGTAGAACAACCGCAGCTGGGGAAAAGAGAGAAATGTAAAACTCATATTTTGCTAGAGATTAGCCTTTGTCTTTCCTGATGTCTTTCCACATCAAAGATGTGGAAAAGAGTAAATTTATTATACCCCTTCCAAGAGCAGAGATAATAAATATCTATATCAGGGTTCCTCTAAGCCAAGAGTTCTTAACCTAAGGTCCAATAACTTAACCCTTCTTCCCCACTATATTTTAATGTAATTCATTTTATAATCTTTTGAATTTTATTTTATATATTGAAAGTTTTATTCTGAGAGTCTGTCCATAGGCTGTGCCAGAATGCCAAAGGAATGCCCAGAACACAAAAAAATATAAAAAATCCCTGTTATAGGGCAAATGAATAAGTCATCAATTATTAGTGCTGCTAAGACTGACTAGGTATTTAGGCAGGGCTTCTTACATTTTCCTAGACCAAACTTGAAAGAAAAGTTACTTTTAAGGAAGTTGAGACCAAGTAGACCAGTTTACAAAAAGTGGAGTGTCCCACAATTCTGCTAACTCAGTATGGCACCACATTACCACCACACTGCTACTAGTTGTGTAAATCTAGACTTTCAATAGTTTGTTTTTGATTCTATCTCAATGTAGGGATTCCATTCCCCAAAATATATCTGACTTAATTCATACATTTTAAGGAGTTCCCTGAAGCAAAAAAGAAGGTCTAAGTGACTTACCTAGGGTGACATAGCTAATAAGTCAGAAGTGGGAACTGAGTACAATTCTTCCTAACTCTAAAGCCAATTCTCTATTCACTACATCATGCAACTTTTATTATTGGTATTTTGTCATGTCAACTAGATTCAGAGAACACTTACATAGTATTCAGCCCATTTCTCTAAGATTATGTCCTTTTCATTAAGCAATGCTCCATCAGCACTGAATACTTGAGATTCACCTAAGGTCTTTTTACCCATAGCTTTCAGTGCATCATAGAAGCACTTTGTATAGTTACTATCAGCATAAAACTGAATTTTATCTGCCTTCTGTATTTCTATTTGAATTGTCTTAAGAAGATCCTGAAGTTCAACTAACAATAAGATACTGGATACTAAGGTGCTTTCTTGAATTAAAATGCCAAACATTCCCACTCTATTGCAGAGAACACAACTTAGTTGGGCTGGCCACACTATTCAAATGCCAAATGTACACTTGTCAAAGAGATTATTCAATGGAAAACTCACAAAGAGAAAGCACTTATAGGGGCATCAGAAGAAGTGATACTAGAACACTCTCAAAATCTCTCTTAAGAGCTTTAGAATTGATTCCATGACATGGGAGACACTGGCACAGATCCACCCTGCATGATGTGCTCTCATCAGAGAATTTTGTTCTTTATGCAGCAAAACAGAATTAAATTTACAAGAAATAAGAAGTGCACAAAGTTAGATCCATCCCAAATGTTCCTAGGGGCTATTTGTGATTGATATATGGTAGAGCATTCTGAGCTCATATTGATCAGATCTGCCAGTCAGACACACTAACTTGGTTCTAACATAATAATGTCTTTTTGGTCCTCTGAGAATGAAGGACAAAAACAAAGGAGCCAATAAGCTTTTAGTTGCTTAATTTGCTCTTTGTTGGGTCTTCTGTTAAATGATTTTCCTCTCAAGGGGTTTATAATCTATCAGGAAAAATAGCAAGCAAACAAGTACTACAAACAAGATATGTGAAGGATAAATTGGAGATAATATCAGAGGAAGGCATTAAATAGCAGTAAGATAAACTGCAAAGGCTTCTTGTACAAGTTGAATTTTAGCTGGAATTTAAAGAAACTCAGAAAACAGAGATCAGGCAATGAATATGGCAGAGATGAGAGATGTGATGACTTATGAAAAGAAAAAAAAATCAGCATATAGTTTTGAAAATTTGTGCAGGGATTTATCTCAATTGGCAGGTAAGGAAGTATAACTAAACTAATATGCATTGAACAATGTATTTGGTTGAACTTGAATTGACTTCTGAACAAACAGGAGTTTGTACTGAAAGAAATTGGTGCTGATAATAAATGGGAAGGGTGGGAAAACATAAGTTATTTTGTAGCAACATCAAGGAAAGATAAAGGCAAAACTGAACTTCGGACATAAATTTTATTTAGATTCACACTTGGTTTTAGCTTTAAAGTCAATGTACATAACTCTTAGCAGATGCTCAATTTTTGATGTTTGCTTTTAGGCATTATTTGTTTGTTGGCAGATATACTGATGTATACCAGAAGTGATTCATGGGATTGAATGGATTAAGAGACATGAAACCATATGTTCCTGAATGAAATTGTAAATGAGGGCAGATTTGCTTCCCCTCCCCAGTGCAGTCTTGATATAGTCAGGACATAATCTTAGAATATGAGGTGTCTTTGTGTTAACACCCTGTTATCAGTGTAAGAGTCAGTAAGAGGATGTGCTTCACAATTCATATTAATTTCATTTTTATTAAAGATAAAAGAAGATTTACCTCAATCCATCAAGCAGTCATTTATTAATGGCATTCCATATTCCAACCACTATTCTAGAATTTGGGGTCACAAAGACTCAAATCAGTCTCTACTTTTTTTTTTTTTTTATTATAGCTTTTTATTTACAAGATATATGCATGGATAATTTTTCAGCATTGACCCTTGCAAACCCTTCTGTTCCAACATTTCCCCTCCTTCCTCCTCCACCTCCCCCAGATGGCAGTAGACCAATACATGTTAAATATGTTAAAGTATATGTTAAATATAATATGTATACATATCCATACAGTTATTTTGCTGCACAAAAAGAATCGGACTTTGAAATCAGGTAAAATTAACCTGAGAAGGAAATAAAAAATACAAGCATATAATAATAGAGGGATTGGAAATGCTATGTAGTGGTTCACACTCTTTTCCCAGAGTTCTTTCAATCAGTCTCTACTATAAAGGATCGTATGTTCTCTAGGAAGAGAACATACATATATATATATATATACATACATACACACACACAAAATCACATGCACACACATACATATATATAGGTGTAAAAAAAGTGCTGTAGTTACAAGGTAATAGGAAGGGGATAGCTTTAACAGCTAGAGAGATCAGAGAGATCGTGGAAAAAGAGAAAAAGGTCAGAAAAACAAAAGTTCAAGGAAGAAAAAAAAAGAAAGTTAAAAGAGGTAAAGAAAATCAAAAGATCAGGAAAAAGATGGAGAGAAACTTACAGTAGAGCTATTGATGAAAATAAAAGAAAAAGTTTGAAAGAAAAATTAAGGAAATTTTGGGGATGATATAGCTATATAGGTATGCAAGAGTATGAAAAAATTAGTCATAATTACTTTTCCATTCATTTTTTAGTATTCATATGACAAAAGTACCAAAATAGTTTCTAAAATACCTAGAAGATAATGTAATGTGTGTGATTTGTAAATTATATATATATGTATGTTTTTGGATTACATGTATGTATGTATATGTGTGTGTGTGTATGTATATACCCTGTAATATATTTATATTTATATATACATATCTTGTTATGTTATATGTATATATATATATATATATCCTCTAGTTCATCAGAATTTAATTCACCTACTATAAAAAAATTTAAAGTATATTTAAAATAACTTTGTTATCTTTTAACATTCTATTTTATTTTCTGAAAGAAGTAAATGTTATTCTTTCTTGATATTGTCAAGTTAATATAATCTATTTACACACTGTCAAAACAGAATTAGCTTATTGTGATAAAGGTGAAATTCATTTCACTTTCAATTCATATATTTCATTCAATCCATTGTCCCCTAGTCATTTATCTACTGATTTCTGCTTTAACAAAAGTGACCCAGGAGGCCTTTCCAGGTCCCTTAATTGCTAATGACTTACCTCTGTGATTTCCTTCCATCTACAACACACACACACACACACACACACACACACACACTATGCATAGTTTTTATAAACTTTGAGAGTCCTTTTTCTAACTCTAACTTGCACTGACAAGATGTAACTCCTTGAGCAAAATTACATTTTACTCTCAGGTTTCTACAGTTATACCTGATATATTAAGGGTATGTATCTTTTGACACAACTGAAACAACTGTATAACAAAAACCACTATCAAACTGACATCTCATAACAATGCATTCCTTTTCTTACATTTGGTAGATAATACAGATACTGGATGTGAAGTTAGGAAGACCTGAGTTAAAATCCAGTCTGGAGCACTTACTTGTCTCAGTATTCTCATCTTTGAAATGGAAATAATAATTCCTCCCACAGATATTGCAAGTAAAAAAAAAGGACAATATTTGTAAAATACTTTGAAAACCTTAAAGCTCAATACATTGTTAGACCTTTTTATTAGCAGAAGTAGTAGTAAATATCAATGAACTATCTTTTTTGAATCATCTAATAAGCATAATTTAATTTCCCTTTTGTTGCTGGGAAGAATGGATTCAAACTTCAAATCATTGAGACGAAAAATGAAACCTATCAACTTTGCTTCCAAATGAGATATAGTCAGTGGATCACATCTCTCTCTTCTTTATGGAAACCATTTTTTCCTCTTGGTGTGGAGTCACTACTTAGCAATGTGAAACAGATCTCTCAGACTTTTGCTCCTTACCAGGCTCAACTTTCTGAAAACTCTGACATGACTTCTTAGACTGTTGATGTTCTGATATTTTGAAGTGCATGAGTTGTAACTTAGTATATATCATTCATATCAGAAGGCAGCAAAAAATATACATAATATGGAAGGATCAATAACAGGGCTATGAACTTACCAATGAATTGATTCAAGAGAATCCTCCTATCTCTGCTACTATATCTTTCCCTGCAACGAGATGCTTGCAGTAGTAGGAAATAAAACAAGGAAGAGTTGTCATGGTCTTTGTATACATTTTGGTTTATAAGTAAAAAAACAAAAAACAAAAAACAAAAACAGCAACCTTATCTCACCACATTGTAAACAGTTTAGAAATAATACCAAAATATATTGCTTATCATCACAACATTTTGAAAACAAGTCTCTGTGTCCTTGTGGTCTGAATATAGTGAGAGCACATTGTGATCACTCTTGGGGTTAGTCTTTCATTGACTAGTGATTCACTGCATTTTTAAATGGTTATTGATGTGCTGTCTTCACCATCAGACTATGAGCTACTTGTGGGGATGAGCAGTGGTTTTGCTTTTATTTTTGTATTCTTACCTTGTAGTGTAATTATAGCCAGGGATGGAATCAACTAAACACTAAACATGTAGTGCCATTTCCAATGCTTATTCAATGCTAAGAATTTTGATGGAACTTAGACACCTAAGAAAAGGCCAAAGCGATGCTTTTGAAAAATTGAAAACTATGACTGAATTGACATAGACTCAGCCTGCTTGTACCTTATTTTATTCACTTTTAAAATGGTGGCATGAATATAACTAGTCATCTTGCAAAGTTCATTGAAAGTACAATCAGTATTTTTTCTGTTTTGCATTTATTACCTTATTAATAATTGTTGGCAACAATTCTTTAACTATACTTGTTATTTGTATTCAAGCATTTCCCTTGACTTATTACTTGTTTGATTAAATGAAAATGCGATTGTCTATATTTGAATACTGTAGTGTCTGGTTATCAGGGTCTGCTGTTTGTAGTACGATTTCCTTTCTTTTTCTAAATGATTTCAGTTTCAGAAAGTTATTTTTTTTATTTTATCTTATTTTTTAAGGCAGTAAAATTTTATTGCTCATTCATTGCCTTCCTGTGATTATAATTTCTTATTTGTCATTTTCGTGGCTTCATTCTCGGTAAACCAGCATTCTTGATAAACCACTCACTGCTGGGACACAAATACATACACACATACATACACACACAACACACACACACACACACACACACACACACACACACACACACACTTTTTTTTCATCCCAGCAGATCCAATTCTGGGAAATTATGTTTAAAAACCAAAGCAACATGTCACCGGTGTATTAAGAAAAAATTTCCCAGGTGATTAAGAAATTCCCTCTTGTCAGCCAATAGCACATATTGTATTCTTCTGGGAACATAGAAAAGTGATGGGTAATTTAGGTTGAATGGGAAGTCATGGGTTATTTCAAAGTAGATAATCCGATAATGGACAGAGCCCTGGATTATGGAAAATGATGCTATGTGCCTGATTATCTTCCCAATTTAGGTATTTATATAAGTCATTCCCCTTCTTCAAGTTCTATTGTATAGTCTAAAGGATGAGAAAGATAATCAGTAGTCATCTGCACACCTGTTAAGATTGTTCCTTAAATAATATTGACATTGATTTATATATACATATGGGAGAGTAAGGAATTACTAAAAATAATCTCCCTTGATAATACAACCCTCCTTCCTCAAACTGGATAGTTTGGACCTGATTTTTTTTTTCCCCTGAGGCAATTGGGATCAAGTGACTTGCCCAGGATCACACAGCTAGAAAGTGTTAAGTGTCTGAGGCCAGATTTGAATTCAGGTCCTCCTGACTGCAGGACTGGTGCTCTATCCACTGCCCCACCTAGCTGCCCTATTTGGACTTGATTTTAAAATCGGCTTGAATAATAGGATGCTTTTTGCTCTAAGGTGTTTCAGGTGGAAAATTCTGGTGCTGTCTATTAAATTTCTACTTATATCTTCCTTGTGTTACAATGTCAATGGAATCTGAATAATATGGTTATGTAGTCCTTCTACTCTTGTAGTCAACAAATTTCAAAGTCAGATAGTGAACAAACATTTATTAATCACTTACTATGTACTAAGCACTGCGAATGAAAATGAAAGAAAAGACATTTTCTGCTTCAAAAGGGCTTATATTCTTCAGGAGGGAAGAAAACAAATTCAAGGAAGCTGAGAAGAAGTGGTGGGATGGAGAAGAAAGGTAGTATAACAGAGGACTCCCGATTGCAATCTGGTGAGAAAGGAAGAAATATCTGGACCTGGTACCCTCCTGAAAAGGAGACTCTTGAGGCCAATCAGATGGAGTGACCACTTAGAGGTCAGGTACATGTGGAGTGTGAATTCTAGGGTTTAAACTTACCTCCTGGAATAAAGAGTTTTTCTGGGGACACAACAAAGAAGTTAGGTTTCACTCTGGTGAGAAATGACTAATGATTACAACTAGGAATTCTGGTGATTTCTGAAATTCATTTTGTCCATGAAATGAATGAAGAGGATCAACAGAAATCTCAATTCAAGTATAAACTTGATTTTAATTCTTATTTTCTAGTTTTCTTCTACTGTCCAGATTTATTGACTTGCTATCTAACTTTTATTTGCTCAAGAAATAAATAAAAGTTTATACTATATGCAAAGGGTCATAGTAGGCTTTGAAGATGCAAAAATGAAAAATGGAAGAATTACTTTACTTATGGAATTTCCAACCAGACAATATTTATGCTACTTTCATATGGGTAGGAACAATGTTTTACCTAGAGGTTTAAAAATATCTCTCCTTATAGCTAGTGCATTGTATTTTACATTTTATTTAATAAGTCTCTTTACTCCTGAAAAATGTGCACAAATGCTCATTTTAAAAATCTATTTTATGGGATAATTTAGTATAGGGGAATATTGTTTCTCTTTGTATAATTTCTTTTGGGAGAAAAAAAAATGATTTCCCCTGCTATCACCACTGCAGTGAAGCAGTTACTTATTACTGTCACTCATTAATCCCTAACCCCTTCTTTCTGTCTTATTCTTCTTAAAATGCATATTCCTTTGATCTGTCTCCAATTTACTATGGTAACTCTTTTTACTGAAATGAATCTAGCATATCTCTAGGAGTGTGGCTTTTGAAACTATTCTAGAAACACACATATATTTTTCTTAGCTGTTGAGAGCAGTGTAGCAAAAAAAAAATTATGTTCCCAGGGCAAACACCATCTCAGGTCTAGCCATAAGCAAGCGAACAAAAATGTCCAGAAATCAGCAAAACAGTTTAATCCTTGTCAAATGTATAGAGAAATGAGAATTTGATTTGAAGTCAGCAAATTTAGGTTCAGATCTAGACTTTACTTAGACAAGTTGTTTTGTTACACTGAGCTTCAGTTTCCTTATGCATTAAATGAACCAGGGGATCTTCAAGACCCATGATTATATAATGTGACAGATAAAGACAGTATCAGTTTAGAATGTGAGTTAATTAGTAAGATGTTATAAAGGGGCAGCTAGGTAGCACAGTGGATAGAGTGCTGAGCCTACAATCTGAAGGACCTGAATCCAAAGGCAATCTCAGACACTATATATGTGACACAGAGTAAATCACTTAATTTTGTTTGCCTCAGTTTCCTCTTCTATACAATGAGCTGTAGAAGGAAAGGGCAAATTGCTCTAATACCTGCCTAAAAAGCACCAAATGGGGTTATAAAGGATCAGACATGACTAAACAGCAAAGGAAAACAATGAAAGATGAAGAAAAGAACTGTTTCACAATATAGCAGCAAATACTGAGTTTGGGAAGGAATGAGGTAAAGGAAAGCTTGGGTTAAGATTCAGTCACATTAATACCAAAATATTCATGACTCAAATAAGCAGGAAATAGAATAAAAATAGTTATTCAATGGAAGAGATCTGCCAGAAATTCCATAGTTATTTATCTCATCTATAATGAGAAAATGGCATTTGAATTCTAATATTTCAATCCTGAATGTGTATGTGTGTGTGTGATTAGAAATATAATTTACAATCTAAAATTCTGAAAAGTAGCAGGGCATGGGAAAATATATAAAGGAAAGAAAAACTCATATTAGAAGAGATAGCATTTTAGACATACCAAGGAACAAAATTTCAAGGTATTTAAAAGAATTGAAGATTTCAAAAGAATACAAATGACAAATAATGGTAATAGTGAAAAGGTCCCTTTGATAAGACACCAGCAATGACAAATCCATACATCTATTTCCTTACTTCTCTAAAAATGACCTGCAAATTCATAAAGAATATCTATCTGATCAAAATTCAAGAAGAGTTCAAGCAAACTTTCAAAGCTTATTACATCTAAATTCATTCAAGTAATTTAGAACTATAAAGAATTTGAGATTCCACTATGTTCATAAGTTATAAAGGACAGAAGTTCCATCAGCATGCTGCTTCTTATGATTTTGTTAAGATAATTCAAGATCTATGATAGTGCCAAAGACAATTATATTTAATGAGTGTCTGAGTTTTTTGAAGCATAAACAGGACAATATTTTCATCAAAGATATTCACCATTGTCATGCAGAATGTTCAATGAAAAGTTCAAATAAAAGGATTGTTGTCCAGACATTTCTGTTTGTAAATGACATTGAACAGATTTTATCACATCAAAATGCTTCATGAATTCCTCCATGAGATGATTGGCTATTCATAAATGACCAATTTAACTATGAACAAGGGCAAAAAAAATGTGGATAAAGAATGTCTATTATAATTAGGCACAGTAGGACCTAATGTGTGGTTTATCATACCTAATTATAATAGACATTCTGCCTTTTGCTTCCTTCTCAAAAAGCTAGTGGATAATGTAAGTGTAGGTGTTCTGAGTTCAGCAAACTAAGCCAATCAGTTATACAAATGAAATATAGTACCAATGCATTAAGGCCCCAGGAATTGGAAGGGAGGGGCAAGACTGACTAAGTGTTGAATTGGTCCAAATGAAAATGGAGAAGTCCAAAACTTCCATTCTGATCAACAATGAAATCGGAGTGCTATACTTCTTCTAGCTTAAATGAGATAGAAAGACCAAGTCTTAAGAAAAATGTATTCTAACCATATTATAATGAGTATTTAAATTAATATTACATTGAACTGATCACAAGTAATAAGGGTGATAGAAAACTGATCATAGGGTTTCACTAGTGTTCTTCAAATATTAAAAAAAAAAAAAAAAACTATGGAAACTCATCTAATCTGTTAGGCATATCTTTGTAGAACTTACAGGAGAATAGAAACAAAAAAGGAGCTGTGAATAGATTATTATTTGTATGGGTGAAGGCCGTTTTCCATAACAGTGAGATCAGAGAATAATAGAGTCAAGACTTTGTCAGTGAGACTAGTGGTTTGGATTTAAGAAGGTGACATTTTCCTCTATTAGTCTTACAAATTGGGGTTTGAAAAATGAACCTCTCAAGTACAAGATTGGGGAAATGAAGTGATACAAGATTTCTTCTGAAGTCATTTGAGGTTTTCTAATGAATTTAAGCTCAATAGGTGACAACTACAATATAACAGGGAAGCTGATGTTACCTTAATTTCAGTACAAAAAGAATATCTTCATCAAGAGAGATGATAGTCACATTTATTCTGTCCTGGTCCGTTCACATATGTAATGTGATATTCCAATTCAAAGTATTTTGGGAGGAATATTGATACCAGGATAGTGAAAGGACTAGCTATTATGCTTTGTGAGGGTTGCTTAGAGGAACAGAAGAGAATAATTAGGGGGATATAATAACTGTCTTCAAATAATAAAGAATATCATTTATTTGGGTTAATAGACTTATTTAATTTAGCCTCTAGAGATAGAAATGGGAACTATAATTTGGAGAAGTAGATTTTGGTTCCATGTAGAGAAAAAAAATACTTCCTAAAATTAGTATTTGCCAAAATATAGAAGAGGCTTCTTTGAAAAATAGTAGGTTAATGGATGAACAAGTTGGGGCATATGTGATTATAATGGAATTCTATGGTGCCAAAAGAAATGATGATCTTCATGATCTTAGAAAAACATGGACAGACTAGCACAAAATGATGAAGAGCAAAATGAGCAGAATCAAGAGAACTGATAAATAGAATTATGTATAGAATGATTTTACGTGTGTGTGTGTGTGTGTGTGTGTGTGTGTGTATACATTTTTGTTTAATGAGGCATCCTTAGGGGAACGGGAAAAAGAAATTTATATAACTTAATTATTCAGTTAAAAGGAATACAAAATTGTACAAAATAGAGTTCTAGTTTCATGGGCAATCATCTTTTTAAAAATTATACTATGTTATGGAAATGTTTGTTTTAGTCCATAAATTTAAAAATAAAATAAATATATTTAAGAGAAAAAAGAAAAATAGTAGTTTAATAAAATTATGGGCATCAGAAATTTAAAGCTTGATGGTACTTAAGAATTCTGCTAATTCAACCTTTTCCTTTGAAAAATGAGGACAGTAAAGTCCAGACAATTTTTGAAAATTTCCCAAGATTTCTTTTCATTCCATCTAATGTAAAACTAAAAATTGAATAATTACATGTTGTGGAGGATATCTTTGATCAGGCATTGAGTGGTGGGGTGCAGGCTAGGTGACTCCTTTCAATACTGAGATTCTGTGAAATATGTTTCTTGACTAGTTTCTGAAAATTATACTCTAATCATAAAACCCAAGCCTTTGAATAGATTCTATGTGGAGGATGGATGGAAAAGACATGAACAACAATCTTATAGTGTTTGAGGACATCGAAGAGTTGCCATTTGTATTGATGGAGGGAGAACTAATGTAGATGAGTCTTTTTCAAAGGTCAAGTATTCAATTATGTCTCTTCTGGCCAACAAATGATGGTTCCAGTATGTATCTATGTATATATACATTGCATTACAATGCAAATGTAATCATGTTTATAATAAGCTGCCACTTCAATACATTTTAATACAGGTCAAAAAGTTAAAAAGTAGAAGCATGAAGTATAAGATTAATGAATCTAGAAGACTCAGCACATTAGAGGAAGATGGTCATGGGGAACTGAAAATGACTAAAAAGGACATATAAGTGGTACACTGATAGAACACTAGGTTGGGAGCCAGGGGGACCTGAGTTAAATATGACCTTAGACTCTTGACATTACTAGCTCCATGACTCTGAGCAAGTCACTTAACCCCAATTGCTTCACCTCCTCCCCAAAAAAGGAATAGGAGCATGCCTTGGATTTTCATGTTGTCATTTCCCCAAAATATATAGGTTTCCCAAAGACACATTTTATTTTTAATGAATGAGAATCATTCAACGTTAATAAGTAATTTGAATAAATAAATATGACACTTTTAAAATTTATTAGACAATATATCCATATAAGCTTTTAATGATATATTAATATTATATATTAAATTATAATTTAATAATTAATTACAATTAAGTCCATATAAATATGGATAATTAATTATCCATATAAGCTAATAATCAATAATTTAATTATAATAAATAAATTAATTAATTATCCATATAAGCATTTGTATAGTGCCTAATATATGCCATGAATTGAAATAAGCACAACTTCCAGGATTGTTGTGAGGAACAAAAAAGAAAATAGTTTTTAAAAGCACTTAGTTTAGTCCCTGACACATAGTAGAAATTTAATAAATGGCTTAGTTTCTTTCCTTCCCCTACTAAAAAATATTATCCCTTTTAATCTGCATAACAACCCTCAAAAGTAGGTACTTCTATTTTTCTCATTTTACACTTGAAAAACTGAGGCAAACAGAAGTTAAATAACTTAGGGGCACATCTCTAGTAAGTATCTGCATCCACATTTGAAATCAGATCTTCCTGAACCAGAGCTGTCTCCATTGCTCTTAAAACTATCAGGAAAAAAAAAAAAAGTAAAAAAGAGGTGATGGCAATGATGGCTGCTCTATGTTTAAATTTACTAGATAAAGAAGGAATTGACAAAAAAAAAGAAGATATTTTTCTTGTACACTAGATTTTATTTCATCAGAAACATTGATAAAATGGAAAGAGCACTGGCTTTGGAGGAAGAAGATGTACACGAATCTGAATTCTGGTCACTTAACTGCCTTTTAAACCTCAGGCTAGATATCTCAATCCCTTGACCACAGTGTCTTCATCTGTCAAATGAAGGGATTAGACTAGATGGCCTCTGAAGTCTCTTAAATATAAATATGATTATATAAATTCAAGTTAATTAAAAAAAAATACCATAGTCATAGACAGGCCACTTGGTCTCTTAGATATCACATTTACTACTGTGTAGACTTAGGTATGTAAAAGATTTTAGCTGATAGGCAAATTAACATTGAATTTTTAGGAGTGGGCGAGGCAATAATAGGAAGATACTAGGATGGGGTAAAATTTAGTTTTCTGAATTCTTTCTCTGTATACATATATATCTGCATGCATCTACCCATGCACACAGACACATACACACACATACACACACACACACGTATGTCTATATGTCTATATGTGTATATTCTATTCTAATATTGTACATAATAATATGGCTAACATTCATTTTTTTGCTAAAAATATATACATATGCATCATCTCACTTTCAAAATAAATTGTCATGACAGAAACACTGAATTCTAAGAAAATACATAATGGACCCTTTTTGAAGATTTTTTAATTAATTTTTGAGGCTATATGAAAAATGAATTATAAACTAAATCTGGTTATTCATTGGAAATTTCTTGCACAAAAGTTATTTACATAAAATTAAAAAAAAATTAATCATTTAAGGCTATTGAATTCCCTTTTCTCTTAAAAAAAGTTCTCAAATATATTTTGCCCTGTTTAGCTTATTTGTTAAGCTTTTACATCTTTTATTTATTCATATATTGTTATGGGCCAGAACTCTACTTAAAACAAGGATTCTTACAAGGTTCTAATTCAGTAGAATTGATGAGACAATGGTTATCTACTTTAGCATGGTGATTAATAGTTTTCTAAGTTCAGAATGATTGATTTAATCTTACAATGAGTAATGGTTTCCTAGTGATAAAATAATTGGTTCATATTCAAAATAGAGCATATAAAGCTGCGACAAACTCAGCCATAGTCAAAGCCAGAGACAGATTCAGAAGGGGATGAAGAGAGACTCAAAAGGGCCAGACACAGACTTGGAAGGGACTCAGAACCAGATTCATTCACTTCAGCTCACAGCACCCTGGTGTCTGGCCTCCTGCATTTCCCTCTCTGAGACCAAGGCTGGTTTGAAAGGCTCTAAGAAAGCTAGACCCCGAGCCCCAAGCAAGGAAACTAGATTGTGAAGGAGAAAATAAAGAATTTGGACTTTAACACCTGGCTATTTTTATGGTGATTACTGAAAAGAGGGCTGCTCCAAGACCTCCAGAAAACCAACTAGAACACTACTGTATATAACACATTTTAGGGTTTGCATAGTTTTGTTTTATATATTTCTCTAGTTTTATGCTGATCTTTACCACCTCTCTACTTCCTAAACTGAAATTTCAATTTATAGGCCTCTAAGGTGATTTAAGTGGGTGGAGATTTTAGGGTTGGACTAGTTTGGGCTTGTTTCTATCACTTTACCTTTTTTCTCCCCTTTCTTTCCTCTAATTGAATTTCCTTAGTTTTACAGCAATCTGTTCACTGATAATTCAGAACATCATAGAATCCTAAAATAATTGTATTTTTAAGCTAGAGAAGATTTAAGAGATTAAATAACCCAAACTTCTTCTTTTATAAATGAGGACATTGTGGCCCTATAATGGTTAACTGACTGTCTAAACTTATATAACTAGTCATTTGGAGATCTACTTTCCACTCCAGTACACACTCTACTTTATCATGCAAAACTTCCTACGTAAATTGTACTTTTTGCTACTTTTACTCATTTTATAGACCTAAATCTACCATGAAGAGTCTCAATAAAGAAAAGTGCTTCCTATGCTTACATATACTAGAGATTCACTTCTCTAGTCTAAAAAATTAGTCTCCTTCTATTGAATAATGGCTTTTATTTAGTGATCTTTTGACATTAATGAAAATCAGTATTTAGAATAACTCCATTCATCTCAATTGAATAAATACTTATACATTTAGCAACCACTTTAAAAAAATATTTAGGATTAATATATGGGAATGAAATTACATTGTCTTTGTCATTGATGAACTTACATCTTATGTGGGAAGAGGAGAAGGGAGAAGGTTTGAAACATTTAGACAAATTAGTAAAATGTAAAAATGCAATATGATTTTGTATTTTGGAGATGTATCAAAATAGTATGATAAATCTGGATAAGGATAGGAGATATTTTCTAAATATTGCCATTAGATAACTCTAGGGTTTAAAGATGGCATTTTGAAGATGGTATTAACTGACTTGCCCCTGGAAAGAGAAGTATTTTGATAGCCAGAAGAAGGAAGACAGATACAAAAGTGTAAAGGTGGGAGAAGCTACAGCAAGATTGGGGAATGAAAAAGAATCTACTTTGGATAATACCTACAGTGAATAAATTGAAATGCTGCAAAATAAGATTGAAAATCAGATTGGAGTCAAGTTGCAAAATGCCTGGAAATATCGGGCTATTTGTATTTCATTTTTACACAGTGGGAATCCATTAATATTCATAAGCTGGGGAATGGCATGAGCAGATCAGAAGAATCCAAACATTATTTTGACAATAGTATGGAAAAAGTAGAAGGGAAAGACTTTAATGGTTGAATGAATACATACATTTTTTCCCACATTTCTCCCCCTCTCTTTTGCTATCCGGTATTTTCCTTCAGTTGAAAGCACTAGATGGAATTCTTCAAGATATTTTGAGAGGTGTTGGACTATAGATACAAAATGATATAGATATTCTCAAGCACAGTTAATGTATGTATTTGCTTTGGTAGAATACCAGCACAAACACACATACATTAAATTAAGGCAGGACTTCTTTTCTATTTTCATTAAAGTCATAGATATGTAAAAAAGAGAAATCAATAAAATATTTTCAAAATGTAAAGAAGAAATAAAAGGGAAATTTTATTAGTATGATATATGTATATATGAACACATATGGATATATGTGCATATTTATGTACATATATGTTGATGCATATATAGAAATATTAATTTCTTAAAAAATAGTAAAAGATTAGATTTTTATACCTTTGTTTTCTTGTTTTACTTTGTGCATTGTGTTTATTTGTTATATTTAAAATGTGAAAGAAGAAAAAAAAAGATAGATTCTGAAGTTCAAAATCTGTTTATCAGTAGTCTGAGAAAGTAATACTGAGCCACATAGGAAAGTCAGAAATTTGAATTGACATGAAATGGAAAAAAATGAATTCAGAATTTTGTGATAGGCAGCTTATAATAGCTACTATGCAGTAATTGTTTACACATCATTTACTTGCATAATGCTTACTTATATGTGGACTAGGCTGGACCAAATATCCTGAATAGTCTTCAAGCTACATAAAGAATGGGGTCATATTTGGTCCAATTTAAAATAAAAAAAATTATTGGATATCAGGGTTGATATTGACCTAAAAGATCATCTAGTTCAACCCCATCATTTTGTAGATAAGGAACCTAAAGTCCAGAGAGATGTATATGACTTTCCCAGGTCAAATTAATTTAAAAAATAACTAGTAGTCAATTAAGTTCTAATTTATTTTCCTGTTCTTTTCTTTTCATGCACTATTTTCTACACTATTTCCTGCACAAAGTAAATATTTCCTGTTCTTTTCTTTTCATGCACTATTTTCTATACTATAAGTATAGGTTATTTTACATATGCAAGCATACATATATATTATGTTTAGTATATTTTGTAGACATTTTGAAATTTTAAATGAATAAAATACTATATAAATTCCTCATCATGCAGAAATAAATGCTATTTGAATTTAGGATTAGATAATTTCTAAACCAAAAACAATATAATATAAAGGCAGGTAATGTTATGTTATAAACTAGATCTAAGTATATTTTTGATTTATTCGTTTAAAAATTACAAGTCAGAAACTATGCTTTTTCCTTCTTATGACATTTTCTCTAGTCTTCATCATATCCCATTCTAAAATAGAAGACCATGCAATGTTAAAGACATTTCAGTTATCTCAGGTGTAGCAATCTAAGAATCCAATCAAAGTTAAAAGTCCACGAACAAGAAATGAAGACCACTTATTCCTTAACTTTCCCATTGGGTGTTCATTCAACATTGCCTCTATTACCATTCACAATGCTCTCTGTAGCAAGGTTACACAAGTATTTTCATGAAACTACAACAGATATCAATTCAATATCTTAATTTACATTCCTCATTCCAGTGCCCAGAGATTCTAACTACAATGGGAAGAAAAGTGTTCAGGTGGTAATAGTAATGTAGTAGTATTCTACATCTTAACAAAGATCTGCAAGAGAAGAGACGGATAGAGAAACTAAGGCCAGAAATTGTCTGCTGAGAACAACATTTCACTGCATACTTCAACCCTTTCTTCCTCTCAGAATCATGGATATCCAAATCCCAAACAACAGATATTTCTCACAGTGGTATAGCAGAAATATCACTATATGCCTATGTCATGGTGCTGGGAAAGAGAAGGAAGAGGATAGAACATGAATAGGACAATAGTTTATGTGACTTTCCACTAAGCCTTATAAAAAAGATCAACATTCAGCTACAGTCAAGTTTGAACCTATTGATATTACTTGGGGGAAAGATCATAGGCTAGTTAATTGTGAATTGTCTTACATAGGAGGAGGTTGAGATGTTTTGAGATCCAAGCCCCAGGGAAAACAGTATTAGAAGGAAGGGAATCAGAAAGTGAACAGTAGGGAAAATTAGGGGGAAAAAAGGCTGAAATTTACTAAGCTCCTCAGGACAAAGAAAATTTAAGCACTTTATAAGCAGGTAAATGAACACAGAAGGCATTAACAACAATAAATATGTCCTCTAAACCTTTAATATTTATAAATAAACATTATAATACAAAGGGAAATGACACAATGAGTTAGAAAACCCTGTGAATTTTCAAGAGCATGGAACCATAGCATAGTGTTTCTAGATAACCTATGAGAGAAATATGAATACTAGGTCAGAATTATAATTATAGCAACAGAAATAATGCAGATTAAAAACAAATGAATCCATAGTGTCAAGTATCACCAAGGAAATGAAAAAGAGAATAACATTGAGGATGCAACTGCAAAAAGTGAAGGAAGATCTGGAAAGAAAGAAGCAAAAAGAAATAATATTAAAGAAAATTATGTTCTTTGTACAAGGACAACATAAGGAACTCAAAGACAGCAGGCTTAGAGACATCTTAAGCACTTTGGTCTCTCAGAAATAAAAAAAAAAATACTATATTGCAATAAATAATATAAGAAAAATGTCCAGAACTTCTGAACTTAAAAATAAAATGCCAGTTGAAAAAATCTAAAACTCACCATCAGAAATAAAATTTGAGACTGCAAACTGAAACATGGACATCTAATTTAATAATTCCATTGAGAAATAATTTTTTGCTCACAACACATTCAAATACAAAGAGAAGGAAATTTGTATAATAAACATCTATTCAGAACTGACCAGAAAATGTAAGGAAATGGAATGCTGTTTTCTAAAGAATAATGGATTTCAAGTTGCAGCTCAAGATGAGTTACTATACAAATGATTCCAAAAATAAATGCAAAAGGATAGATAAGTCACTATATATGTATATATATATAACACATGTTTATATATGAATACATACACTTACATACCCAATGTATTCATATTC
>MU174340.1:52284065-52307778 GCA_016696395.1 Antechinus stuartii
TTAGCATCAATATTCATTAGGGAGATTGGTCTATAATTTTCTTCCTCTGTTTTCAACCTACCTGTTTTAAGTATCAGTACCATGTCTGTGTCATAAAAGGATTTTGGTAGGACTCCTTCATTCCCTATTTTATCAAATAATTTATATAGTATTGGAGCCAATTGTTCTGTAAATGTTTGGTAGAATTCACATGTAAATCCATGTGGTCCTGGGGATTTTTTCTTAGGGAGTTTGATTAATAGCTTGTTGTATTTCTTTTTCTGAAATGGGGCTATTTAAGCAATTTACTTCCTCCTCTGATAATCTGGGAGGCCTATATTTTTGGAGGTAATCATCCATTTCACTTAGTTTATCAAATTTATTGGCATAAAGTTGGGCAAACTCATTATTTCTCTAATTTCCTCTTCATTGGTGGAAAGTTTTCCCTTTTCCTTTTTAAGACTACTAATTTGATTTTCCTCACTCCTTTTTCTAATCAGGTTTACCAAAGGCTTATCTATTTTATTGTTTTTTTTCATAAAACCAATTCTTAGTTTTATTTATTAGTTCAACAGTTTTTTTTTTTTTACTTTCAATATTATTTATTTCTCCTTTTAATTTTAGAATTTCAAATTTAGTATTTGATTGGTCTTTTTCTAGCTTTTTTTGTTGCACGCCCAATTCATTGATCTTCTCTTTCTCTATTTTATCCAAGTAAGCCTCTAAAGATATAAAATTTCCTCTTATTATGACTTTGGCTGCATCCCACAAATTTTGGTATGATGTCTCATCGTTGTCATTATCTTTAGTGAAATTATTCATTGTGTCTATAATTTGCTGTTTCACCCAATCATTCTTTAAGATGAGATTGTATAGTTTCCAATTGCTTTTTGGTCTATTAGCCCCTAACTTTTTGTTGAATGTTGTTTTTATTGCATTGTGATCTCAAAAGAAAGCATTTACTATTTCTGCCTTCCTGCATTTAATTTTGAGGTCTTTATTTCCTAATATATGGTCAATTTTTGTATAGGTTCCATGAACTGCTGAGAAGAAAGTATATTCCTTTCTGTCTCCATTCAGTTTTCTCCAAAGATCTATCATATCTAATTTTTCTAATATTCTATTTAGCTCTTTAATTTCTTTCCTATTTGTTTTGTGGTTTGATTTGTCTAATTCTGAGAGTGCAAGGCTGAGATCTCCCTCTATTACAGTTTTGCTGTCTATTTCTTCTTGTAACTCTCAACTTCTCCTTTAGGAAGTTAGAGGCTATACCACTTGGTGCATATATGTTTGGTATTATATTGCTTCATTGTCTATGCTACCCTTTAGCAAGATATAGCTTCCTTCCTTATCTTTTTTAATTTGATCAATTTTTGCTACCTCTGCTTTTTTGACTTCACCTAAAGCTAATAGATTCTGCTCCAGCCTTTTACCTTTACTCTGTATGTATCTCCCTGCTTTAAATGTTTACAGGAAACAACATATTATAGGGTTCTGACTTTTGATCCAGTCTGCTATCTGCCTTTGCTTTATGGGAGAGTTCATCCCATTCACATTTATGGTTAAAATGACTAATTCTGTATTTCCTGCCATCTTATCCCCAGATTATGCTTTTCTTTTACTTGTCCCCCCTAACCCTTTTTCCCAGTTTTAAATTTATGTGTCCCACTTGTATCACACCACTCACCCTCTTTAGGATCTTTCCCTCCCTCCTTTGAATCTCTTCCCCTTTCTTGTGCCCTTCCCTCATTACTCTTTTCCTTTTTCCTTTTTCTCTCCCCCTTTTTAATGAGGTGAGAGAAGATTTTCTGTAAAACAAGCATAACAATTATTTTCTCTTTGAGCCAACTCTGATGAGAGTAAGCTTCACTCACTGTTCCTCCCCCTCTCTAAATTCCCTTGGATATGATAAGTTTCCTTTGCCTCTTCATGGGATGTCATTTCTCTCTTTTTTTCCCCTTTTCCCCCTTTTTTAACATGATCCCTTTTCAATTTCTATGTCCCTTTTTTATGTTATATCAGTAAAATCAAATTATATATGTAGTCTTTTTGTATATATACAACAGAAATACAATTCTCAAGAGTTCCTTTTACCTTTTCTGCTTCTTTTGAGTCCTATGGTTGGAAATCAAATTTTTTTGTTTAGTTCTGTTTTTTTCCTTAGAAACAAATGGAATTCATCTGTTTCATTAAATGTTCATCTTCTTCCCTGCAATAAAATGCTCAGCTTGGCTGGGTAGTTTATTCTTGGCTTCATTCCAAGTTCTTTTGCCTTTTGGAATATCAGATTCCAGGCCCTTTGGTCCTTTAATGTGGAGGCAGCCAGATCTTGGGTGATCCTTATTGTGGCATCTCGGTATCTGCATTGTTTTTTTTCCTGGCTGCTTGTAATATTTTTTCCTTAATCTGATAGTTCTGAAATTTAGCCATAATATTCCTTGGAGGTTTTATTTTAGGGTCTTTTTTAGAAGGTGTTCGATGAATTCTTTCAATGCCTATTTTACCTTCTGGTTCTATTACCTCTGGACAGTTTTCTTTGATGATTTCCTGAGAAAATATTATCTAGGCTCTTTTTTTCATCAAAATTTTCAGAAAGTCCAATAATCCTCAGATTATTTCTCCTAGATCTATTTTCCAGGTCTGTCATTTTTCCAAGTAAATATTTCATGTTTTTTTTCCAATTTATCATTTTTTTGGTTTTGCTTTACTGATTCTTGCTGTCTCAATGAATCATTAGTATCTATTTGTTCAGTTCTGATTTTTAATGAATTATTTTCTTCATTAGCTTTTTAACTTCTTTTTGTATATGTCCAATTGAGTTTTTAAATGAGTTGTTTTGCTTTATGGAATTTTTTTCCATTTCACTATTTTTTTTTTTTTTAGTGAATTATTTTCTTTCCCCAATTCACAGATCCTACTTTCTTGCAAATTCTTTGTCTTTTCCAATTCACAAATCCTACTTTCTTGTGAATTCTTTATCTTTTCCAATGCACAAATCTTACTTTCCTGAGATTTTTTTACTTTTTCCAATTCACAAATTCTGTTTCCCTGCACTTCCCGGGAAGTTTTTTACCTTTTCCAATTCAGCTTGCAAAGCTTCTCTTTCCTTTCCCCATTTTTCTCCTAACTCTCTTTTGAGACTTTTAATGGTTCCTTCTAGGAGAACGTTATGTAAAGGAGGCCATATAACATTCCCCTTTGGGGTATTGTCTGGAGATTGTTTGTTATTAGTCTCCTAGGGGTTGCAAACCTGCTCTTTTTCTGTATAGAAGCTATCTATTGTCCTTTTGATAATTTTTTACTCATTTTTAAAAGCCCGTAGGGTCTGCCTTCAGAGTGAGGGGGTTACCAGCTTCCTCTGCAAAGTAGGGAAAGATGTAAACACGGTAAAAATTTCCCCTCTCTCAACGGGTAGTGATTCAGCACAAGCTGAGCTGTGGAAGTGCCCAATGGAGAACCCTGCTTTGTGATTTAGCAACTGCCCTAAGACTAGAAACTAAGCAGTGAAAATGTCACCACTCCAGGTCAAAGCCTCTTGTGGGGCTGTGGGTATTAGCAGTTGACCAGCAAATAGCCCCATTCAGAATGGAAATGTCTCTGCCCAGAAGCAAATTGCTCTGTAAAAGTTCTATTGCCCCAGGCCGAGCCCCACACTGTGCAGATTCGAGGCTGCCCCAGGCTGTGCTCCCTTGCTTTGCAGGTTTGCTACTGCCCCAAGGAAAAGCCCCACACTGCAGATTGGGACTGCAATGTTGTACTGTGATCTGTGCTGTCACTTCCTATTTGGGTTGTGTACAGCCAGACCCTGTGAGGATCTGGCATTTTTTAGAGTGGCTTCTCTGCTGATCTACTGTTTTGCAGAGCAATCAGTCTATGCCAGTGTTGTTTCTGTAATTTTCGAACCACATAGACCACTCCTGCCTGGTCTGCACAATATGTTAGCCTCTAGTTCTCTCCCTGCTTGTGCTGATCTTCTCCCTGGCCCCTCAGGACAATCCTTTTCTGACGAAATTCCAGATTATCTTCGGCTGGTGAGTGTTGTACTTCTAGTCTTTGTGGATTTTACAAGTCAAGAGCTATTGAAGCTGAATTTAATGTTGGTTGTGAGAGTAGGAGAGAAGCTTAGAAAGTCGCCTTCTCCACCATCTTGGCTGAAAGTAATTTCTTACCAAATAGAATTAAACAAGGGGAAACTAATGATTTTACAATAAATCAAGATACTATAAAGGAAATCCCCACCCCCCAAAAAATGTGAAATATCTCATTGGCAAAACAACTGACCTGGAAAATAGATTTAGAAGTGATAATTAAAAAAAAATTTTCATCTGCCTGGAAGATATGATCAAAAAAAAAAAAAAAAAGGCCCGGACATCATATTTTAAGAAATTATCAAGAAAAATTGTTCTGATCTTCTAGAATAGGAGGGAAAAAGAGAAATCGAAAGAATCCACTGATCATCTCCTGAAAGAGATCCCAAAATGAAACCTCTAGGATTATATAACTAAATTCTAGAACTCTTAGGTGAAGTAGAAATCACAGTCAGGACAAAACAAGATTTAGTAGCTTCTACATAAAAGTTCTGGAGGTGGGGTGAAACCAAGATGGCAGAGAGTAGACAGGTTTTTGTCTGAGCTCTTCATGGCTTCCCTCAAATTAACACCAGATCAAGCCTCTGAATTGGTTTTGGAGTGACAGAACCCACAAATATTTGGAATCTAACAAATTTCCAGTGGTACATATTCTGGAAAAACTTCAGATAAGGCTTGTCTCAATATAGTGGGAGTAGATGGGAAAGGGCAGAACAGATACACTGCAGGGACTCAGGGTGGAGGGACCTTCCTGTACCCAAGGAAATCTACTGGGAGGGTTTTAGTCAAAATTCAGCAGTATTGATTATTCTGTCCTGGTTCAGAAGCCAACACAGCTACAATCTGCAAATAGTGTGCCCCTGGACTCTAGCATAACTTGGGAGTTGGCCATAACCACCTAGCAAGGGAAGGAACATCAGCACTGGCCCCAAGGCAGCATTAAGGCACTGCCACTTATAGAGTAAGCTTGGGACAATTTCCCCTTTGCCCTAAGAGCAGACTTCAATCTTTTAAAATGAGCAAAAATCCAAAAAAGAGCTCTTACCATAAATAACTTTTATTGAGAGAGAGAAGAGACCTCAAATCCTGAGGACATTAAAGGGAAATATCTCCAGATAAAGTCTCAAAGGGTGATATGAATATGTCTCCATCTCACAAGATTCTCTTGGAAGAATTTAAAAAGGATCTTAAAAGAGAATTAGAGGAAAAACAGGGAAAGGAAACAAAAGCTTTGCAGGAGCATTTGGAAAAGGAAACATTATCTGAAGAAAATTCTTTAAAAATACTTTTGGTGAAATAGGAAAAAGAAAAGAACTTAAAAAATAGTTCATGTGGAAGAAAAAAGGGTCCAGAACTTCAAGAAAATTGATGAAAAAAATGCAAATGAAAGTGGTTTAGCTATATGAGATCTAAAACTGTAGCAATCATCAAAACCATTTGGTACTGGCTAAGAAATAGGATAATTGATCAGTTCACAATACAATAATCAAGGACTCTAGTAATTTTGTGTTTGATAAACCCAAAGACCTCAGCTTTTGGAATAAGAACTCAGTGTTTGACAAAAATTGCTGGAAAAATTTGAAATTAATATGGCAGAAACTAGGCATTGACCCACACTTAAGACACTATATCAAGATAGGTCTAGATGGGTTCATGATTTAAACATAAAGAGTGATACTATAAGCAAATTAGAAAAGCATACCTCTCAGATCTGTGGAGAAGCAAGGAATTTGTAGCTAAAGAAGAATTAGAGTGCATTGTAAAATGAAGTGATAATTTTGATTATATTAAGGTAAAATTTTTTGTTCAAACAAACCAATGTAGGCAAGGTTAGAAGGGAAGCAGAAACTGGGAAAAAAAAAAGTACTTCCAAAAATTCTGATAAAGGTCTCATTTCTAAAATATGTAGCCAATTGCCTCAACTCTAAGAATACAAACCATTCTCCAATTGACAAATTGTCAAAAGATATTGACAGATAATTTTAAGATGAAGAAATTCATTTCTAGTCACATGAAAAATGCTCTAAATCAATACTGATCAGAGAAATGCAAATTAAGATAACTCTGAGGTACCATTAGATAGTTCTCAGATTAGCTAAGATGACAGAAAAAGATAATGATGAATGTTGGAGGGGATATAAGAAAAATTGGGACACTAGTACATTGTTTGTGGAGTTGTGAACTGATTCAACCATTCTGGAGAGCAATATGAAACTATGCCTCCAAAGCTACCAAACTCTGCATATCCTTTGATCCAGCAGTGCCTTTACTGGACTAGTATCCCCAATAGATCATAAAAAGGAAAAAGGATTCACATGCACAAAAGTGTTTGTAGCAGCCCTATTTGTAGTGGTGAAGAACTGGAAATTGAATGGATGCCCATCAGTTGGACAATGGCTAAATATATTGTAGTATATGCATATTATTGTTCTATAAGAAATAATCAGCAGGATGATTTCAGAAAGTCCTGGAGACACTTCCATGAACATAAATGAAGTAAGTACAATCAAGAGACCATTGTACATAGCAACAAGAAGATTATGTGACGATCAATTCTGATGGATATGGCTCTTTTCAACAGTGAGGTGATATATTTATATGAATTAATTTTTAAATTTTTAATAGCTTTAATCAATTAAATAGTTTTATGTACAAGGGGGACATATAGAAGCATTACCAATAAATATGGGAATTAAGTTAATATACTTGTTTTTCCTGACATTATTTGATATAAATCTAAAATTCCTAGGAACAATAAAAAAGACAAAGATATTAATATTTTAAAGATAGAAGAAGAGAAGAAAAAGGTATTCCAATTTGCTGATGACCTGATGGTAATCTTAAAATGGAAAATCTTAAGTCTTTATCAATGATATAAATCAAGACAATAGTTTCAGTAAAATTGTTAGCTACAAAATGGACCCCTCAGCATTCAATTGCATATCTTTAAAATAATAGCAAAATAAAAAAAAATAACAAATTTCATTCCAGGAAAACTTTATTTCAGATAATTATAAATTACATGATCTACTAAAGTACATAAAAGTAAAAAATAGCTAGAGAAATATTAAGTGCTCATGTTGTGCATTCAATATAGTAAAAAATGACAATGGTATAGTTATACTTTTATTTTATAGCAATGAAATTGTCAGAGAATATATTATAGCACTTGATAAAATATATGTCTTTGGTAATTTGATTGATATTCAAACAAAATTTATTTGAAAAAAGAAAATCCCTAGATTATGAAGGGAAATTAAAAAAAAAAATGTGAGGGTGGGATATTGATTCCAGACAGCAAATTGAAAGAATTTAGATTAGACCAACATCTTGCACCATATTCCAAAATACATTCTCAATGAATAGTTGATATTGGTAATAAAAATGATGGAAAAATATAGTTGCTTATACCAATATTGACAAATTAGGATAATCGTGAAATTAGCTAAATTGGAGGCCTCTGATACATTTCTATGGGTGTAGCTGCTCAGTCATTCATAGGATCATAGAATGTCAGAGCTGTTAGGCAGTTCAGATCACATCTAATTCAATCTATTTTTTGGCTTGGAAGTGAGGTTTAAGGGGGAGAATAAAAAAAGGGGAGAATCATTTGTTTGCTTGAGATCATACAATTAGTTTTGAAAAGAACGAATGACTCAGTTATACAGCAGGCATCCTGACTTCTGAATCTTGTGCTTTCTATATTATAATACTTTCCTCCTCCCCGTTATTATTCTTCTATGGTCTAGGCTTTTATTTCTATTGGGGGAACTATTTTTAGTTCTATTTAGTTATATAATTCTATGACTAGCAAATGATGTCATATGACAAATAAGCTAAAGTTCATTGAATCAGAGCTTTTAATTAACTATTGTCACTAACATCACTTATGGGAAGTAGTCCACCCTATTCATCAATAGGGGCAAGTTATTTTGAGACAAAAGTTCACTCTCACCTACTATGTGTATTATGCAATAGTATTTATTGAGCTGGAGCTGTTTCTATCTGTAACCCCACTCCTTTCTAAGTAGCAACATTTATTTTTTCATTCACTTAAGTATCCAGGCTTTATAAAGTATGTAAGTATCTAGCTTTATAAAATGTAATATTATCCAATTTCACAATGGTTGGTCAAATTGATCAGTCAAGATCAAACCACACAGTCCTACGTTGAGCAGAAAAATAATAATATTTGTCTTTTCATATTGCTTCAAAGTTTACACTGATTTTTTGAATGAAAAATTTAATTGAATCAATTCTTAAAATTTTTGTGCTAAAGCCAAATATGTATTGTTCAATAAAAACAAATCATTCTAAAATCTGTTGTAGGAAAGTTCTTTGAATCTAATTCAATTATAGAACTAGAGTGGACCTTAGAGATCATGTAATTCTATTCTCTCATTTTACAGATGAGCAAACTGAGATCCTAAGAAATTTAGTATCTTCCCTAAGGTCTCAAAACTAATTAATAGCTGAGCTGAGTCTCTCTCATATCAGTATTCTGACTCCTAGTTTCTTGTTTCTGTTTCAACAATATCACATAATTTTTTTTTTTTTTATACAGGGGAGGAAAGCACTCAGTTTCATTTTTTCAAATAGCCTTTGGTCATTCAACTAACTTTATAATGTCTTTCTATTTATTTTTTTTTAACATTAATTGACAAAACCCACTGATTTTTCTTATGCATTATGAAAACTAATTTGTAAAGACAACAGGCAGATGAATTACAAATTGTAATTTAATCTTTTGGTGCTGATGAGATCATAAACAACATCACAATCTGCTGATTGAATTTCAGCTTGGTAATCAATCTCCTTTGTTATCCATGATCTGCTGTGGATAGGCTGAATAGTAGGAGACTTTTAAGTCAAAGAAAATTCCAAATGAATGTTAATGGTTACTAAGTCATAGACAATAATTATGTGGTAGACATTTCTTGGTGTAAGTGAGTCTTTACAGCTTCTTTCACTGGTATTAGTTCTATTCTCTGGACTTGGGGTCTAATCTATATCTCCTTCAAAGTCTTTAAAATATGTGAAGACAGATATGTAGCCCTAACTCTCCTTTTTCCTTAACCTAAAAATCTCCCTGTTTCCCCAACCAATTATTAGATACTTTCCAAACAAAATCTGTTAAGGAACAATCTCCAGACTCATCATTATCCTTATTGCCTTCTTGGGCATTGATGTGCCTAGAAAAGTGTGCCAATCCATTCTGAGAGTTTGAAATACTGCTTACTCTCTTTCTCTTCCTCTTATATTAAATAAGGAGCACAATATTCAAGGACTATATATAGGTCAGCTTTCTGCTCTATCAAATTTATTTGCTCCAAAATGTTTTAGTTAACTGACTGGGCAGATAGATGACATTGTGGATAAGAGCATGGACCCTGAAGTCAAGAGGACCTGAGTTCAAATATGACTTCAGACACTTAACTCTTACTACCTCTGTGACCTTTAACCCCAATTGCCTTGTCAAAAAAAGAGAAAAAAAAAGAAAATGCTAACTGAAAGATAAGACATAATAATATAATAGTATCAGGAGACTTCAATATCTTCTCTGTTTTTGATAAATCTAATGGAAAAAATAAAAAGGAAAATGTAAAACAAAACATTTTTGGATAAAATGGGGCTGAAAGACTTATATTTTTGAAAAGGGAATTTTAAAATATCTGTATCTTACAGAATCACATGTAACTTTTATAAAACCCAACAATGTGTTAAGGCAGAGAGATATTGTAAAGAAATGTAAAAATAACAAATACTTCATTTATAGACAACAATACAATACAAATAGTAATCAGTTCAGGAATTATAAAAAACATACAAACCCAAATGTAGAATTAACAATGAAATCTCAAATAATGAATGTGTTGGTGAACAAATCATAGAAACAATTGATAATCACATGAAAGAGAATAATAATAACAATAATAAAATTTGTTAACTACCAATAAAACAGTTCAGGGGAAAATGTATTCTCTGACAAACATGCATTGATGAAAAATAAAAATAAATATGTCTTAAGTGTGATTTTTTTTTTACATTATAAAGCCAACAAATAAACTGAAAATAAGTACAAAATTTAAAAATAGAGGAAAAATATATATAGAACTGAAAATAAAAATAAAAATTTGTTCTTTGAGAATACTAATAAAATTAATATACCTTTAGCGAATCTCATTAAAAAGAAGAAAGCAGAAAAATCAAATAAAATTGTATAGGCAAGGTGAAATTACAATATATGCAAAAGAAATAAAAACAATAATCATAACCTATTATACCTAATTATGTAATAAAACCAAAAACATATATACAAAAAGATGACTACCTTCAAAAATATAAAATATTTTAACTAAGACTAAGTAGAGATCTTGAGTAATCAAGTTTCAGAAAAGACAACAGAAGTAGCAGTAAAAGAACTACTAAAAGATGGAGACAATAGGGAATACTGTATCTATTCCTGATCCTAATATATTCAGAAGAAAAATTTATCAAACTTTTAAAAATGTTTAAAAAAAATTATTGCCAAATGTTACACAAATTATTCTTAAAATCTGTGAAAGAAAGCATCCTTTAAAAATCCTTTTATGAGACAAAAATTGCTCTAATATCTGAACCAGGGAAGGACAAAACACAGAAAAACTATACATCAATATTATGAATCTATATTTATTCACAAATTTTGATTAAAATCCTATAAGATTTTAGCAATTTTTTATAAGAATTGATTATCACTAAATAGTATTCATACCAGTGATGGTTTAACATTAGGAAAACAATCAACATTATTAATCACATAGAATCATGTTAAAAACAAAACACCTTCCAAATTTCAATAGATGCAAGAAAAAAGCCTTTGACAGAGTATTTTAACTAATTTGTATAAATTCTACAAAATATCAGTGTAAATCAATCTTCTTAAGATCATAAAAATATTTATGTAAAATTAAAAGCAACCTCGTATATAATGGAAGTATACTAGAATCTTTCCAAATAATTGTAGGAGTAAAGTAAAAATGGCCTTAAAATAAAGTGTGGTACCTGAATGAAATAGATTATTAATATATTGGAAGAAGTGATAAATGTAATGAATTCAGAGAAGCAGGCAAAAATCTAGATGAAATGATGTATAATGAAATAAGCAAAACCAAGAAAACAAAACAAAAAAACCCCATGATATCTATAACAATGTAAACAGAAAGAACAACCATAAGGGGCAGCTTGATGGCACAATGGATAGTCAGGAGGACCTGAGTTCAAATCTGGTCTCAGACACTTAATACTTGCTAGTTGTATGACCCTGGGCAAGTCACTTAACTCCAATTGCCTCATAGAAAAAAACAAAAAAAAAAAAACAAAACAAGCATAACAAATTTAAAAAGTGCCTACTATAAATATATAATGAAAAATCATGTCTTCAAAGAAGTTATGAAAAGGTACTTCTACCTTACTCTTTTGAAAAGATTAGAGGGCCACAAGTAATGTTAAGCAATAATATTGCAAATAGCACATATTTCCAAATGTTTTTGATTTATTGATCAGTTATGCTGATCCCTCCCCCCGCCCCTTTCTGTCTCTTCCTAAAATACTATTTGTTTATTGGATAGTTTTGGGGGGGATATTTGGGAAAACTATGGGTATATAATACAATACAATAATAAAACTTTGAAAATCTGTTTTACATTATTATTAAGTCTGATAACATATGGAGATTTTCCACTTTATAACCAAGAACAATGTATCTCAATTTACGTTGTTGGTGAAGATCAATCCTTTTAATTTCATGCTGCTACTGATATATAGAGAAGTCTAGTTTAGGAATAAAAAAAATACTAACAACCCAGAGAACTCTGTCCTTCATACTAGAGGAGCTCCTAGAAACTTTTACTTTCTACTGCTCTATCCATGCACATCTGGCCTGCAGTAAATCATCCCCAAGATAATACATATCCTTCAATAAATGTCTGTGGTATATATGTGGGATGAATGGATTTTTCTTTCACCTTTTTGTGTCTCTTTAAAATATGACTGGGGACTAGGACAAAGATTATCCATTAAAACTCAAAAGGGTTGCAATTTCTATCAAAAAGAAGATCTTTACACTAACAGAATCATAGATTCTTGAATTACTGAAGAATGTTAGTTATTCATCTATTTCATTGGATAATTGCTTTACTCTCCATTTTACTTTACTTGCAGAGCATAACAAATCAACCAAATGAACATATGAATTATTTTCCCACAAGATTTGAAGAATGTAGTGAAATAAAACACACATTTTCTAACTCACAAAGGTCTGCTAATTCATACTTCTACATAATTAAAGGTAAGTTGTCAGAGACTCTTCAATAGCTTTTTGCTCTCTATTCTGCTTTTTGCATTCAATATTTTATGTTTTTCCCCCTTCTTGCTTAAATTTGGCAGAAAGCTTCAAGATGCATTAATGTGACATTTACATATATGTTAAGAGAAATAGAGAAATTACAAGGTGACCATAATGAACAAAAAAATATTTATATAGCATTTTGTGGTTAAAGTATGTAATGCCATAGATGGCTATTAATGAAATAGATATTCTGGATTTTTATGTATTTATTTAAACAAAGTAACACGGTATTTCCTGCTTATTGATCATTAAAATTTTTTTTTATATTTCAAGTCAGTAGGTATCTAGGGGTACTATACCCTTGATTAAAAAGATTAAATTTCTGTTCATCTTTTTAATTAAATTATAGGTGAAAAGTAATTTCATGAGTTTTGCATTTTTTTAACATGTAGCAAATATGTAATCTAGCTATAATGTAAAAAAAAAATGTGAAGGATAATTATATGATTTATGGTACTCTATGGCACTAATACAGTACTACCACAAAATATAGAATATAATTTTTGAGCTCTGCTTGACATAGTTCCTAATTCATTGCTCCCTTTCTGTCCCACTATTAAACTACCCAGTAGTTCTATTAAATGAAAGAATGACTATTTTTACCAAAGGCATCTCATTTCATTGTAATTGAGCTATATACATTCTCTAATCTTCATATTAGTAATGCTCAATTAGCAAGACCTAGAGTAAATTACAAAAGAGAAATTAACAAATTCAGGTCAATCACACTGAAATATTTAAAGCTCTTAATCAGCATCTGTGCTAACACTGACCACAAAACTCAGAAATAATGTTGCAATTGGAACCTATTCTCAACAAAATGAGTTGATTTTTTGACACCTTTAGAACAACTATAAAAACATATGTCAACATATGTTTCATAATAAAATTCACAAAACTTTTAAGCTTTACAAAAAAATTGATAAAACTTGTTCATGAACACGTCAGAAAAATAAGTAAAACCTAAGGATCATCAGAATGTATTTAACCCATATGTCAGAAATTAGGACAAGCAGTACTTCAAATCAAGCCTAAAATTGTGTGTTTTTATGTGTGATTTTAAGAAACAGAACCATGAAGTGAGTTTCTTTGTAGCTGAGAATCAAAAACAGTCTTGAGCAGAGATTTGAGAGAGAGATTAAAAAAACTACCAAAGGGAAGTCTCACTGATGTCTTTCAGCTGCCAATCACTGTTAACAAAAGGACAACTGAACAGTGATACTCTGCCCCACACTAGAATATGCAATTCCTCATTTTCTTTTCATTGCAGCAAACAATAATGATTTGAATCCCTTATTTTCTGGATTCCTGTTCTCTTCATGAACAAGATTGTAATATTGCAATGGCCGAGTAGAAGATGTAGCTCCCGAGTTCATGGTTTCTCTATTGTTATTATTGACAGAATTTTGAAATGTACTATTATTTAGAGGCATTGTAACCCATTATTGGCTAAGAACCTGAAGGACATTCTGGTTCCAGTTAATGAAATTCTCAATATACCCAGATTTACTACATTGAAGAAAAATAATTAGTTTGGAGAGTGTCATTTATTCAATACATGTAGTCAACATCTTGGACAAAAATCCTATTTTATTGTGGACTGAAAATGTGACATGTATGAAAATGATATTACCTTTATATTTCAGGATTATCATATTTTCTTTAGAGTGTGAATTCTCCATATTTACCCATTCATTGTAATATGCTTATTAAAGAAAATTTTTTATAATGCAAGGTGACTAGTTATGATTTTGTTGTTATAGGTTGAACACATGAAAAAAAAATCAATCCAAATGAAAAAAATATGTTCATATTGTTTAGTAAATGGACTTGAATATTTGAATGTCTTTGATGATGTGTAACAAAGACCAAAAAACATTATAACCAGAATGAGAAGACTGGAGTTTTGTTATAAGGCAATGTGCCACCCAGAGATCAAATTCATTTTCTAATCTTCTCTTACCCTTCTCACCAAAAACAGCAGGTCTTTTAGCAGCATAATACCCTTATACTTTTCTATACAATGTTATGCCTAATTTCCAGCATATTGGTTTTTGCTCTAGGAGTTGAATCCCAGATGACCTTCTCACCATTGTATTACCTTGATTTATTTTCCTGTCTTTCTCCTTCTTGCTTTATATGCAAAAATCACTGGTTATACCTCTGTTCTGATACCTAATATGGCACTCTTATATTTGTTTTGTAATTCATGTTATAGTTTTTGGTAAGATATCTTTGATAAAAGATATCTTTTAAATCTTACTTTGCTGTAAACTCCTTATGTCTGAAAATAAAGGAAGTATTTGACCTTATTTTTTTGTACCTAAATACTTATCAGGATATCAATTGGAAGATTGTCTTTGATCTTATCTGATGCACTATATATCCAAAAATCACAGACAAGATGGACAAGTCATCCAGCTGCATCTTGCAAACTTAGGTATTTAGATGCACCAAATCATTCTACTTTTGGATATTTCTACTTGTTAGGAAGTTTTAATCTTCTGTCGAATTTTTGTCCCTTTTGCATAATAACTAACAATAATAATAATAACTGATAATAATAATTGTTATAAAAATTAAATAATAACTGTATTTAACTTATATAAATAACAATTATAATTAATGAACAATTATTGTAATAATTATATATTATAATGATCATAATTATTATAACAATTATAATTAACAATTATAACTTATTATAAATAATTATAATTAATTAAATAATAATTATAAATAACAATTAATAATAACTAATTTCTATCTACTGGTTGCTATGTTCTAGGCACAGTGCTAAATGATTTTACAAACATTATGTCACTTGATTTTCACAATAACCCTGAGGTAAGTGACATTATTATTCTGCTGCTTTATATTGCCTAAAAGAACCAGAGATTAATTAACTCCTTCAAATGACAGTCCCTCAAAAACCTTATCATTGCTACCATAGTCTTTAAAAATAATTTTCTTTTGTGGGTTAATTATTCTGATTCTTATGATTAGCTCATTTTAATTATACCTTTCATTCTGGAAATTGATATTTTATTACTAAAGCCTAGAATCATGTGAGATTTTTAAAATTTGCCATATCATATTAATATAACATGTTGCTGTTTATTTTCAATCATGTTCAACTGTGATACCATTTGGGGTTTTCTTGGCAAAGATAATGGAGTGGTTTGCCATTCATTTCTCTAGCTCATTTTACAAGTGAGGAAAGTAAGATAAACAGGTTAAGTGACTTGCCAAGATCAGCTAACAAAGGTCTGAAGTCATATTTGAACTCAGAAAGATGAGTATTTCTGGTTCCAGAACTAACACTTTATCCACTGAGCTACCTAAAATGCTATTTTACTAAAATGATGTAATTTTTTTCTGTAAATTGTTATCTAGGTATGTCTCATTCTGTAACTGGTTTCTTTATTGCTTATGAAATAAACATCTATTCTTTTAAAATTCACTTTTACTGCATTTGGCATGCCACCCTAGTTTGTCAAAATCTTTTCGGGTCATCCAGCTAAGCTTTATATCATCCACAAATGTAATTCACACATACACACACACAAATATACACACACCACACACAAATTCTGCCTTTATTCTAGTTATCAGTAAATATTATCAATAGAATAGTATGGGGGTAAAGGAAAGATCCCTGGTCTTAGAATTAGGAACTACCTTGGTTTGAATTTTGTCTGCTTGCCACTTGTTAGTTATATAAAATGAGCAAGAAAAGCTCTCTAAGGTTGAATTTCCTCAATTGTCAAATGGGAAGAATAATACTTATATAAATTTGTTGAGAGATTTAATGAGATAGTGTGTAAACTTTAAAAAGCTTTATAAATTCAGATTACTATTATTGATAAAATTTTTTAAGTTAATGAGAAAAAGCCTTATGTTTCTCTGAGAGAGACTTAAGTTGAGATTTTTTTTTTTAAAGGATTTGGAAATAGCAGGCTGTTAAATGAAGTCTGTTTTTACTGTTATTTTAGAGATAAAAATATCCTAAGTACAATGTTAAATTCACTTGCTAATGAATATATTTAAATAAAGCATATATATTAGAGATAGGCTTCAAATTCAGGTTCTCTGACTTTAAGTGTGATGAGCTCTCTGCCATGCTAAACTTTGAAGGTTATTTTTTTGGATCTGCTCATCAGGCTTAAGTGTATATAAATGTAATATTAGTCAGACCAAAATAGCTACATTGTATCTAGAGACATTTCAGAGTTTTGTTTTAGTGCTTGTTGTTCATATTTTATCTTCATCCCCCTTGAAGAATAATAATGTGTAGTTTTGTCTATATTGTATCTCTTGAATTTGCTTTACACATAGTATAAGTGGGATAAATGTTGATATTTGGAAAGACAGCATGGAAGAAAATGTCAAATCCACTAGTTGCTGCAAATATTCATTGTAGAGCAGGCATTTGTTAGAAAGGAAGTCAAGTCTTGGCTATGTAGCCTAAGGCTATATTTCCTATTAAGAGATAGTGATAAGGGGCTCAACTAAAATCTAAAAATTACTTCTCAACTAACAGTATTTAAGGGTACAAAACAGATATAATTCCAGCCCAGTGCCTCCTCTCCCTGAGGAAAGTACTATGGTCAACCTTGGTCCCAACCTCGTACTTTCCCTTTTTGTCAGTGCTATTTCCAATGTGGAGGGATCAGTTAATATTATTAAAGCAAATGATATCATTCTGAGATGACTTATTTCTGATTAATCCGTAGTGATTCAGTGCACTGTGTTTTCTAAGTACTCATAAACATGGGGAAGTTAGGTAGCACAGTGGTCAGAGCCCCAAGTCTTTAATGAGAAAGAATTGAGTTCAACGCTGATCTTAGACACTTACAACCTGTGTGACTCTAAAACAAGTCACTTAACCCTCTTTGCCTTAGTTTGATCATCTGTAAAGTGAACTGGTGAAGGAAATGACAAATCACTCTTAGTATCTTTGCCAAATGAGATTACAAATGACTGAACAATAACTCACAAACCTATATTTTAAAAGTGTGATATAGAAAGAATATTCCTGGAAGATGGCAGAAAAGATCATAAAATTTGAAGCTATTTCCCCCACAAACTACATAAGATTGTGCTTCAGGGTGAACATGGAACCATTAAAAACAAAGAAGAGTTGAGGCAGAACAGTGGTACTTCCAAGACAATTGGAAAAGATCCAAAAAAAGATAAAAGGGCAGAGTTTTGGCCCCTGTGAAGGGTAAATACCTACAGGCTAGTTCCTCTCAAAAATCAAATGGCTAGTTCTGATATTAGTTGGTGGAAAAGTAGCCGTGGTCCCAGCACTAGTAATTTTCACTGTGGGGAGTTGCATGTCATGGTCAGGGAAGATTGAAGAAGCCTCTGCTGATAAGGAATGCCAGGCCCACTTACACTGCTGAGAGCCAGTGTTCCTGGGCAAGAAGAAATCAACACATGGCTACAGATGGCAGAAGCTTTGAGGCAGATCTTTTAATATAAAATCTTGTGTTAGGCTGATTTTGGCTCCATTACATGTGAATTGTTTCTTTCTGGATGCTTATAATATTTTCTCCTTGACTTGGGAGTTCTGGAATTTGGCTATAATATTCCTGGGAGTTTTCATATTGGAATGTCTTTCAGGAGGTGATCAGTGGATTCTTTCAATTTCTATTTACCCTCTGATGCTAGAATATCAGGACAGTTTTCCTTGATAATTTCTTTAAAAATGATTTTTTTTAATCCTGATTTTCAGGTGGATCAATAATTTTAAAATTATTAAATTAAATTAAATTTAAAAAATAATAATTAAAAATAATTTATCTGTCCTGGATCAATTTTCTAGGTCAGTTGTTTTTCTTTTTCTTTTTTTTTTTAAAATAACTTTTTATTGATAGAAACCATGACAGAGTAATTTTTTTACAGCATTATCCCTTGCATTCACTTCTGTTCCGATTTTTCCCCTCCCTCCCTCCACCCCTTCCCCCGACGGCAAGCAGTCCTTTACATGTTGAATAGGTTACAGTGTATCCTAGATACAATATATGTGTGCAGAACTGAACAGTTTTCTTGTTGCACAGGGAGAATTGAATTCAGAAGGTATAAATTACCCAGAAAGAAAAACAAAAATGCAAGCAGTTTATATTCATTTCCTAGTGCTCTTTTTTTGGGTATAGCTGCTTCTGTCCATCTTTGATCAATTAAAACTGAATTAGTTCTCTTTATTGAAGAGATCCACTTCCATCAGAATATATCCTCAAACAGTATCATTGTTAAGGTATTTAATGATCTCCTGGTTCTGCTCATTTCACTTAGCATCAGTTCATGTAAATCTCGCCAGTCCTCTCTGTATTCATCCCGCTGGTCATTCCTTACAGAACAATAATATTCCATAACGTTCATATACCATAATTTACTCAACCATTCTCCAATTGATGGGCATCCATTCATTTTCCAGCTTCTGGCCACTACAAACAGGGCTGCCACAAACATTTTGGCACATACAGGTCCCTTTCCCTTTTTTAGTATCTCTTTGGGGTATAAGCCTAGTAGAAACACTGCTGGATTAAAGTGTATGCACAGTTTGATAACTTTTTGAGCATAGTTCCAAATTGCTCTCCAGAATGGCTGGATGTGTTCACAATTCCACCAACAATGTATCAGTATCCCTGTTTTCCCACATCCCCTCCAACATTCCACATTTTCTTTCCCTGTCACTCTAGCCAATCTGACAGGTGTGTAGTGGTATCTCAGAATTGTCTTAGTTTGCATTTCTCTGATTAATAATGATTTGGAGCATATTTTCATATGTCTATAAATAGTTTCAATTTCTTCGTCTAAGAATTGTCTGTTCATATCCTTTGACCATTTATCAATTGGAGAATGGTTTGATTTCGTATAAATTAGAGTCAATTCTCTATATATTTTGGAAATGAGGCCTTTATCAGAAACTTTGCTTGTAAAAATGTTTTCCCAGTTTATTGTTTCCCTTCTAATCTTATCTGCATTTGTTTTGTTTGTACAAAAACTTTTCAATTTGATATAATCAAAATTTTCTATTTTGTGGTCAATAGTGATCTCTAGTTCTTCTTTGGTCATAAATTCCTCCCTCTTCCACAAGTCTGAGAGGTAAACTACTCTATGGTCTTCCAATTTATTTATAATCTCATTCTTTATGCCTAGGTCATGAACCCATTTTAACCTTATCTTGGTGTATGGTGTTAAGTGTGGGTCAATGCCTAGTGCCTGCCATACTAATTTCCAATTTTCCCAGCAATTTTTGTCAAATAATGCATTCTTCTCCCAGAAACTGGTGTCTTTGGGTTTGTCAAACACTATATTATTAAAGTTATTGGCTAACCTATTCCATTGATCAAGTAGTCTATTTCTTAGCCAATACCAGATGGTTTTAGTAACTGCTGCTTTATAATATAATTTTAGATCTGGTACATCTAGGCCACCTTCATTTGATTTTTTTTTCATTAATTCCCTTGAAATTCTTGACCTTTTATTTTTCCATATGAACTTTGTTGTTATTTTTTCTTGTTCATCAAAGTAGTTTTTTGGGAGTCTGATTGGTATAGCACCAAATAAATAGATTAATTTAGGTAGTATTGTCATCTTTATTATATTTGCTCGCCCCATCCAAGAGCATTTAATATTTTTCCAGTTGGTTAGATCAGACTTAATTTGTGTGGAAAGTGTTTTGTAGTTTTGCTCATAAAGTTTCTGATTTTCCCTTGACAGATAGATTCCTAAATATTTTATACAATCAGTAGTTACTTTAAATGGAATTTCTTTTTGTAACTCTAACTGTTGGGTTTTGTTAGTGATATATAAGAACGCTCATGACTTATGTGGGTTTATTTTGTATCCTGCAACTTTGCTGAAGGTGTGGATTGTTTTAAATAACTTTTTAGTAGAGTCTCTGGGGTTCTCTAAGTATACCATCATATCATCAGCAAAGAGTGATAATATGGTTTCCTCATTGCCTATTCTTATTCCTTTAATCTCTTTCTCAACTTTTATTGCTGAAGCTAGCATTTCTAATACAATATTAAATAGTAATGGTGAGAGTGGGCAACCTTGTTTCACTCCTGATCTTATTGGGAATGGTTGCAGTTTGTCCCCGTTACATATGATGCTTACTGCTGGTTTTAAATAGATGCTACTGATTATTTTAAGGAAAAGTCCATTTATTCCTATACTCTCAAGAGTTTTTAATAGGAATGGATGTTGGATTTTATCAAATGCTTTTTCTGCACCTATTGAGATGATCATATGGTTTTTGTTAATTTGATTATTAATATGGCCAATTATACTAATAGTTTTCCTAATATTGAACCAGCCCTGCATTCCTGGCATAAATCCTACTTGATCGTGGTGTATTATCCTGGGGATGATTTTCTGTAGTCTTTTTGCTAATATCTTATTTAAGATTTAAGCATCAATATTCATTAGGGAGATTGGTCTATAATTTTCTTTCTCTGTTTTCAACCTACTTGGTTTAGGTATCAGTACCATGTCTGTGTCATAAAAGGAATTTGGTAGGGCTCCTTCATTCCCTATTTTTTCAAATAGTTTATAATGCATTGGGGCTAATTGTTCTTTGAATGTTTGGTAGAATTCACATGTAAATCCATCTGATCCCGGGGATTTTTTTTTAGGGAGTTGATTAATAGCTTGTTCTATTTCTTTTTCTGAAATTGGACTATTTAAGCAATTTACTTCCTCCTCTGATAATCTGGGAAGCCTATATTTTTGGAGGTAGTCATCCATTTCGCTTAGGTTATCAAATTTATTGGCATAAAGTGGAACAAAGTAACCCCTTATTATTTCTTTAATTTCCTCTTCATCAGTGAAAAGTTCTCCTTTTTCATTTTTAAGACTGGTAATTTGATTTCCCTCTCTCCTTTTTCTAATCAGATTTACCAAAGTTTTATCAATTTTATTGGTTTTTTCATAAAACCAACTCTTAGTTTTATTTATTAGTTCAATAGTTTTTTTTTTTTTTTTTACTTTCTATATTATTAATTTCTCCTTTTAATTTTAGAATTTCATGTTTAGTAATTGATTGTGGGTTTTTAATTTGCTCTTTTTTTAGCTTTTTAAGTTTCAAACTCAATTCATTGATCTTCTCTTTTTCTATTTTATTCAAGTAAGCCTCTAAGGATATAACATTTCACCTATTACTGCTTTGGCTGCATCCCATAAATTTTGATATGATGTCTCACCGTTGTCATTATCTTGAGTGAAATTATTCATTGTGTCTATAATTTGCTGTTTCACCCAATCATTCCTTAAGGTGAGATTATTTAGTTTCCAATTACTTTTTGGTCTATTTACACCTAACTTTTTGTTGAATGTAGTTTTTATTGCATTGTGATCTGAAAAGAAAGCATTTACTATTTCTGCCTTCCTGCATTTAATTTTGAGGTCTTTATGTCCTAATATATGGTCAATTTTTGTGTATGTTCCATGAACTACTGAGAAGAAAGTATACTCCTTTCTGTCACCATTCAGTTTTCTCCAGAGAGCTATCATACCTAATTTTTCTAATATTCTATTTACCTCTTTAATTTCTTTCTTATTTGTTTTGTGATTTGATTTATCTAAATCTGAGAGTGCAAGATTGAGATCTCCCACTATTATAGTTTTGCTGTCTATTTCTTCTCGCAACTCTCTTAACTTCTCTTTAAGGAAGTTAGATGCTATACCACTTGGTGCATATATGTTTAAAACTGATATTGCTTCATTGTCTATAGTACCCTTAAGCAAGATATAGTTTCCTTCCTTATCTCTTTTAATTAGATCAATCTTTACTTTTGCTTGATCTGAGATAAGGATGGCTACCCCTTCTTTTTTGACTTCACCTGAAGCATAATAGATTCTGCTCCAGCCTTTTTCCTTTACTCTATATGTATCTCCCTGTTTTAAATGTGTTTCCTGTAAACAACAGATTGTAGGGTTCTGACTTTTGATCCAGTCTGCTATCTGCCTCGTCTTTATGTGAGAGTTCATCCCATTCACATTTACAGTTAAAATAACCAATTCTGTATTTCCTGCCATCCTAATATCCCCAGATTATATTTTTCTTTTTCTTGCCCTCCTTCCCCTTCTTCCCTAATATTAAACTTACTGGTCCCACTAATGTCACACATCTCTCCCTCTTTAGTATCCCTCCCTCCTCCCTTTGAATCCCTTCCCCTTTCTTGTACCCTTCCCTTATTACTCTTTTTCCTTCTCCCTTTTCCTCTCCCATTTTTTAATGAAGTGAGAGAAGAATCTCTATAAAACAAATATGTTAATTGTTTCCTCTTTGAGCCAACTCTGATGAGAGTAGGATTCACACAATGTTCCTCCCCCTCTCTAAGTTCCCTCATATATGATAGGTTTCCTTTGCCTCATTGTTGCATGTAGTTTCCCTCTTTTTATCTCCCCTCTTCCCTTTTTCTGACACTATCCCCTTTCCATTTCTACTTCCCTTTTTTATGTTATATCGGTAAAATCAAATTATACATATGGTTTTTATGTATATCTACAACAGAAATACAGTTCGCAAGAGTTCCTTTTACCTTTTTCTACTTCTCTTGATTCCTGTTGTTGGAGATCAATTTTTTTGTTTAAGTCTGGTTTTTTCCTTAGAAACAGATGGAATTCCTCTATTTCATTAAATGTCCATATTCTTCCATGGAAAAAAATACTCAGCTTAGCTGGGTAATTTATTCTTGGCTGCATTTCAAGGTCTTTTGCCTTTCGGAATATCTGATTCCAGGTCCTTTGATCCTTAAATGTTGAGGTAGCCAGATCTTGCATGACCCTTATTGTGGCATCTCAGTATTTAAACTGTTTTTTCCTGGATGCTTGTAAAATTTTTTCTTTAGTCTGAAAATTCTGAAGTTTGGCCACAATATTCCTCGGAGTCTTAATTGTAGGGTCTTTTTCAGAAGGTGTTCGATGAATTCTTTCAACGCCTATTTTCCCTTCCGGTTCTATTACTTCTGGGCAGTTCTCTTTGATGATTTCCTGTAAAATAGTGTCTAGGCTCTTTTTTTTATCATAATTTTCTGGTAGTCCAATGATCCTCAGGTTATCTCTCCTAGATCTATTTTCCACATCTGTTGTTTTTCCAAGTAAACATTTGACATTTTTTCCCAATATTTCATTTTTTTTTGGTTTTGCTTGACTGATTCTTGATGTCTTAATGAACCAGTCATTTCTATTTGTTCAGTTCTGATTTTTAGTGAGTTATTTTCTTCATTAGCTTTTTTTT
>MU174340.1:52308178-52331435 GCA_016696395.1 Antechinus stuartii
CTTTGCCTCATTGTTGCATGTAGTTTCCCTCTTTTTATCTCCCCTCTTCCCTTTTTCTGACACTATCCCCTTTCCATTTCTACTTCCCTTTTTTATGTTATATCGGTAAAATCAAATTATACATATGGTTTTTATGTATATCTACAACAGAAATACAGTTCGCAAGAGTTCCTTTTACCTTTTTCTACTTCTCTTGATTCCTGTTGTTGGAGATCAATTTTTTTGTTTAAGTCTGGTTTTTTCCTTAGAAACAGATGGAATTCCTCTATTTCATTAAATGTCCATATTCTTCCATGGAAAAAAATACTCAGCTTAGCTGGGTAATTTATTCTTGGCTGCATTTCAAGGTCTTTTGCCTTTCGGAATATCTGATTCCAGGTCCTTTGATCCTTAAATGTTGAGGTAGCCAGATCTTGCATGACCCTTATTGTGGCATCTCAGTATTTAAACTGTTTTTTCCTGGATGCTTGTAAAATTTTTTCTTTAGTCTGAAAATTCTGAAGTTTGGCCACAATATTCCTCGGAGTCTTAATTGTAGGGTCTTTTTCAGAAGGTGTTCGATGAATTCTTTCAACGCCTATTTTCCCTTCCGGTTCTATTACTTCTGGGCAGTTCTCTTTGATGATTTCCTGTAAAATAGTGTCTAGGCTCTTTTTTTTATCATAATTTTCTGGTAGTCCAATGATCCTCAGGTTATCTCTCCTAGATCTATTTTCCACATCTGTTGTTTTTCCAAGTAAACATTTGACATTTTTTCCCAATATTTCATTTTTTTTTGGTTTTGCTTGACTGATTCTTGATGTCTTAATGAACCAGTCATTTCTATTTGTTCAGTTCTGATTTTTAGTGAGTTATTTTCTTTTTCCAATTCTCAAATTCTGTTTCCCTGCACTTCTTGGGAGTTTTTTTTTATCTTTTCCAATTCACATTTCAGGAAGCTGTTTTCTTTTTCCATTTTATCAAATTTTTCTTTTAGTGAGTTATGTGCCTTTTCTGTACTCTCTTGGTCAGTTGTTTTTCTAATGAAATATTTCATTTTTTTTTCACTTGCTTAATTTTTTTGATTTTGCTTTATTAAAACTTTTTTCTTTCTCTCTTTTGCTACTTCCTAGTTTAGGTATCAGTGCCATATTTGTGTCATACAAGAATTTACCAGTAGTCCTTTACCTATTTTCCCCAGTAGTTTGCATAGTATTGGAATTAATTGTACTTTAAATGTTTGGTAGAATTCACTTGTGAATCTATTTGGCTCTGGAGAATTTTTTCTTACCAAATTCATTAATGATTTGTTATTTTTTTCCCTAAAATGGGACTATTTAAGCAATTTATTTTCTCTTATGTTAATCTGGTCCATTTATATTTCTATAAATATTAATCCATTTCAGTTAGATTGTCAGATCAGTTACAAATTGACAGATTTGCTGCCATATAGGTGGGCAAAATAGCTCCTAATTATTGCTTTAATATCTTTTTCATTGGTGGTGAGCACCCTTTTCATTTTTGATTCTGGTGATTTGATTTTGTTCTTTCATTTTCCTAATCAAATTAAATAAAGATTTATCTATTATGTTGGATTTTTCATAACACCAAATTTTAGTTTTATTTATTAATGCAATAGTTTTCTTAGTTTCTATTTTATTAGTATGCCCTTTGAGTTTCAGATTTTTTAATTTAGTATTTCACTGGGAATTTTGATTTGTTCTTTATCTAGCTTTTTTAGTTACACACCTAATTCGTGGATCTTTTCTTTTTTATTTTATTCATTTAGCTATTTAGAGATATACATTTCCCCTATGAACTACTTTGCTTGCATCCCATAAGTTTTGATATGTTGTCTCATTATTGTCATTTTCTTGGATGAAATTATGGATTGTTTTTGTGATTTCTTGTTTTACGCACTCGTTCTTAAAAATTTTATTATTTCCCTTTAATTTTTCCTGGCTCTTAATTTCATGTAATTTTTATTGTACCATGATCTGAAAAAGATGCATCTATTATTTCCACCTTTCTGCATTTGATTTTGAGGTTTTTATGCCCTAATACATAGTCAGTTTTTGTGAAGATGCCATGTACTGCTGAGAAAAAGGTGTATTCCTTCATCTCTATTCAATTTTCTCCAGAAGTCTATCATATCTAGGCTTTCTAGGATCCTATTAACCTCCTTGGTTTTTTCTTGTTTATTTTGTGGTTATATTTGTCTGATTCCAAAAGGGGAAGATTGAAGTCCCCCACTAGAATGGTTTTGTTGTCTATTTCTTCCTGTAACTGGCTTAAAATCTTATCTAGGAATTTGTCTGTTCTACCACTGGGTGAATACACATTTAGTATCATTATTACTTCATTATTTATGGTACCCTTTATCAAGATGTACTTTCCTTCCTTATCTCTTTTAATAAGTTCTATTTTTGATTTTGCTTTATCTGAGATCAGAATTGCTATCCCTGCTTTTTATTAACTTCAGCTTAAGTATAATAAGTTCTGTTTCAAATGTGTTTCTTCTAAACAAGATATTGTAGAATTCTGTTTTTAAATTCATTCTGCTATTTGCTTTTGTTTTATAGGAGAATTCAACCAATTCATATTCAGTTATGATTATCAGTTCTGATTTCCCTCTATTCTGTTCCCTCTGTATATTCTTTTATTCTCTCTTTCTATCCTTGTCCCTAGTAGTAGTTTTTTTTTTTAAATCCACCCCATCCAAAACCTTTTCTAACACCTTTTCTCCTCTTATTAGTGCTTTATTTACCCACCCCAGTCAATACCTTATCTCCTATTATCCCTCTCCCTTCTCTTAGTACTACTTTTTAAGCCTCTCCATCTACTACCCTATATTCTATAAGTCCTTCCCCTCTTCTCTTAGCTTTTCCTCTAGTGTTTCTGCCCTCCTTTTTTTTTTCCTGAGGTAATTGGGGTTAAGTGTTATCACTCATATCACTCTTTGAGAGTTCTTCTGTGGGCATTCTGTCCTCATCTGAGTTTGTGTTTTGATTTTCCCTGTAGCTTTTTATGGTCAAGCTTTTTTTCTGTTTCTTGCCCATTTTATTTCCTTTTTCTTTTGGTATTTCTTTCTTTTTTTTTTTTTAACTTTTATCATGGTACTCTGCTCCTGGGGTAAAGGTGGCACTGTCCCAAGTTTTCTGTGCAGCTCTGATCCTTGGCTTTGAGTACAAGGGTCCCTTTGGGAGATAACTTTGCCTGCTCTGTTTAAGAATAGCCTGATTTATCAGAGTTTGCTTTCTGAGCTAAGACTGGAAGCTACCTCACTGGTTTGCTCTTTTATTGAATCAGGACTGAGCATCTTACTTGCTGGTTTGCTGTGATAAAGGCCCCTCACCAGCTTTCCCAAAGTCAATCTGAGGTTCATTGAACACCCTTTTCACCCCAGTGACACTGACCTTTCTTGAAGTTTTTCAATTTTATCAATGAAAGCACTGGAGAGTGCTTTCATTCCATCAGAATCTGTTCAGAGCTTTGGTTTCATGTGGTTTTTGATGGAAAATGGGAGAACAGTTACTCTGTAGCTTTCTCCTAGTTCTGTTCACTTCATTGTACATCAGTTTATATAAACCTTTCCAGATTTTTCTCAAAACATCCTGCCTTTCATTATTTTTAATAGCACAATAATATTCCATTACAACCATATACCACAGCTACCTGGTTTAAATCCTAAAGTCTACAGGTAAATATATTCTACACATTTATTGGATATACTCTTCTTGTTCAATACTATATTGTTACTGTATGTGGACTCCTTGTCTACAAATCCAAATTCTGTTCTTCAGTGCTATCTTGTTAATTATCACTTGTCTTTCTCTTTTAAAATTCCCACATTCAAATTTAAGCAGTAATGAAAACTCCATTAATGCTCCCAATGTCTTTAATTTTCCACCTATGACTCTACAAAATCCTTTTGCATTAGTTCCTAGGTGCCTTTTGATGGTGTTTTTCTCCCCATGGAAATTATCAGAACTAAATATTGGTCACCAGGTTTAATAAATCCCAGTGGTTCCCCATTTCCCAAATCTGTGCTGTGGGAAGATTATAAAGCTCCTGATTAGTATGTCAGGTTGACATATTCCTGCCTCAGAGAATGTTGCAGTGTGTTGTCAATCACTAGAATTCCAATTTCTTTCCTATAATCAATATTAGATGTCTTAATCTTTCTGTTGTAAAGTTGACTTTTCCTTTGAGTGTCTAGCTCTGCTCTCCATGGAAAGAAGTTACAATTTGCTTTTAGAGCTCAGTGTTTTCCTTTGCTTTTTATAATTTATCATCGACATTCACTTCTGAGACTTTAATTTCTCTTTTTCATTTGTTTATCTTTTGAAACACTTATCCAATCTTTCAAGAATTATATCATACTCCTGGATAACTATGGCTTATCATCATTAAACAGCTAGATCAGTATGCATTTCATTAGTACAATAAGAGAGGCTTTTAGATTATTGACATATTCCTATCTGCTTCCCCCCTTGTTAAAATGGAGAAAACCACTTTTTGCTTTTCTTGTAAGGTGATTTTTCTGTTCCTATTTTCTGTAGCCAGTGCTTTGGCTATTTTCATCAGAGATTTCTGAGTTTTATTTTAATAGTTAGATTTTCCTTCATTTTCTATGGCTTTCCTAATTTTTCTCCTGTTGATTCTGCTGTTTCTTCAGATGCATTTGTTTTGCAATTGGTTTTACCCTAAAGCAAAAAAAAAATTGCCTTGTACTCTTTTTTTTTTTTTTTTTTGGTCTTTTAAAGAAATTAATTTTCTTTTCACTTTTTCCTTTCACTACTAATCAGGTACTTTCTATTTATATCTTACAACTTTGTTATGCTACTTTTCTTTTTTGTTAGTGGCTTCATAAGAGATGTTTGACAAAATTAAATTGGCTGCATTAACTTGTTCCCTGAGGTTCTAAAATTCTAGACACCCCTAAAGTGCCTAACCTACTGCAATGGAGATAATTAAGCACCAAGGGAAAATAAAGCCCATTTGTTCCAAGTTTTTTGTTGTGAAAAGTTGAGTTACATAAAAATGAGCCATCACATTTAAATATAGTATTTAATGATGTCCATAATATGCCTAAAGTATTTATCAGTAGCTATATTCAACTTGGAATCTTTCTAGTCTAATATACCCTAGAGTCCAGAAAGTGTTAATTTTGTTTCCAAGAGTGCCTAAATTATAACCTAGGAGGAACTTAGGAGCTGGAAACCCAAGTTCATAATATTAACTGAATAGGTACTATAAAAGCACTTGGTTGATGCCTGTGCCCACATCTTTATTGCTTAGTTATGTTACATGTTGGTAATCATCACTAGAAGTCATTTGTTTTCAGTTTTCCTGGATCAGAGCATTAAAGGATGTGGGATAGTAGTGTTCTGTTATGCCAGAGGGAGAAAATGATGAAAGGAAGTCAAACAATCAAACTGCAAATGAATTCATTTTTACAGTGGGTTGGCATGGTTTATATCTATTTCATTGCCTGGCACAAGTCTGTGGTAATAACAAAATAGTGATAGACTACTTGTAATAAAACCTTACAAGCCCTTTCATTCTAAGCACATGTCCCTAAAAGAGGAAACAGAGCCATATATAAAGAGTTGCCTACTGCTCCAGATACTTTGTGACAGAAGGAGCATAAATTGTGAAATATTGGTTCCTAGATTTCTCTCTGAATACATAAGTGATATTAATGAAGAAGATTTGTGCAACACAAATATAGTATTTAATGATGCATGTAACATGCTCCATATCTTTTCCATTAGCTGCATAATCTGTCAGCTTGAACCACTAATAGATGGATTTAAATTTTTTTTTAATTGAATGCACCATGGCTGAAAATGGTTTCTAGGGCATGAATATGAAACTGACCAGTTAGTACATTTGAAATGAGTGACAATTTCAGAATAATTTATCACTTGAGATAATGCTTAGCAAAATTAATGATATCATAATCTTGCATACTACAGGATACAATTCATCATAACTTTTCCTTGTTGATATAAGATGAGCTTGTATTTGGCAATTTCACATTAGAATATTGTTTTTTTTTATTTTGAGATGGTATAGTGCAAAGAAACCTAAATTTACTTTCACAAAGTTTAATATCTTCATTTTGTTATTAACTTGCTATATGACCTCGGGCAATTCCTTTATACTCTGTGACTCTCAGTTTTCACAAATGTAAAATAGAGGAATTAAAATCTGTCCTTCTACATTTCACAAGGTTATTACTAGAAATACATATGATAATGGCAAAGAGTGACTGCATTATCCTGGACTAGTCACTTAATATCTCATTGCTATAAACAATCTCATAAAACCATAATTGCAACAACCCACTTTGGTAAGAGGGAATTTCTCAATTGGAAATTCTGATAGCAAAAAAATCCTAATCTTATCTCTAATAAAATTAAAATAAGTACTCAAATTGTTCTTCCTGCCTCAAACCTCTCTCTTTTGCAGGTCATTGTTTGCAGTGCTACCAAAGTGATTAAACTTAAGTGTTTTTGTTCAATTGTTTCTGACACTTCATGACCTGATTTGAGGTTTTCTTGGCAACGATACAGAAATGCTTTACCATTTTCTTCTCCAACTCTTTTTTGTTGTTGTTTTTCATATGAGGAACTGAGACAAATAGGGTCAAGTTACTTGCGCAGGCTCACTTAGTTGTTAAGCATTTCAAGCAGAATTTGGACTTAGGAAGATGAATCTTCCTAATTCCAGGCCCAGTGCTCTACCACTGCACTACCTAGTTGTCTCAAACTTAATAAAATCCTATGACTCCCTATTGCCTCTTTGATAGAATATAAATCTCTCTGTTTAGCTTTTAACCTGGCCTATCTTTCCAGCTTCACTGGCTATTACTTGCCATTCTCTATTTTGATTTAGTCAAACGGTATCTTTCTGTCTGTTGGCTCCATATCCATATCCTTCATGTCTGAAATGTATTCTGTTCTTTTTCAGGGACTCTCACTCTTTATTTTTTTATTATTATTTTTTTTTATTAATAACTTTTTATTGACAGAACCCATGCCAGGGTAATTTTTTACAACATTATCCCTTGCACTCACTTCTGTTCTGACTTTTCTCCTCCCTCCCTTCAGCCCCTCCCCCAGATGGCATGCAGTCCTATACATGTTAAATATGTCACAGTATATCTTAGATACAGAAGGTTGAAATAACTCTGGAAGAAAAACAAAAATACAAACAGTTTACATTCATTTCCCAGTGTTCTTTCTTTGGGTATAGCTGCTTCTGTCCATCATTGATCAGTTGAAACTGAGTTAGATCTCTTTGTCAAAGAAATCCACTTCCATCAGAATACATCCTCATACAGTATCATTGTTGAGGTATATAATGGTCTCCTGGTTCTGCTCATTTCACTTAGCATCAGTTCATGTAGGTCTCTCCAGTCCTCTCGTATTCATCCCGCTGGTCATTTCTTACAGAACAATAATATTCCATACCATTCATATACCACAGTTTACCCAACCATTCTCCAATTGATGGGCATCCATTCATTTTCCAGTTTCTAGCCACTACAAAGAGGGCTGCCACAAACATTTTGGCACATACAGGTCCCTTTCCCTTCTTTAGTATCTCTTTGGGGTTTAAGTCTAGTAGTAGCACTGCTGGATCAAAGAGTATGCACAGTTTGATAACTTTTTGGGCATAATTCCAGATTGCTCTCCAGAATGGTTGGCTTTGTTCACAACTCCACCAACAATGCATCAGTGTCCCAGTTTTCCTGCATCCCCTCCAACATTCATCACTATTTTTTCCTGTCATCTTAGCCAATCTGACAGGTGTGTAGTGGTATCTCAGAGTTGTCTTAATTTGTATTTCTTTGATCAATAATGATTTGGAACACTCTTTCATATGAGTGGAAATAGTTTCAATTTCATCATCTGAAAATTGTCTGTTCATATCCTTTGACCATTTGTCAGTTGGAGAATGGCTTGATTTCTTATAAATTAGAGTCAATTCTCTATATATTTTGGAAATGAGGCTTTTATCAGAATTTTTAACTGTCTCACTCTTTCTTTAAAAGGTAGCATAGACCCTGTATTCTGCATGAATCCTTTTCTAATATCTTCAGTTTCAATTGTCCTTCCTCCCCAGATACTTTGTGATTAAGCTTCTTCTATTACTGATAGATGAGACAGAGGAGATGTGTTTAGATAGCAGCTGATTTGAATAAGATTTGAGTTGTGATGGTAGCTAATAGAATACAATATGATATTAGAATGTATTGAGAAACTGTGTCCAAGACTAGGGAGGATAATAGGTGTGACATATTCCATCCTGATCATATCATATTGACCTAAAATGTGCTACATTTTAGGGATTATGCCAGTCATGTGAAAAGTATCAATATGAGGGCAAGAAGAATGGGGAAGGGTCTTTAGACCATGAAAGATCAATTGAATAAAAAAAAATCTAATTAGAGATAAAATATCAGTGTTTAGGTATCTGAAGAGCTGTCTTGTTCTTTTGTTTTACTCTACAAGGCAAAAGAAGCAATGGATGAAAGGTGCCAAAAGATAGATTGATATTTTCTCTAAGGAAAAATTTCCTAATCATAAAAATTTTTCCAAAGTTAAATGAACTGATTCTATATGTAGTGCATTTCCAATCATGAAAGGTCTTCAAATTAAGACTTGATATATATAAATCTGGATTTGAGACAGAATTCTTGCTTCTTCTCTTCTTCATTCCTTTACCCCACACCTACCTCTGTCACCTCATGATTACACTCACTTGTGAAATCATGTTTTTTCTTGCAACTGATCCCATTTTCAATATTCATTCATATCACCAGCTTATTTCAAATTCCTACAACTTTTCAGCTGGACTATTGCAATAACTTCCAACTGAAATAATAATGGTAATAACACTTATTATATTATAATTTTTATTATGCTATATTTATTATATATTATTGAATTATAATAATTATTAATATTTATATCGCACTTTAGAGTTTGCAAAACACCTCACACAAACTATCTTATTCTTACAATAGTTTTGGAAGGTATATATTATTATCTCCACTTTACATATGTAAATTAAAAAAATCATGCCTTACTCTTTCTGTTCCCTCTATTTCAAATGAACCATCATCTTTATTCTACCTCTTCTCATTTATGTTTCCTTCAAGGTTCAGCTGAAGTATCTCTTTATACATAAAACTATTTTCAAGAAGCCCTCAGCTTGTAGTATTCTCATTTCTAAAATTATCTAATTTTTAATTTGCCTATATTCTATACATATACATATACATGTATGCATTTTCTATCTTATAAGCAGAGGTCCTCAAACTTTTTAAATAGGGGGCCAGTTCACTGTCCCTCAGACTGTTGGAGGGCTGGACTATAGTAAAAACAAAACTTTGCTTATATACCTATAAATACAATAGGTAGCACAATGACTAGGGCATCAGGTCTGTAGTCAGAATGACTCTTCTTCCAGAATTCAAATTTGGCTTCAGATATTTACTGGTGTTTTTGTCCCATGTGATCCCTGTTTTCCTCCATTTCTTCTATAAAGTAAACAGGAGAAGGGAATGCCAAATTATCCCAGTATTTTTGCCAAGAAAACCCCAAGTGTCATGAAGAGGTCACAAGACCCCTGACATGTAACAAGTACATTGACAACTAGGAAGGACAATGGATTTTGGCAGAAAGACGGTTTGGAATTGAACATGTTAAATATAAGATATCTGCACATCTAGTTTGAAAGGCCTATAGGGCAATTGAAAATATGAAACTGGAGGTCAGCAGAAAAGTTGAACTGGAAAAGTAGATTTTACAATCATTAATATAAGAGCAAGTGATAATTTAATCCAAAAGAGCAGATGTATCACTAAATGAAATAATATATATAGAGAAAAGTGGATGCCCCAAGAGAGATCCCTGGAGGAAACCTACAGTTTACTGGGAATAACATACTTGAAGATCCAGCAAAGGATTCTAAGGATGAAACAATCATTTGCATGAGTGAAGATTCTGCTAAAGATTTGTAGTCTTTCATCAAAAGAATGAAAAATATTTAATATCAAATTAGCAAGAATTGTTATGGGCCAGAACTCTGTACTTGAAACAAGGATTCTTACAAGGTGCTAACTCAGTGGAATTGATAAGACAATAGTTATCTAGTTTGGCATGGTGATTAATAGTTCTCTAGTTCAATACATATACTTAGTACTTAATATAGTTCTACAAGATTGACACCTATTCTACAAGATTTACACCTATGATAATGTAATTATAATAGAGCATATAAGCTTGGACAAACTCAGCCAGACAGATTCACTCTATCTCACATCACCCTGGTGGCTGGCCTGTCCTCCTGCATTTCCTCCACTGAAACGAAGCTAGCCTGGGGCCCCAGGCAAGGAGGCAATAAAGAATTTGGACTTTATCTCTATCTATTCTTGTGGTGATTGATTTGCTGAAACAAAGGCTGGTCCAGAAAACCAACCAGAACATTACATTTTGGCATCTGAATGTGGGGCTAAGTATTTAAGTCCAGACTGACATGATCCTGAGTACAGTGGGACATGACCCAGAAATTAGGATAAATACAAAAATAGACAAGAAGGAAACTTTGTTAAGGACTAAACTATATTTCAGCTAAAATGGGACAAATGTTTAGAAAGTAGCTTTCTCCACCACAACGAAAGTGTGTTGAAAGCATAGTTAAACTGATAAAAAAACAAGATTTGATTGTAACTTGTGAGCAGATCATTGGACTTTTAGAAACAGTACAATACTCATCTCCTTGGTTCTCTAAGGAAGAAGAATTAGAGCCAGACAAGTGGAAATTAGTAGGAGAGCAATTAAGTGAATAGTATAATGTTAATGGTCCTGATTCAGTCCTAAAGAAATTCTATACATATGACTTAATACATTTGGCTTTAGAAAATTATGTAAGTATTAGAATAAGGAAAAAGAAGAAAATGCAGCTGTGGGGAAAGGAGGGATACTGACCAACTAGGTGAAAAGCATGAAGAATTAGACAAGAAAGGAGTTAAGTACAATTCTTAAATTAAAGACTGTGGTGCTTCACAGCAGGGGCCATTAGGGCATTCCCCATTCACTGACCTATCCCCCCTCAATTAACCCTTCTTGGGTGGAGGGAGAAAGAGGAGGGGGAGGGCCAATGACCCAATCAGCACCACCTATGAAGCAGTCTATGACACAATTATAAAAGGCACTAGTTAGAGCTAAAAAAGGACAGGATATATCTGATTTAATAGAAGCATACCCTGTTATTGAAGAGTTTGACTACTCGGGTCAACAAAGAAGAAGATACACTCTTTTTGAGCTGGAAAAAAAAAAAAAAAACATGGATTTGAAAAAGGGTTGCACTTGTTATGGGGCTATATTGTCTTATGTTAAGATGGTATTAGAGAATTTGGCTTATGAAATTTTAACCCCAAATGATTCTATAGCAAGGATATGTAGAATCTGGACAAAACTTGTGGCTTTTGGAGTATAGTGAACTATTAGAATACAAGCCCAAAGAAATAGGCAAACTGAATATACAGGTCACCTTTGATCAACTAGCAGGTAAAGGTAAGTATGCAGATGCTTTAACCCAGATTAATTACCCTTTGATATCATATGAGCAAATTGTTGTTGCTGCTTCAATAAAAGCATGGGGCTCCCTCCCAGGACAACAAGATAGTGAAGGATCCTTCATGGAAAATAGAGCAAGATCCAAATGAACCCTTTGCTGATTTTGTGGGATGTCTGCAAACAGCTGTTATATGAATTATTGGAGAAAGTGCAGCTACAGGAATTATGATGACAACTGGCTAAGGAAAATGCTAAGGAGGTTTGTAGAAGAATTATCCTAGGACTACACAAGGATGCTCATTTAGAGGAGATCATAAAATGCTGTGATCCAGTGGGTACAAATGCCTTTTATACCCAGACTATGATGCAGAACATGAGAAGACAGGGTTCCTCTTGGCAAGAGACTCCAGGAGAAACTTGTCAATGCTTTCAGTGTGGTAAAGTTGGGCATTTGAAAACTCAATGTTGGCATAGAGATAGAGTGAGAAAACAGGATAGGAGAACAAGACCCAAAACACCATGTCCAAAATGCAACAAGGGCTTCCACTGGGCCTCAGAATGTAGATTGATCCAGGGAAATGAGAAGTGGGGCCCAGTTCCAAGACCTTAAACAAAAAACAGGTAGGGCATGATGGTAGCCAGAGAGTCTTTAAAAGTTCAATACTCTGATATGATCAATCAGCAGAGAAGTAATCAGAAGGGAGAAAGAGATTACAATTAAGGAGAATACAGATTTTTTTAACCCAACAGAAGGGCAGTTTCCTGTGTGAGCAGCTCCAATATAATCTCCAAGTAATGTGGAGAGATCCAGAAAGTGGTGAATGGAAGGGACCAGATAGGTTAACTGTTTGGGGTAGAGGGTTTGCTTGTATCTTTAGAGATGGAGAAGGAGTCAGATGGATGCCAATGAACCATATTCTCCTTGTCCATCAGAAAAGAAAAAGAGGAAAACCTCAAAATAAAGGAGAAAACCTAAGAAACATCTGACATTGAAAGAGCATGGCTGACAATGAGATTGTTATAGAACTTTAAAACCCACAGGAATCATTGTATTCCCTAAGATGAAAAATTGTTGATAAGACTGTTGCAGAACTTCAAAACCAGCAGAAATCATTGAATTCCGAGACATGACTGATACATGACTTTAAAATCATTGGATTTCCCTATACATGAAGTAATGGACAACAAATTGATTTTGTACTATTTCAGGACTTATGGACATGTATAATTCCTCATGTTGATTCATGTTGTTTATTATATCATTACTAGCCTGTGTTACTATGTGTTTATGTAATAACTCCCATTTTGATGAGTTTATGTATACCTGTTTCAAGTGAGACCCTTCACTAACCTGCTAATCTGGTTTGATTACCCATTTCCCTTTGGTGTTTTCATCTCCCGTTCTGAGAAGTCAAGGAAGGCAGGATCATCTCCTTTTTTGGTGTTTTCACCCCCTTTTTTGAGAAGTCAGAGAGGGCATGATCACCTCCTTTTTGGGGTTCTCACCTCCCTGAAAAGTCAAGGAGGAGGTGACCACCTATGTTCTAAAACAAAAGAAAGCAGGAGTTATGGGCCAGAATGCTGTACTTAAAATAAGGATTCTTACAAGATGCTAAGTGGAATTGATAATACAATGGTTATCTAGTTTAGCATGGTGAATAATAGTTCTCTAGTTCAGTATGATTGATTTAATCTTACAACAAATAATGGTTCCCTAGTGATATAATGGTTGTTTGTACTCAGTATACTGCAAATGATCTAATTATAATAGAGCATATAAATTGGGACAAACTTAGCCAGATTCATTCATTCCATCTCACACCACCTTGGTGGCAGGCCTGTCCACCTTCATTTCTCCACTGAGACCAAGGCCCATCTGAGCCAGAGACAGACTCAGTAAGAGCTTGGAGACAGAGCCAGAGAAGACAGTAAGATTGGAGGCTGGAGAAGACAGTAAGACTGGAGGCTGGAGCACAAACTCTCAGACTGAGAGACAGACTTCAAGACAGAGATCAGGGGACCTCAAGAAAGCTAGCCTAGGCCCCAGACAAGGAAACTAGATTATGAAGGAGATAATAAAGGATTTGGACTTTAACACCTGCCTATTCTTGTAATGATTACTCAACTGAAAAGAAGGCTGCCCAAAGACTTCCAGAAAACCAACCAGAACACTATAAAAAATAAGTAGTTAATTTCTAGCCATGTGAAAATATGCTCCAAGTCATTATTAATCAGAGAAATGCAAATTAAAACAACTCTGAGATACCACTACACACCTGTCAGATTGGCTAGAATGACAGGGAAAGATAATGTGGAATGTTGGCAGGAATGTGGGAAAACAGGGACACTGATACATTGTTGGTGGAATTGTGAATACATCTAGCCATTCTGGAGGGCAATTTGGAACTATGCTCAAAAAGATAATCAAACTGTGCATACCCTTTGATCCAGTAGTGTGACTACTGGGCTTATATCCCAAAGAGATCTTAAAGAAGGGAAAGGGACCTGTATGGGCCAAAATGTTTGTGGCAGCCCTTTTTGTAGTGACTAGAAGCTGGAAAATGAATGGATGCCCATCAATTGGAGAATGGTTGAGTAAATTGTGCTATATGAATATTATGGAATATTATTGTTCTGTAAGAAATGACCAGCAGGATGAATACAGAGAGGATTTGCGAAACTTACATGAACTGATGCCAAGTGAAATGAGCAGAACCAGGAGATCATTATATACCTCAACAATGATACTGTATGAGGATGTGTTCTGATGGAAGTGGATTTCTTTGACAAAGAGAAGATCTAAATCAGTTTCAATTGATCAAGGATGAACAGAAGCAGCTACACTCAAAGAAAGAACACTGGGAAATGAATGTAAACTGTTTGCATTTTTGTCTTTCTTCCTAGGTTATTTTTACCTTCTGAATCCAATTCTTCCTGTGCAACAACAGAACTGTTCAGTTCTTCACACATACGTTGTATCTAGGATACACTGTGACAAATTTCCCTTGTATAGGACTGCTTGCAATCTGGGGGAAGGGGAAAAGGGAGGGAGGGGAAAAGTTGGAACCAGAAGTGAGTGCAAGGGATAATGTTGTAAAAAAAATTACCCAGGCATGGGCTCTGTCAATAAAAAGTTATTAAAAAAAAGAATAAGTAGTTAAAATCAGAAATCCTACCTTCCTTGCATTGTCCTGCTTCTTTCTGCTTATAGCAAGGAAGCGAATATATTAAAATAATGACATGAAAAACTTTTTTTTTAAGTTCATAAACCCCTGATTAAAATTACTCTGTTCTATGATAAAACATAAATTCCTTTGTTTGATAATTAAACACTTTCACACTCTGGTGACAACTTCTTGTACCATAATTGTAGATTACCTTTCTTCATGGACAGTATGCTCTAGTGAAACTATCCTACTTAATGTTTCTCTGACGTCAAATGACCTAAGTTATAATTCTTCCCCTGATGTTTACTGCTTGTGTGAATTTAGAAAAGTGATTCAACCTTCCTAGGACTCAGTTTCTTTATCAGTGAAATGAGAGGAGTAGATTAGGAAGCCACAGGGGAACTTTTATGTTATGTCTAGATTCTATAGTTTTGGGGTCTCCCACTGCCATGCTTTTGCATAGGCTGTCCCATATGGATTAAATTGTGTCTTTTCTTAGTCTTTAAAATTCTTTAGCTCCCTTCAGATTCAACTCAGGTATTAAGAAATGAGTGAATAAGTGAGAATTAAGCCCCTGCTAGATTCCTCGAGGCAATTTGGCATATAAAGAGTTTAAAGGGTATGCATCACCTGTGACAGAAGAGAATATTTTGAATGAGATTTAAACAGAAAATTAACTTGGTTTCATTAGGATGATATATATCGAAGCTAATTAATGTCCCCAGTGAGGGAAGAATAATTACTAACTTCATAAAATCTATTTCTGAGTTCAATTCCAATACTTAATTGGTTAAGTGAAGGCAGTTAATTCATAAAGGTTGGTCTATAGAGTCTGGATTTGAGCTATCATATTCAAACTTAGTTTTATCATTTGATAGGACATCTTTCTCTATTTAAACAAACATCTAATCTTGATATGTTTCCAAAAAAATTTAAAAAAAATTAGCTGAGCTTCCTCAATTGTGAATATTAATATTGGTCTTCGATGTATCAGATTTAATAAGTTTTGGTTCTTTAAAACCAAAGACTATAATACATACATATACATATACATATATATGCACACATGTATATACATATATATATATATATATATATATATATATACACACACACATTCATAATACATATATATATGTGTGTGTGTGTGTGTGTGTGTATGCAACCAAGTGATGATTTCATCACTGTCAGGAACTCCTAGTTATAATATCTCAACTCTTCTATAACAGTTCCTAGGATATGTGGATCTTCTTTATACTACAGATCTTCTATATATATAATCAGCCTGCTCAAGTCCAAGAACAAGAAGGCTCCTTCATAGAGTTGCAATGATCTTATTAACTTAGTTACCATCTTTAGGATTATTTCATCCATCTTCCGATCCCAACAACCTTATTGTCATCAGGAATATTAGAGAAGTCAGGGAAGATGTTTGTGGCAACCCTTTTTGCCTTTTTGTAGTAGCAAGGAACTGGAAACTGAGTGGATGCCCATCAGTTGGTGAATGGCTGAATAAGTTATGGTATATGAATGTTATGGAATATTATTGTTCTATAAGAAATGATAAACAGGATGATTTCAGAGAAGCCTGGAAATTCTTGCATGAACTGAAGCTAAGTGAAATGAGCAGAACTAGGAGATCATTGTACATGGCAATAACAATATAATGTGATGATCAGTTCTGATGGATGTGGCTCTCTTCAACAATGAGATGATTCAAATCAATTCCAATGGTCTTGTGATTAAAAGAGCCATCTATACCCAGAGAGAGGACTGTGGGAACTGAGTTCACAACATAGCATTTTCACTCCTTTTAGTGTTTTTTGTTTGCATTTTATTTTTTTCATCACTTTTTTTTTTCTGGTTTGATCTGATTTTTCTTGTACAGCAATATAATTGTATAAATTGTATCAATATGTATGCATATATTGGATTAAATATATACCTCTACCATGTTTAACATATATTGGACTATTTGTCATTTAGGGTAGGGGGTGAGAGAACGGGGGGAAACTGGAACACAAAGTTTTGCAAAGTCTAATGTTACAGAATTATCCATGCATGTGTTTTGAAAAATAAAAAAGCTTTAATAATAATAATAATAAAAGATGTTGTATTTTATTTTCTAATTGGTTAACTTCATAATTTTCTTGGATTACTTTTATTTTTTCTAATTATTCTTTGATCTCTTTTATTGAATTTTTGAATTCCCTTTTATTTTCTTTCTTAATTTTATAACTTTTCCATTTGGTTATTTTCTTTTCATAATTTTCTTGAATTGCTTCCCTCCTAATTTTTGCTTATTCTCTTATTGGTAGCTTATTGGATTTTTGAAATCTTTTAAAAAAGTTTTTCCTATATTTCCTTTATCTTTTTCAAGACTTTTTCTTTTAATATATTCTTCTGTCTTTGAACTATTTCTTCTGAGAGTGAGCTTCAAGCATTGTCTGCACTTGCTTCCACCATTTCCCCCTTAAATGTAAAAGCTCTTCCTTGCATGTCTCTTATGTGGGGAAATGTCTTCTATTCTTCCTTTCCTTTTCCCATTCTCTTAGTGTATCTCTCTTTCCCTCTCTCTTTCTCGTCTAATCATTTCCTGAAATCTTTCTGACATAACTGAGTCACTCCTTTGCCTTCCATATATGCAAAGTTCTTTTAATGTCCCAATAATTATAAGATTCTTAAAATTACATGTATCATCTTTACATATAGGAATGAAAACAGTTTAACATTATTGAACCCTTTTTGATTTATCCTTTCATGTTCACTTTTTTATGCTTCTCTTGATTTCTGTAATTGAAAATAAATTTTTATTAATCTCTGTCAATTTCATCATTCTTGAAATTCTAATTCATTAAATATTCTCCAATTAAATTTCTTCTAATTCATTAAATGTTGATTCCTCTTTCTCTACCTCCCACCCCCACCCCGGAAAATTATATTAGTTTTTCTGAACAGATAATACTTGGTTGTAATCTTAGCTCCTTTGCCTTCCAAAATATCATATTCAAATGTCATCTGTCTTTAACATAGTATCTGTTAAATGTGAATTGAGTATTTTTTTGTGTTTGAAAATTTTCTTATGGGCTTGTTTAAGTTTTCTTTTTTTCTTTGACCTTGAAGTTCTAGACTTAGATCATAATCTTCCTAGGAACTTTCATTTGGGGAACTCTTTCAGGAGATTATTGGTTTACAATTCCAATTTTTATTTTATCCTCTATTTCTGTAATTTATATTTTATAATTTCTTCATGTATGCTATATAATCTCTTTTTATTTGATCATGATTTTTAGGGAGTGCAGTAATTCTTAATTTTCTTGATCTCTATTCCAGGTCAATTATTTTTTCCAATAAGGTATTACACATTTTCCCTTATATTCATTTTAAAAAATTTTGGCTTATTGTTTATTGATGTCTCATGAGAAATTAACTTCTGACTAATTCTGATTATATTTTCTTCAGTGAACTTTTGAACCTTTTTTTCTACTTAGCCACTTATGCTTCTTAAGGAGTTATTTTTACAGTTTTATACCTATTTTTATTTTTGGCCAGTTTTGTTTCTTAAGGTTTTATTATGGGCACCTAGGTGGCACAGTGGATAGAGCACCAGCTCTGATGTCAGGATGAACTGAATTCAAATCTGGCCTCAGATACTTAGTACTTCCTAGCTTTGTGACTCTGGCAAGTCACTTAACCCTAATTGCCTTGGGGGAAAAAGTTTCTTTAATACTTTTTGTACAGAAAAACAACTTGCCCAGTAGTCATTTAAAAAAAAAAAAGTTTTCTTACAAATCCCTCACTTCTTTTCCATATTTCTGCCACTTTTATTTACTTTAACAATACATTTTAACTCTTCTATGGATTTTTGTTGGACTTATAACCAATTCACATATTTTTCCTTTGAGACTTGTAATTACTTTGAATTAGTCTTTTGATTTTATGTCTTGATCTTTCTTGTTACCATAATTGAATTTTATGGTTAGGTTTTGTTTGTTTGTTTGTTTGTTTGCTCATTTTCATAGTCTATTTCTTGATTTTGAATTTTCTATTAACACTTATTTCTGTACCTAGCACCAGGTATACGCTATTCTAAGCTTCAGGTGTTTTCACACTGTTGTTTTCATACCCAGTTCTGGAGTTCAGAAATTTTTGGTATTTTCATAGTGATATGATTAGGAAGAAAGGTATAATCACTGTTTTCCTGGTCTGTACTCTGGTCCTTTCTAGGAACATCCTATAATACTGTTTCTCATGTCCTGTGATTTCTTATGAATGGAAGAACTTTACTCCCTCCTGGAACTGAGACACTGACAAGAGAATTGCCAAATTATACCGTGTTTCCCTGATAATAAGACCTATCCTGAAAATAAGCCCTCCCCTGACTGTGTAAGATTCCTCTAAAATAAGCCCTCCCCCAAAAATAAGCCCTATTGAGATTGCTACTGTAGTGAAGGTGATCCCCTGCGCTACACACTACATTACAGTACCCTCTATATGCACTTTCCTCCCTCTACCCCCCCACGCTGAAACGCATGCCGAGCTCCGAGCTGCATCCAATCAGAGCTGCAGCAGTGAGCACATCATCCTGTTCTTCCTCAGTGATTTGCTTGCTGGCGCCATTGAGAGCAGTGCCGTGGAGGAGAGCTGAGGCAGGACAACATAAAAACCCGGTATGTAAGCGGGAATGAGGGGGCATGATGGAGGATAAAAGAAGAACTCAGCCAGCACTCACCGTGCTAAAGAAATGAAGAACTTCCTTGCAGAGAGAAGAATAGATCAAGTGATGATTCCTGCAGGAATGACTGCCTATCTCCAGACCCTTGATATTGCAATAAACAAGCCATTCAGGGACCATTTGCGCATGGAAGTCAATGACTACATTGAAAATAGAATGGAAAGAAATCAGTGTGGAAACTTTGTGAAGCCCTGTCTGCAAGAAGTTGTGACTTGAGTGAAGAAGTCATGGGATAAAATACTGACAGCTGTGTCGCCAAGCTGGTTACCTAGACAAGACATGTTCATTTAAAGAGAGCTATATTGTTGGACATGACAGATTGGGTCCACTTCTTTTGAAGGAAATAGAGGTGCAAGACATCCAGGATGGAATTCAGGGTATGGACACTTATGACGATGTTGTTGAAGAAGATGACATGATCATTATTGAATAAAGGTACTTTTTTTTTGTTCACATTTACCTGTTTATTAAAATTGCTGTCAATGTTCATTAAAATAAGCCTTCCCCTGAAAATAAGCCCTCTGGTATTTTTCTGTCCAAAAAATTAATGAGACAGTGTCTTATTATTGGGGAAACACGGTACTCTGTCTTATGTGCAGTGCTTATCTTCTCTTTTCAGATGCCATATTTCTTTACCATCTCTGGGCTGAATGCTTCCAAAGCTGCTGCTACTGGTTCTAGTTCTACTTTAAAGATACAAAGCTAAAGTTATTGACATGTTGGTTTTTAGTCAATCTCAACCTGGTTCTACTTCAAGCAACCTATAACTGTCCTTGAATCATATAAATTATCTTGGGCTAAAAAAAAATCTTCTACCAATTCAGAATTTGTTTTGAGGCATTGTTTTAAAATTGCTTGAAGGAGACTTGGAAAAATTTGGCTACTTGATCTACCCTGCTATCTTGGCTCCATGTATGACCTGTAGGGTACATTTTTAAATGTATATCATTGGCATACACTGACATAACTTTAAGGGAAAACAGAAGCAAGGTGTCTGGAGCAAGTGCTTCAATGATATTAGGTAGAAAGAAGGAGCAGCCAATATATGTGAATATTAAAAGAGTAGATAAACAGTGAAATATATTTTGCTTAATATGAAGTTTTGTACTCAGACTTAATATTTATATATGCTTGCTTACCGAGCTACTAACTAGAATTCTGTGCACTCAATAAAGTTCTTAAATACAAATTTTGTTCATTACTTTGGGACAATATTAGTAGTACTAATTAATGTAATTAACATTACATAGCACCTATTGTATGCCAGAAATTGTATAAAATGCTTTACAATTTTATCTCACTTGATCCTCAAAATACTGGGAAGCAGGTATTATTAGTATTCTCATTCATGGTTGAAAAAACTAACCATTGAGGCTAACAAAGTTTAAGTAATTTGCCCATGAGCATACAACAACTAATTAGTATCTGACATTGGTTTTGAACTCAGATTTTCTTCACTCTAGACCTGGTTCTTTATTCATTGTGCCACTTACTGTACAAAAGGCTATATTAGAAAGGAGTTTCTAAGAGCAGGACCTAACGCAGTGATGTTGATGCAACCCCATAAAAATTTATCAAAAAATAAAACATAAAAGATTCATTCAATAAGCATTTATTAAACACTTCTTTGTGACAAGCCCTGTATTAAGCAGAGGATATGCAAAAAAGGTAAAACAATGAGGAGCTCACAATTTAATGGGAAGGAAAAAAGTGGACATATGCAATTTGCAATATATGGAAACAAGGTACAGACAGGATTAATTGGTTATAATCTACAGAGGGAAGGCATTAGAATTAAGAAAGATTGGAAAAAGCATCCTATACAAGGTAGGATTTAGTGGAGATTTGAAAGATGCCAATGTGGCCTAGAGACAAAGGTGAGGAAGAAGAATTAGAATTTCATGCATGGGGAATAGTCAGTGAAATTGAAGGCTAACTTGGGTGAAACTGACCAAAAGGTAGTCTTGAATCATATGTAGGAGACATCAGGATGCACTAAGATATTGAAGAAGGCTTTATGGGAGAGTTATCTTAGATAACTCTTCTCTAAAGTAAAGAGGTCAATAACCTCTGGGTTTGTGGCACAACCCCCTTCTTAAAGCAACCTTACCATAAGATATATAGGATCAACCAATCAGAGGATGAGATGGGTTATATACCATTTTCTTTGTAATAGTCATCTATGGTGATCATCTCCAACACAACTATACAGATCTACCTTTCACCTATTAGAGCTTACTCTTTCCCTTTCTAATCTCAATACAGCTGTAGATACTCTTCATTTTTCTTCTTCTGATCAGGCATTGGGAAATTAGAGCAACTGCTTAGGTGCTATTGAGGAAATTGCCTCTAGACTGAGTTCTTATTAATGGAAAATGATGGACAGTAGTACATCATCAAAAAGTTTAGATTTTATATATGCATGTATGTATGTATGTATATATGACCTCATTGAATGGTGGTACCACTCATTGTGGACCTTCACATAATATTAGAAAAAATGCAATCCTGATCAGGGAATTAGAAAAAGCAAAGACATGCAATTGTGAAAAAGCATGAAAATTATGAAGAAAAACAAGGATATAAAAATAAAAGAAATAGAAAGAGTTGAGGGAAATATGGTCACATACCAGCATAGAACCAAATTTTGGAGACACAAAAGTAAATCAGAGAAATCTGGACTTGAAATAAGTGCCCTGAATTCATTATAAGTTTTTCAACACAGAGGTTTTCTTTTCTTTTTTTTTTTATTTAATAATAAATTAATAATTTAATTTTATTAAATTAATAATAATTCATTTAATATTTAATAGAACCCCTGCCAGGGTAATTTTTTACAGCATTATTCCTTGCACTCACTTCTGTTCCGATTTTTCCCCTCCCTCCCTCCACCCCCTCCCCCAGATAGCAAGCAGTCCTTTACATGCTAAATAGGTTACAGTATATCCTAGATACAATATATGTGTGCAGAACTGAACAGTTCTCTTGTTGCACAGGGAGAATTGGATTCAGAAGGTATAAATTACCCGGGAAGAAAAACAAAAATGTAAGCAGTTTATATTCATTTCCCAGTGTTCTTTCTTTGGGTGTAGCTGCTTCTGTCCATCCTTCATCAATTGAAACTGAATTAGCACTCTTTATCGAAAAGATCCCCTTCCATCAGAATACATCCTTAAACAGTATCGTTGTTAAGATATATAATGATCTCCTGGTTCTGCTCATTTCACTTAGCATCAGTTCATGTAAGTCAACACAGAGGTTTTCTTTTAGGAAACATAAATTGAAGGAGTAAAAAACTGACAGAGGAAAACAGAGCAAAATAAAACAAACAACAACTAAAAATAAGGTAGTTTTTAGATTAATCTAGTTATGTAGTAATTATATAAAAATGGTTTAACTTTGCTTATAAACAAAGAGAAACTGTAAGATTCAGATTAATAATATGCTCATAGGTAGAAAGATTGAAGTGCTAGATAAAGATGGATGTTCAGGTTTTGCTTAAAAGGCTTCAGTGATGGGGACTTAACTATCTGATAATCAGCCCATTTCACTTTTAGACAGTGCTAATTGTAAAAATAAATCTTTCTTCTGAGCTGAAAAGGAGTGGTCACAATCACAAAGAAACAAGCACCATCCATCTAAGGACCAGAGAGGGCAGTGACTAGAATTTTCCAAATTCATGAATCCAAAATTCATGACATTAGAAGCACCCACAAAGGCCAAATAAAATAAAACAACAACAACAACAACAACAACAACAACAACAACAACAACAACAA
>MU174340.1:52333965-52351170 GCA_016696395.1 Antechinus stuartii
CTTCCTTCCTTCCTTCCTTCCTTCCTTCCTTCCTTCCTTCCTTCCTTTCTTTTTCTCCTCCTCCTTCACCTCCCCTGTGCTCCTCCTCCTCCTTCTTTCTTCTTCTTCTTCTTCTTCTTCTTCTTCTTCTTCTTCTTCTTCTTCTTCTTCTTCTTCTTCTTCTTCTTCTTCTTCTTCTTCTTCTTCTTCTTTCGTCTTCTTTCTCCTCCTTTTCCTCCTCCATTGCAAAACATCACTGTGTTAAGATCACATTTTAGTTTGTCCTACTGTGACTAATCAGACCAGTTAGAGTTCAGATGCTTTTCTACAGGTCAGGTACAAATAGTCTATATTAACAAAGGGGGTATGTTCTCTAATTTTAACCTTTTTGGTGTTTTGACTATAATGTGAGATGCCTTTCTGCCATGGCAATCAAGCTAAGGTTGAATAAGTGGACAATTTTTTGGATACCTTGTTTAACCCCTACCACATATCCAGAAGGGAGCAGTGTGATCCTTAAAAGGATGCTCAGACACTCAGGGGCAAATTCCTCTGCTGTTTTCAGTGAGAAGATGACCCTATGGCCTGAGCTATAGTGCAAGATCATGACTACATCTCCCGGTGTATTCACATCTACTCATTCACACCCACTCATCCATTCAGCAATAATTCACCCAGCAATACAGGATACTAGAAAAGGTAAAATGGTATGGGATGATGTCTTTTGATTCATACATAAATTAGACAAGTAAAACAGACTTGTAGGAAGTCATTGTTCTCACTCTCACTTCCAGAGACTTATGTCTTTGATGTTTAACCATACTCTAATTGCTCCATAGCTCCATTTTCAGCTGCCTTCATGCCCATTTGAGCAAATTGCCCCAGGGAAAGTCTTCATATGCTTGAGGTAGACACGCTCTTAATTCACCAAAGGGTTTGGTACCCTCAGTCTGGTTTGACCTGTCTGGCAAAATGGTTTAGTGGGGATGTTGCCACTGTGCATACTACAGTTTCTTGGAGCCACAGGAGCTTTTCTTCAAAATATCTTTTTTTTTTTTTTTCTGAGGCAATTGGGATTAAGTGACTTGCCCAGGGTCACACAGCTAGGAAGTGTTAAGTGTCTGAGGCCAGATTTAAACTCAGGTCCTCCTGACTTTAGGGCTGGTGCTCTATCCACTGTGCCACCTAGCTGCCCCAAAATATATCTATTCTTTATCTAAAGAGAGTAAGTATTTTCTGTAATGGGATAAACTAGAACCCTTGTCAATAAGATTGAGGTCAAGCAAAAATGTCCATCATCACCTCTATTATTCAGTATTGTAGTAGAAATATTGGTTATAGTAATAAGACAAGAAAAATGAAATTGAAGGAATATGGGTAGGCAACATGGGAACAACATTGTATTATTACTATAGTAATTTCTTGGGAGTTTGATTGATATGGCATGGAATAAATAGATTAATTTAGGTAGTATTATAAATTTTATTATATTAGCTTGGCCTATCTATGAGAAATTGATATTTTCCCAAATGATTAGATTTGACTTTATTTATGCGGAGTAATTTTATTCATATAGTTACTGACTTTTTCTTGACAGGTAGACTCCCAAATATTTGATATTAGGTACAGTTATTTTAAATGGATTTTCTCTTTTTTTTCTGTTGCTTCTGGACTTTGTTGGTTTTATATATATATATATATATATATATATATAAATTTTGATGATATATGTGGATTTATTCTGTATTCTGCAACTTTGCTGAAAATGTGAATTGTTTCTAGTAGTTTTTTTCCTTTGATTCTTTAGCATTCTCTAAGTATACCAGCATATCATCTGCAAAGAGTGATAATTTTGTTTGCCCATTACCTCCTCTAATTCTTTTAATCTCTTTTTCTTCTCTTACTGCCAAAGCCAACATTTCTAATACAATATATGGTGATAGTGGGAAATATTGTTTCATCCCTGATCTTATTAGGAATGATTCTAGTTTGTCCCCATTACATTTGATGTTTACTGATGGTTTCATATAGATGTTACTGATCATTTTAAGGAAAACTCCCTTAATTCCTATACTGTCGTGTTTTTAATAGGAATGGGTATTAGATTTTGTCAAATGCTTTTTCTGTATCTATTGAGATAATCATAAGATTTTTGTTAGTTTGGTTATTGATATAGTCAATTATCCTAATAGTTTCCTTAATACTGAAGCAGTCTTTCATTACTAATATAAATTCCACTTGATCATGATTATTATCCTGGGGATAACTTGTTATAATCACTTTGTTAATATTTTATTTAAGACTTTGGCATTAATATTCATTAGGGAAATTGGTCTATAATTTTCTTTCTCTATTTTGACCCTACCTGGTTTAGGTATCAGTAATATATCTGTGTTATAAAAGGAATTTGGGAGTTCTCCTTTCTCTATTTTTTCAAATAGTTTGTATATTATTGGAATAAATTATTTTTTAAATGTTTGGTAGAATTCACATGCAAATCCATCTGGACCCAGAGATTTTTTTCTTAGGGAGTTCATTAATAGCTTGGTAAATTTATTTTTCTAACATTGGATTATTTAAATAACTTATTTCCTCTTTTGTTAATCTGGGCAATCTATATTTTTAAAGTATTCCTCTATTTCACTTAGATTATAAGATTTATTAATATATAGTTGGGCAAAATAACTCCTAATTATTGCTCTAATTTCATCTTGGTGGAAAGTTCTACCTTTTCATTTTTAATACTAACAATTTGATTTTCTTCTTTCCTTTTTCTAATCATATTAACTGAAGGTTTATTTATTTTGTATTTTTTAAAATAAAACCAAGTCTTACTTTTGTTCCTTAATTCTATAATTTTCTTACTTTGTTTCCTTAATTTCCCCTTTTATTTTCAGAATTTCAAATTTGGTAGCTTTTAATTAGTTCTTTTTCTAGCCTTTTTAGTTGCACGTCCATTTCATTGATCTTCTCTTTCTCTATTTTATGCAAGTAAGTATCTAGCAATATAAAACTTCCCCTCAGAACTGCTTTGGCTGTTATCCCACAAATTTTGGTGTGTTGTCTCATTATTGTCATTTTCTTGGAAGAAATTATCCACTGTATCTATAATTTGTTATTTCATTCACTCATTCTTTAGAATTAGATTATTTAGTTCTCTATTAATTTTGGTCTATTTTCCCTTGGCCTTTTATTGAATTTAATTTTTGTTGCATCATGATTGAAAAAAATGCATTTATTATTTCTGCCTTTCTGCATATAATTGTGAAGATTTTATGCCTTAATACATGGTCAGTTTTTGTATAATTTCCATGTACTTCTGAAAAAAAAGTATATTCCTTTATGTCTCCACTCAATTTTCTCCAAAGAGCTCTCATACCTAAACGTTGCTAGAATTCAATTTACCTCCTCAATTTCTTTCTTATTTATTTTGTGGTTTAATTTATCTAGTTCTGAGAGAGCAAGTTTGAGATCCCCCAGTAATGTAATTTTGCTGTGTAATTCTTCTTGCAGTTCTCTTAACTTCTCCTCTAGGAATTTGAATGCTATACCATCTAGTGCATATATGTTTAGTATAGATATTTCTTCATTATCTAGGATATCCTTTAGCAAGATGTAGTTTCTCTCTTTATCTCTTTTAATTAGATCTATTTTTGTTTTTTGGTTGATATGAGATCAGGATTGCTAGCTCTGCTTTTTTTTACTCCAGCTGAAGCATAATAGAATCTGCCCTAGCCATTTATCTTTACTCGGAATGTATCACTGTATTTTAAATATATTTCTTGTAAATTACATATTGTAGAATTCTGGCTTTTAATCTAAGTCTGCTATCTGCTTTTGTTTTATAGGAGAGTTCGTATCATTCACATTAATAGTTAAAATTACTAACTCTATATTTCCTGCTATCTTGTTTTCCCCAAGTTATACTTTTCTTTTTCCTTTCTCCTTTCTCTCCTCCCCAGTATTTTGCTTCTAACTACTACCTTCCTTAAATAGCCATCCCCTTTTAAAACCTTTCCCCCTTTCTTGTACCTTTCCCCTTCTCCTTCTATTTTCCCTTCTATTATCCTCCCTCTTTCCTTTTTCCTTCCCCTCCTACTTCCCTATAGGATGAGAAAAGTTTCTCTGTGAAGTTAAATATGACAGATATTCTCTCTTTGAGCCAAATCTGCTGAAAGTTAAGATTCACACAATGCTCAGTGAATAGGATATTGAACCTGGGGTCAAGATGATCTGAGTTCTGACACTCGCTAGCTGTGCAACCCCTAGGTTAGTCATTGAACCTTTTTCAACCCAATTTTCTCACTTATAAATTGCAGATAGTAATGGCTTCTACTGGGAAGCTAGGTGGAACAGTAGATAGAATAGTGGGTCTGGACTTAGGAAGATTTAGCTTCCTGAGTTCAATTTTGACCTCAGATACTTCTTAGCAAGTCAATTAACCCTGTTCATGGCAGGTTTCTTTCTTTTTTTTTTTTAATTTATAAAATTTGTTGGAGTAAGAAATAGCAAATGACTCCAGTATTTTTGTCAAGAAAACTCCAAATGAGTTCATAAAAAGTCAGTGAATAAAAAGTGAATAAACAACAGCCATAACATTTACCTTAAAAGGCTGTTGTGAGGATAAAATGATATATTTGTATCTTACACACTAAAGTGCTACAGAAATGATATTGTTATTATTATTATTATTATGTGAATTGTGTCTGTAGATACAAATAAAATTATTATTCTGTAGAAAGGAAGCTTTTTGAGGGCTTCTTTAAGGATTTCTTTCTCCAAGAAATAGATATGCCATAATGGATAGATGTCCAGTATTAAAGTTAAAAATAGTTGGGTTCAATTCTTGCCTGTGACATAGATTAGCTGTATGACCATAAACAAATCATTTAATTTCTCATTGTCTCCAGATAATCCTCTAAGTCTCTGAATTTTAATTTAATGTACTGATGAAAATATGAACTCAAACCTCTCACTTTCCTCCACCTATAAACAATAATAAAACTTTTTTCAGTACTTTAGTTTTTGGAACTTCTTAGGGCTTCTTTTTTAACATCAAAAAAAGGTGAAGAACAATCCCTGTAGGCCATGCTGACCTGGATAATAGAACATCCATTATTTTTGACACTAATAACACACTTAATTGAATATATAATGAAAAGCTCATTTGATAGTGCACATTTCTCATAAACATTCTAAAGTCCTTCTCTTTGATTCAGATTGAAGTTGAGATAAATTGCAGATGTGGTAGGTAATGTAGGACAATAAACCCATATTCTCAAGGGCTTTCTAATGGTCATGACTGAATGTAAACCAAAATGCAAGAAAACCTTCCTTTAATCCTTTCATGCAAGAATAGTTTAATTTACTTCTTCAGAAGTTAAATATACAATTATAAAACTGAGCATACTGAAATATCAGGCGGCTGTTATAGTTTACCCTGAACATTAGCCAATCTTTCAGGCTATGTTGTAACTTAGCTCTTACATACACACTGCTATTTGAGAATAGTAATTTAACAAATGGTGGCTATAGCATATTTGCACTGAATGCCAACCCAAGTTTGGTTGTCATTCTGATTTTTTCTGATTTAATTTCCGAGGAGCATTAGTGTTATTGTTAGTTTTGGAAGAGGCACTTAAATTAGGTGAGATATGACTCATTATATATTAAAGCTATAAAGGACTAGAAAGATCTTTTAATTCCAATCCTTTCTTTTGTAGATAAGAATAACATATTTATATAATGCTTTAAAATTTTAAAAGTACATTGAAACATCTCATTTGAATTTCATACCCCAATGTAAAAGAATATTATAATAATACATATATATTATGTAATAATGTAACTGTTATTATCCTTTATTTTATGGATAAAGAAATTGGAACTCAGAGAAGTTAGGTAGCTATATAGCCAGCAGATTAAGAGACAATAATTAACCCAGTTCTTTCAATTTTATACTCTTGCTAATTCAATACACCACTACTTCTCAAGTGGGGAAGTTGAAAACTAAAACATATAAAGTGGCAGACATGTCTAAAGTCACTGTTAGTTGAACAATAAAAAATAATCAGTGGAGTTGACCTATTGGAAGATGAAAATAGAAATATTTTTAGTCTGGGCAATGCTGCCAATTCATGGGAATTGAAATTACTTGGAATATTTAAAGGGTGGGCACAACCGGACATAATTAGTATTTCCCCTTAAATAGGTTCCATAATTATTTTCAGTATAGAGTGAAAAACTATGAAAGAGAAGATAAGAGGAATGAGGGTGGCTCTTCATTGAAATGAGGTAAAACATCTAGGATAGCCTAAAGCATAGACAGATTTTGTCTTTAATGAGAGCCTGTGCTCATTTGATAATTTTTTTCCATAAGAAAGAGAATGAGGGATGAGGGTTTGATTGTTATTACCTTGAGTTCCTAATGCTCTCTATACAAAAAAATAACCAGGTCTCATACTTCAAAGTACTTACAATAAGTGTGTAATGATTTATGTCTGAGGGACAACTATTACTTTCTGCTTAATATGATATTCCTTTTTCTTGAAGATGTTTTCATAGCATTAGTAAAGAACCTTGTTAATTACAAATGCAGAGTTAGAATTCAAGTTTCTAGATTCAGGACAGTTCTTTTTTTACTATGTTATATTAAATAATTGTAGATTCATTCATTCATTTATAATTAGACTTACATTCCTTTTTAAAATTTTGTTTTATGGGGAAAGGGATGAAGAAAATATATCTTATCTGATATGCAAAAAGCTAGATCTAGTCCCTGAGTTAGAAAATTTTCATAAACAATAAACTAGATTATACAGCCTCTTGTCTTTTCAGTGTATCAAGAACTACTCACTGAGTTGAGATTGAACTTTCAAATTAATGATAATTACCAGGGTTGGGGAATGAATGAATTTTATTGCAGACTTTCTAAGTGTAGGAGTTAGAACTTCCTTGGACCAATAACCAACTCCTTAATGAAAATGGTAGCAAGCACTCAGCTTAAACTTTAATGGCTGTAAACAACCTTCCTTCTTGAGGGAGGGAGGACCACTCTGACAATAATCAGTCCATAGAAGAAAGAAAGCAAGCCATTTGCTATTTTTAGTAGTTATGTTACAACTGCTAGATCCTGATCAAATTAATCTTTTACCCATTTTCCTTCTTGCTTCCCCATCCTTAATTCTCTCTTCTTCTTCTTTTTTTTTTTATTATAGCTTTTTATTTACAAGATATATGCATAGGTAATTTTTCAGCACTGACAGTTGCAAATCCTTTTGTTGCAATTTTTTTCTTCCTTCCCCCCACCCCTTCTCCCAGATGGCAGGTTGACCAATACATGTTAAATATGTTAAAGTAAATATCTTCTTTTTTTAAGGCTAATTTTTAAAAAGCTAATTAATTAATTTAAAAGCTAATTTTTAAAAGCTTAAAAATAAATAGTGTTTGGCTAATTTAATTACAATGATTTCTAATTACTTGGGACAAAGTTTTATTACTTTAAAGAGATCTTGTTCATTAAAAAACAGACAAGAAAATAGGTTAAATCAAAGTCATTCACCTCTAAATTAGACTACACAGATTTCAAGATACTTTCAACCCTAAAATTGTATGATTTTTATGACCCTCTCTCTATATAATCCAACTTGTCTTGAAAAATATTTATATTAAATGTTTTGTAAAACAGAAGTGATATTACATACAAATGAGATAATGCTTGTAAATTCAGAAAGTACTATTGTATAGAAAGAGATCTTGATAAAACTCTAATGTGTCTTTTTTGCAGTTCTAAAAATTAACTTTGCAAACTTAAGATGCACTTTAAATGTCCTTATCATTTTTATCTTATTTTGAAATCTGGATTTTGTATTTTTACTTACCACATATGGATATATGAATGAAATAGTAAAGATATGCAGAATCATTTGTTAAATATTTGCTATGTACCAAACATTGTATCACATGCTAGGGATACATACACAAGTAGACAATATAGCCCCTGAGTTCAGGAACTTTATTATTCTGTTTCAGTCATGTCTGATTTTTTTGTGACCCATTTTGGGTTTTTCTTGGCAAAGATACTTGAGTGATTTGCCATTTTTTTTTCTTCCAGCTCATTTTTAACAGATGAAGAACAGAAGAAAACAGCCTTAAATAAGCTGTCCAGGGTCGAATAGCTAATAAGTGTCTGAGACAAGATTTTAACTCATAAAGATGAGTCTTTCTGATTCCAAACTCAATGCTCTAGTCTCTCTGCCATTAAGCTGTGTTTAAACAACTTACCTTCCATTGAAGGAAATCAAAGCAGAATTGATTTGGAAATGGCCACAAATAATGTTGCCTCATTTACATGTAAGGCCAAGAAACGTCTTCATAATTAGATATTTTCCTTCTTCTCCTTAGGAAGGGCAGCTAGATGATGCAGTGAATAGAGAACCTTGCCGTGACACAGAAAGATTCCTCTTACTGACCTCAGACTCTTCTTAGTTCAGTGACCCTGGATATGTCACAACTTTGCCTCATTTTCTAATCTGTAAAATGAGCTGGAGAAGGAAATGGCAAATCACTCTATTTTCTTTGCAAAGAAAATTCCATTGGGATAATGAAGAGTCAGATCTGACTTGAATGACTAACCAACAAATTGGATCTCAGGGCTTCAGGTAATGAAGTCCAATTTTTAATCAGAGAAGAATGAAGTGTGAAGAAAGTATGATTTGCAAATGACAAAGAAATACAAAGTCATATCAACTTGTGACTCTTATTTTTGAAAACTTTCAAGCATTTTCGTGCATCAGCATACCAAATATGAAAATATATTTAAAAGAATTGCACATGTTGAACCTATGTTAGATTGCTTCTTGTTTTGAGGAGGGAATAGATAAGAGAAAACAGGAAAAAATTTGGAACATAAAGTCTTACAAAAATGAACGTTGAAAACTATCTTGACATGTATTTGGAAAAATAAAATACTATTGATAATAAAAAAATACAGAAAGAAAGAAAGAAAAAAAAGAATTATAGTATGTGACATATTTCTTAAAACATTTCTCTTCAAAATATATATATGATAAAAATTGTACTACTTCTAAATATCTAAGGAAGATAATATAGATACAGAATCATAAAATATTATAATAGAGAGAGGATTTTTATTATTAAAATGGAAAAGGATGATTAGTCTATCTTGAAGCAAAATAAACAAAAAGTTGTAGACTGCTAACTTTAATATGTTGCAATATTTTTATTTCATTAGAACAAGAATTCTCTGTTAGAGATAACATTGTCCTGGCTTGATGGCAGCAATATGGGGAAGAGTTTTCAGAATTAGGAAACTGTTAAGTGTTTCCTTTGTTTGGTACTCTTCATGAATTATCACTTTCCCTTCCAATTTTCTACTTAGCTATACATGTTTACCTGAATTGAAATTAGTGTAAAAAATATTTTTTCAGGGATTGATCAAGCTGGTGATTCTTTTCATATCTGTTGTTTGAAGAAGTATCACAAATGCAAGACATAGGCAAGGCATATTAAAAAAAATCCAACTACAATCTTCTCTAAACTGAACCTCAACCATCTTTTTTTTTTTTTTTTTCAATTTTGGTTTTGTTCTCATAATGTAATTTTATCCTATTGACAGAGTAATATGGATATGAATCAGTTATAAATATTTTTGTTCTAGATGCAAGTGAAATGCCATTGTGAATTTGTTTTAAAGCAGGAAAAATGTAAGATAAGGATGGCAAAAATTACTAAGAACAAGTATTTATTTTACCCTTTGTGTAGAAAGCCAATTTTAGTAGTATGAACAACTTTGTTAGCATAATCAGCTAGCCAACAATATTTATTGGATATTATCTATTAAAATCTAAGAAACAAAAAAGTTAAAATTCTCACAGAAGATAAATTAGAACTAAATTTATTTTTACAAAGGCATTCATCATTATTCCTATAAATAGGAAGCTTTCCTCTAAGGTTTAATGTATGATCTGTTGTATTTTTCAGTAACACATCTATTTCTAGAATTCAGACAGTGCTCTTGCTCTTTACTCACTGTTCCAGTCTATTGCAAATGCCTTTGAGACTTAGGGTATGAGACTTTCAAAAATAAAGCTGACTAGCCAGTGAAGTTGAAACTACTAACAGGTTTTACTTGACACATTTTAAACTCATATGAGTGAAAGTTTGAGACCCAAAATGAAACGTTCATAAGTGGACAGGATAATTAAGAGCAAAACCTAGGAGGGGCTGTGGTAGGATGGTAAACTAGATGATGGAGAGTTCTTGAGACTTCAGGAGCAATGACCTTCAGATAACAGAAGGAAGACAGATCAATTCATCCTACAAGAAGTTTCCCTTTGGACTTGGCCCAGAAAAATTTTATTAAATTCTTATCACACTTCTTATTTCATTTCTTTTTTTTTTTTTTTTTTTTTTACTATTATAACTTTTTATTGACAGAACATATACATGGGTTATCAACATTGTCCCTTGCAATCAGTTCTGTTCCAACTTTTCCCTTCCTTCCCTCCACTCCTTCCCCTAGATGGCAGGCAGTCTCATATATGTTTAACATGTTAAGTGTATCATAAATATAATATATGTATACACACATGTACAGTTCTCTTGTTGCACAAGAAAAATCAGATTCAGAAAGGTAAAAATAACCTGAGAAGAAAACCATAAATACAACTAGTCCAAATTCATTTCCCAGTGCTCTTTCAGTGGAAGTAGCTGGTTCTGTCCATCATTGATCAATTGGAACTGAATTGAATCTTCTCATTGTCAAAGATATCCACTTCCATTAGAATATACCCTCATATAGTATTGTTGTTAAAATGTAAAATGATCTCCTGGTTCTGCTCATTTCACAGCATCAGTTCATGTAAATCTCTCCAAGCCTCTCTGTATTCATCCTCCTGGTCATTTCTTACAGAACAATAATATTCCATAACATTCATATACCACAATTTACCCAACCATTCTCCAATTATTGGGCATCCTTCAATTTCCAGTTTCTAGCCATTACAAAAAGGGCTGCCTCAAACATTTTGGCACATCCAGGTGCCTTTCCTTTCTTTAATATCTCTTTGGGATATAAAGCCAGTAGTAACGCTGCTGGATCAAAGGGGATGCACAGTTTGATAACTTTTTGAGCATAGTTCCAAATTGTTCTCAGAATGGTTGGATCCGTTCACAGCTCCACCAACAATGCATCAGTGTCCCCAATTTACTTCTTCCTCTGTTAATCTGGGCAAGCTATATTTTTGAAGGCATTCATCCATTTCATTTAAGTTATCAAATTTATTGGCTTAACATTGGGCAAAGTAACTCCTAATTATTGCTCAAATTTCCTCTTCATTAGTGATGAGTTCTCCCTTTTCATTTTTAAGACTAACAATTTGATTTTCTTCTTTCCTTTTTCTAATCAAATTTACCAAGGGTTTATCTATTTTGTTGGTTTTCATAAGAGAACCAACTCTTAGTTTTATTTATTAATTCAACAGTTTTTTTACTTTCAATTTTATTAATCTCTCCCTTTATTTTTAGTATTTCAAATTTAGTGTTTGAAGAAGGGTTTTAAATTTGCTCCTTTTCTAACTTTTTTGTTGCAAGCCTAATTCATTGACCTTCTCTTTCTCTATTTTATACAAGTAGGCATCTAGAGATATAAAATTTCCCCTTATTATTGCTTTGATTGCATCCCACACATTTTGGTATGATGTCTCATTAATGTCATTTTCTTGGATGAAATTATTAATTGTGTCTATGATTTGCTGTTTCACTCAATCATTCTTTAGGGTGACATTATTTGCTTTCAAAGTATGTTTTGGTCTTTTTTCCCCTGACTTTTTATTGAATGTAATTTTCATTGCATGTGATCTGAAAAGGATGCATTTACTATTTCTGCTTTTCTGCATTTAAATTGGAGGTTTTTATGTCCTAATATATGGTCAATTTTTGTATAGGTTCCATAAACTGCAGAAAAAAGTATACTTCTTTCTGTCTTCATTTAATTTTCTCCAAAGATCTATCATACCTAAGTTTTCTAGTATTCTATTTACCTCTTTGACTTATTTCTTATTTATTTTGTGGTTTGATTTATCTAATTCTGAGAGTGCAAGGTTGAGATCTCCCACTATTGTAGTTTTGCTATCTATTTCTTCTTGCAGTTGTCTTAACTTCTCCTTTAAGGATTTAGATGCTACACCACTTGGTGCATATATTTTTTATATTGATATTGCTTCATTATCTATACTACCCTTTAGCAAGATATAGTGCCCTCCTTAGCTCTTTTAATTAGATCAGTTTTTGCTTTTGCTTGATCTGAGATAAGGATGGTTACTCCTGCTTTTTTTTACTTCACCTGAAGCATAGTAGATTCTGCTCCAGCATTTTACTTTTACTCTGTATGTATCAGCCTGCTTCAAATATGTTTCCTGGAAACAGAATATTGTAGGATTTTGGCTTTTAATCTGGTCTGCTATCTGCTTCTGCTTTATGGGGGCATTTACCCCATTCATATTTATGGTTAAAATTACTAATTCTATATTTCCTGCCATCTTGTTAACCCCAGCTAATGCTTTTCTCCTTTCCTTCCCCTTACACTACTCCCCAGTATTAACCTAGTGAGCACCACTTGCCTCACACAGTCCTCCCTCTTTGGGAACCCTCTTCCTACTTTAGAATTCCTCCCCTTTTCTTACCCCTTTTCCTCACAATTTCTATATCCCCTTCTACTTAGCTTAGTCCTTCCCTTTTCTCTTTTCCCCTCCCACTTTTTAATGAGGTAGGAGAAGTTTCTCTATAAGTCTAATATTTTTCTCTTTAAGCCAATTCTGATTAGAGTAAGATACACACTATGTTCTTTCTCTCAGATGTAATAGGTTTCCTTTGTTTTTGGTGAGATGTAGTACCCCAACTTTGCCCTTTTTCTGGTAGAGTTTCGTTTTTATCTCTAGCTTCTTTTTTATATTATAGCAGTAAAACCAAATTATACTATTCTTTATGTATTCTAATAACAGTAATATAGTTCCCAAGATTTCTTCTTACCTTTTTATATTTCTCTTGAGTCCTATATGTGGAGATCAAACTTTTTGCTTAGTTCCAATTTTTTCTTGTCAGGAATAGATGGATTTCACCTGTTTCATTGAATGTCCATCTTCTTCTCTTGAAAAAAATGCTCATTTTGGTTGGGTAAGTTATTCTTGGCTGCATACCAAGTTCCTTAGGCTTTCAAAACATCAGATTCCAGGCCCTTCAATCCTTTAATGTGGATGCTGCTAGATCCTGTGTAATCCTTATTGTGGCTCCTATGTATTTGAATTTTTTTTTAGTTGCTTGTAATATTTTTTTCCCTTGGTCTGATAGTTCTGGAATTTAGCCACAATATTTCTTGGAGTTTTGATTTTGGAATCTCTTTCAGTAGTTGATCGATCAATTCTTTCAATGTCTATATTAACTCTGTTTCTATAACATCTGGGCAGTTCTCTTTGATGATTTCCTGAGAACTAGTGTCTAGGCTCTTTTTTTAATCATAATTTTCAGGAAGTCCAATAATTCTCAGATTATCTTTCTTAGATCTGTTTTATAGGTCTGTTTTTTCCCAAATAGGTATTTAACATTTTTTTTTCAATTTTTTCATTTTTTTTTTCTGTTTTGCTTGACTGATTCTTGGTGTCTCCCCAAGTCATTCATTTCCATTTATTCATTTCTGATTTTTAATGAATTATTTTCTTCATTTATATATTTTTAAATTTCTTTTTATAATTGTCCAATTGAGTTTTTAAATGAGTTGTTTTATTCTATGGATTTTTTTTTTCCATTTCACCAATTTTATTTTTAGAGAACTATTTTCTTTTTCCAATTGACCAATTCTGTTTTTCAGGGAGTTGATTTCTTTATCCACTGTATCTTTTAATGAATAGGATGATTTATTCAGACTCTCTTGCCAAGCTTCCCTTTCATTTCTCCATTTTTCTTCTAGCTCTCCTGTAAGAGTCTTTTTATTTTTTTTTGTGAGAGCCTTGTGTGATGAGGAACAGATCATATCCCACTTTGGGGTTTCATCTAGAGACAATCTGTTTTTAGTCTCCTCAGGGTTTGAAGTCTGCTCTCAGTATAGAAGTTACTTATAGTTATAGCCCACTTTAACTTTTTATTCATTTTTGACAAAAAAGAAACAAAGAAAACAAAAAAACACACACACACACACACATATACACACAAGTGGGGTCTGCTTTTTGGGCAGTATGGTATTACCAAGCTTCCATTACAGAAAATAGTAAGTAGCAGTGAAGCTGCAGTGGGACAGCAATGACTGCACTGAGTCTGCACAGTGATTGCAGTCTGAGAGCGTGCTGTGTCACTCTGGTTGCTGGGTGGATGTGGCCAGGTCCAAAGAGACTCTAGCATCTTGGGGTTATAGTTTTTTAACCCCCTTGTTTATACCTTCTCTGTTGAGCTACTGGATAGCTGACAGGGCAAAGTAAGTCACACTATGCTAAAATTCTCCCTGCAAATTTTCTGCTGGCTGAGACCACACTCAGCCCCTCTCTGGTCTGTTCAGCATTAGCTGCTTTTTGTGCTCTCACTGGCTGCCTAAAGTTTGTACCTAGTCTAAATAGACATTTTACAGTGAATTTGGAGGATATCTTCTGATCGCAATGTGTTGTACTCCCAATATTTGTGGTTTTTTTCAGTCAAGCATTAATTCTGAGGCCTTTCATAAAAGAAGTAGTCTAAGGACAAGGAAGAGCTTAGATTAGATGCCTGTGTCCTCTTCACCATCTTGGTTCCACTGCCCACACTTCTTATTTAAAAATGGGTTCATTCATCCTTCAAATTTGGGATACTCACATGATTCATTTCTCCAATAACCACTTTTTTGATATACTGTGTAATGGGCTGAGGCTTGAGTTGATGCACTGAGGTCCCAAGCACATGAGGCTAAATAGTAATTGGACCATACTCTATTAATATATATGCTTGGAGAAAGAATGGCCTCACCCACTCTTTGTGCAAGTCCTGATGTGTTGTATAGGAAATGACGATTTTGGTGGGTGGAGGCAGGGGAGTGGAAAAGGAAGGGGAAGGAGAGACTGCTTGCATTGCCATTGCGATGGTCTTTCAGCTCAGATCCCCCTCAACTCAAGCCTCAGCCCATTACATCTGGGTGCCAATTGTAATGACCGTGTATTTAAAATCAGCCAGAGTCAGGAATTCAGGTTAAGGGAAAAATCTTCAATCTTTATTGAAGTGAAGAAGTGAATAAGACTTGCGATAGCAATATGGGCAAGAAAGATTGCAATAGCAATATGGGCAGCTATGACAGGAAGCCAGCTAACAGAGGGGGATCTGAGCTGAAAAAGCCCTCACAATCGCAATGCAAGCATTCTCTCCTTCCCCTTCCTTTTCCACTCCCCTGCCTCCACCCACCAAAATCGTCATTTCCTATACAACGCATCAGGACTTGCACAAAGAGTGGGTGGGGCCATTCTTTCTCCAAGCATATATATTAATAGAGTGTGGTCCAATTACTATTTAGCCTCATGTGTTTGGGACCTCAGTGCATCAACTCAAGCCTCAGCCCATTACAATACTGTTCCTGGATGTCCAAACCACTCAATTTCTCTGATTTTATTCAATCTATTAACCTCTTTTGATTATAAGTGATTCTTTACCTAGTTGATATTCACATTGCTTATTTTAATATGGCTATCAACAACACGATTTACTTATATTTGCATGTCTAAGATTTACCTTATTAAAAAAAAAAAAAAACTAAACTAAATATTACTGTCCAAACCTGAAAGTCATTTCTTTTCTTCCTTCTTTCTTCCTTACTTTTCTTTTCTTCTTCCCGCAGAATATTTCCCATATTCAGAGATTACTCAAATATGTGAGAAAGGAGAACATTCCCGATTTTGAAAAAAAAAAAAAAGCTTCTTCTTCTGACCTTGAGGAACAGATGAAAAAAAGATAAAAATATGTATCATAGAATATTTAAATGACCATTTCTACATATTATTCATTAATGAAAAGTTGTCTGTTTGTAGATAGTTCCATGGTGGAGAGAGCCCAGAATCTATCCTTAACTCTGTGACATCCTGTATTTTTATTAATATTTGGATAAGAGGCAATTGTCACATTTTCAGATGACAAAAGTCTTGGAGGAATAACTAAAAAATTGGAAGCCAGACAATAGAACCCTGTGCATCCTGATAGTCCAGAAGGATTCAAAGAAAAAAATAAGTTGAAACATCAGACACAATTGTAAAGATCTATAGTTAGACTAAAAAATAACAAACTACTTTGTAAGTAGAGGGACTAAAAAATAACAAACTACTTTGTAAGTAGTGGATGGGAGTGACATGATTATAATAGTATGTGTGAAATATCAGATGAAGTTATTTTATGAATGTAGAAACAAAAAATTTTATTGGATTAAAAAGTCAATATAAACCTTTAAAGAATGGTGGAAGCAAAATTTTTGAAATTAGACTAAATTAATAGAAATATGTGGTTCACAAAAGGGGAGGTTTTGCTATATAGCCTGCTATACATTTGGAATACAAAGTTAAATTCTGAGGAAAAGATTTTAGGAAAGCCATAGACAAAGTTTAGGCAGAGTCCTTAAGAGAATATCCAAGATAGTGTGAAGAATGATACAAAATAATCAGTTGAAATAACTTGGGCACATTAACCAGTAAAAAACTTAGATGACTAAATATATTTACTTTCAAATACATGAAGAATTATAATGTGGATGAGGGATTAGCCTTTTTTTACTTGCCTTCAGAAGGCCAAACTTTTAGCAATAAATAGAAGCTTTAGAGATCAATTTGTATAAGCTTCATGGAAGGAAAAGCAGAGTAATACAGATATCATATAAAGGAAAAGATTGCTTAGAGGAATCAGAAAATCATTCATCCGAAAAAACACTTATTATATGTCAGGCAAGCCTACAGTCATTGGGGACATAAATGAAATGAAACAATCTTTGCTTTTACAGGGCTTACTAACAAGCTAATGGTAGGAAACATTTATGTATATAGATATATTTTTAATATTATAAGATAATTTGAGAAGAAAGGGACCAAGATCTTGGAAAATGAAGAAAGATAGTAATTACTAGAGGAAATACACTCTAAGCAAGAATGACATTCTTTAAAAATGTATGAATGTTAGAGTTCAAATGTTGGAGTTTGTTCTTCTCAGAGCGCAGCC